>BDIU01000031.1:50251-76567 GCA_002118135.1 Trebouxia sp. TZW2008 | reverse complement strand
CTCTCAACGTAGACTGATGAGAGAAGTGTGCTATGCATGAGTGTTCAAGGGCTTTGCAAAGAACGGGTGATTAGCCTGACATCTTTTGCCCATAGCTGTAATAATGTACATGATCAGCCGGTCACTGCTTCACAGACACTTTGTTTGTGCCGTAACAGTAGATTCCTCGTTGTAACATCAGTCAGATGCTGTGCAAGAGTGTGTCAAGGGTCGACACGGATGAAGACTGCAAATCAACACTCCAAGACCGATGCAGCTGCGACGTATTTGATTGGCGGCAAAGATGGCAGTAGCTTGCTGCACAGGCAGGGCACATAGAGCCCCTTTCGTTTGGCTGACCACCTCATTTGCATTCATTGTAAACATGTGCTAGACAGGCTCAGCAAGCGCAGCTAGGGACGTACTGTAAGCAATCAACTGTGTCCAACCAGTTTGGTACTGTGCTGTTCTGCACCATTTGTACTGAGCTTGAAATGAGGTGAGGTCCTTGTGCTGTTCTACACCATGTACTGAGCATGAAATGAGCAAGTGGTCAGCCCTAGCCTTTGTACCTGAGAATTGCCCCAATATACACTGGAAGGGCCATCTGTCCTGTGACATACATGCTGTATGCTCCGGGCTGGATGGCGGGGGCGCACAGCACGCATGTCACAGGATAGATTGCCTTTCCAGTGTATCTTTGGGCAATTGCTAGGTGCACAGGCTAGGGGCAAAGCCAGAGACACTTGGCAGACAACCGTTTACAAAGACCTCACCTCATTGTACAAAACTGCAAACATTGCACATGGGCCAACACAGCAACTCAGTACTCCACAGCCAAGGGAATTGCAAAGTACCTGGTCAGCAGTCATAGGGGCAGTGACGGGCTGCATAGGCTGGGCAGCCAGGCGCGCCTCTTCTTGGGCACAAGCAGCAGCTACTGCCCTGACAGCCACTTGGTGGGCCACAGCCCTTGCCTCCTCCTCAGCCCTGATGTTGGCTCTCAGTGTAGCCACTGCTTCTGGTGAAGTTGCCACTCGAAGGTGCATGCACAGTGAGTCCCTCTCCTGCAACACACATGCTGTGTGGACTTGACGCAAGTTGCTTGTATGCATATGCAATGGGTTCCTTTCCTGACACACAGACTTGCAGAGTGGAATCCCTTGAAGTTGCTTGTCATGATGCGTCTCCACAGTGTGCATGAGGCAGACACCTGCACTGCAATGACAACAGTCTGGCAATCTGAATTAAATGCAAGTCAATCTGGCGGAATGCAGCAATATGTGCCAGCAGACAGTGCTTGTCAACAGCACCACATATTGCTGCTTTTCAAGCCACAAGACAGTCACTTTGACAGGTGGCATTGCAACATGAACACCTTGCATCCACTCTGAGGTAAAATGTCTTACAGTCGACCAATGTTGTTGCATTGGGTTTGATGATGTAAATGACATGACGGTATCTGGCCAAGACCATCATGTGGCTTAGAGACTTATCTTTCAGTTGACAAGTCAAAGCCAGGTACCCTGATGTGGTAGCCTGACCAGCGATGCCGCCACATTGCATCAAAACCTATACTGGGCTGTCTACAGCAGGATATGCCTTCAAGATGACAGTCTAAGCCAGTTAAAACAGGAGGTCTGACTCTTAAGCTCACCTTTGTCAGGGCTGCGTACATGTCCTGATAGCGCTCCAGGCACCACCCAAGTCCTGTCTCACGTGCCTCCAGCTGCTCACAGTGAAGCCGCATCTGGCTGAGCTCAGCTTGAAGGGCCTGCAACAGCGGTGCATTGCTCCATTCTGTGGTTGTCAAATACATCATGACTGAAAGTTAGCTTTGGCAAGCAACATGCAGAGCTTGCAGCCAACTTCAACGCCGATATCTCCTTGAGCTGGGTCAGCTGCTATAACCCAATAGACTTTGTTTGATAAGAGCATGCAAGGTACACAGAAAAATTGAGGTAGTGGTACGCAATCTCTGACCAAGGTACTGTACCTGGTCAGCAGCAGCCAGTGGGTGCACAGGCAGTGCAGCCAGGCGTGCCTCTTCTTGGGCACAAGCAGCAGCTACTGCCCTCACAGCCACTTGGTGGGCTACAGCCCTTGCTTCTTCCTCCGCCCTGATGTTTGCCCTCAAAGCAGCCACTGCTCTTGGTGATGCAGCCGCTTGGAGCCGCAAGCGTAACAGCTCCTTATCCTGCAATATGCATGCTACATGAGAAAATGCAAACACATTGGCGCGCATGATGATGTGTCTTGTAAGGCTATAAACACATAGCGCTCAAAGACTTGGTTGATAATCAGAAAACATGCAGAAATGCACAGCAGCCTAAGCAAGCATTATTGTTACGTTGCACAAACATGCACTTGAAGCTGACATTCATTGCATTGACCAATGCAGCAAATTGCATTGAGCCAAAAAATCTAACCAAATGCTCACTGTGACAAGCTAACCATGATCAACTGGTAAATCATCACAAATGCGACATTGTCCAGCAGCAGCAAATTGTGGCCTTTGAATTGTAGCATTTTGTTCTTCAAATTGTTGCAGAGTAACAGTATTGTAAAACAGGCTCACCTTGATGATGGCTCCACATGTGGCCTGAAGGCGCTGAAGACACCACCCAAAACTGGTGGCCCGGTCCTCCAGCTGCTCATTCTCAGATGTCATGTTGCTCAGTTGGGCTTCCAAGGCAGAGACCTGCAACAGCAGTGCATTCATTCACTCACTGGTGCATGCATGCATGCATGCATGCATGCATGCATTCAGTCACTCATTCATGCATTCATTCATTCATTTGTCAGGGCATTCATCCATTCATCCTGTCATTCATTTATTCATTCAGTCATTCACGCATTCGTTCATTCATTTCTCCGTGCATCCATCTACTCATTCTGTCATTTATTTATTCATTCACTCATTCACGCAAATGTCCATGCATTCATCCATTCATTCAGTCACTCACTACTCATGCGTTTGTGCTGCTTGCTAGGCAAGCTTTGACATCCAGTGACTAGGGCATTGCTGTCTTGAGTGTACAGGCAATGGGAGGGTGCCATTAAGTTTGGACATCTGATGTCTAATAGCAGCTGATGTATCACGGCAGACAATACAGGTACAACAATAGAGGATGCGGCAGCAAAGGCATCTGGAGCATGCAGTTTTTATTAGTTCTACCTGAGATTTCAAGGCTGTTTCGGAGGCTTGCAGCTGCTCTAGCAATTGCTTCTGCTTCCTCTGATCCAGCAGCTCTTGCTGTGTAGGAAACCCATTTTGCGTCCGCAGAGATACCCCAGTCACTGATTGACTCCGCCTGCGCATTCATGGGTTTCATTTTCGGATTTGTATTACCAGATTGCAAGTCCTGCTGCACAGACTATCACAGCAATACAAGTGGCAGGAAACAATGACACAGACACAGATTTCTGCATATGCCGAAGTACCTCAAGGGCTCATGGAGTCCAAACAAAAAATTGGCATGTGAAACAGGAGATCACACATAATGCTGCAGAAGCAACATCAAATAAGATCAGCATGCCCGTCAACTTCCCATGACTGGCTCAGATACAGAATCACACTTGTGGAAACCCATACTTGGCTTTCAAACATGAGCATGCACATGTTTTGGGCGGCATGACGGGCTGCAATAGTTTCTGCCGGACAACGACACTGTGAAAACGTATACGCTGCTACAATATGCAAATGCATGATGTGTGAGTGTTATGCACCTGAGGGCAGCTGAAACATGCTTCTGACGCTCATCTCCCATGCACACTTCATTATTCAGGAGCAGATCAAGCTTTCTGTTGACACCACTGCTGATGTGATAGCTCTTGATTCCTCCCTACAGCATGTCAGCACACACTATCAGAACAAACTCAAGTATTGTGCACGAAACAAGCTGCACTCTTGTAAATGTAAAGTATCAGGCACGATGGAGGCATCAACAGCGATGTGTGTGGTATCACAGAACGGTCATGTCAAACAGGCATAATGATTTGCAATGTGCGTCTGAGATGCAAGTACAAGTTGCATCGCCTGAACAGGAATCAACTGTCAAAGCACCGCGTTGACTCAAGCTGCGAAAGAAAGATTTTTGGCATGAATGGGCATAGAGCAAAGTCATGACAAGAGCTTCAACATTCAACCAAATGCACAAGAGGCGGGCAGCTTATGCATGCACGCCCCTAAGGTCATGTCCACTTCAAATCAATTGGCAGGGTCTGTGTGGGAAGCTTGACTTCAGGAGCTCTTTTGTGTGCAAAGCGCATGCCAATGCAGACAGCGCAAACAGGCCATGGAGCAGGATGCAAGGCAACAAAACTTACCGCGACAACTGAAATGTCAGTGGTGGGGAAGCGCTCCATGTCAAACTGATACAAGGGGTTCTTGAAACCCCTTGCTTGCGAGGGGCCAGTCAAGACATCCTCACGACAACCAGTCTCAGCCTTGGCTTTGCTGTGGAGGCCCTTGACATACTGAACTGGTCTGCTGATTTTCAGCGTGCGCACGGGCTGCTGCACTGCACCTCTTGCAGCCACTGGCGGCACCTACAGCATGCACGCCAAGAGAATCAGGGCCGCTATGGCAGTGTGGACAGTCAAGCGAGCTGAGCTCATCAGAGGGCTGGGTTCTGTCCAAACAAACGCAACTCTTTCCAAAGGAGATAAGATAGCAATGTCAGACTGTGATGAGCAAGGAGACATGCGTTGCTTGTCCACAGTTATTGCCTGCATACTGAATCTGCAGCAGCTGATAAGGCTTTCTGACCGGACTTGCCTGAGCGTTTATCGATTCGTGTCGCAAGGACCTCTGCTGCTGAATATGTCCAGCTGACGCTGCCTGGTGGAGCGAGCAGTCTGCAATGACAGCAGCTGCAAGTTAGAGATGGTTGACAAGCACCAAAGCACACTGCAAAGTAAGTCAGATGCGCTTTTCACAGACCTTGGGAGCGTGGCCTTCGGCTGTTTCGTCCTGCTGGTGCCATACATAACGCTTGCATCGTCTTTGTGGCTGCAGCCCGCATCTTTGTTGTGACGTTCAACCCTGACCCTGACGCAGGTTGACCGCGGGTGGGTTTTGTGCTTGCCATTGCTGCCTGTAGCGCAGACTTGGCTAGAAAGCAATCGCTGCAAGCACCCTGAAGCAAACTCGGACCAAGAACAATGTGTCGGAGCGCTGCATTAGCTGCAAGCTGCAGTTTGCGTCCATGCCAAGCTTTCGCGCCAAAAGCCAAAAGACGACGTCACAGGGTTAAGTTTGCGGTATATACGCCGTAATAATGCTCCTTGGCTGATTGCAAAGCCTCAAGCTCCCCTGATTGCGCCTGCAACTCTTGCTGCTGACGCATCCCTTCTTTCTTCAATCCGATCAGGCCTTTTCAACTCGCATGATGGCTGCTGAGATTGCTGTTATTCACTACAAGTCAACGCGGCATCTTCACACTGCCGCAGCATTTCCACACGGCAAGCCTTGCGCATGCATAGCATCTGCTGATGAAGCGAGCAGTCTCTCCCAGACTCATGCAGCTCATCTGATAATCTGATTTCATAGATTGGTCAACGGTCAGACATGCAAACATGTCTAGCAGAAGATATGAGGCAATAACACTGGGGCCCAGAGCAGTAACCACCATATGAATGCATGCATGTCCTTCACCTGGCACTATGATGCCAGAGTTTCTTGACCCGATGGAAGGGTAGCCGTGCTGTTGTGCTAGTGTGTCAATGGCGTCAAACAGGATGGGCTTGCAGGAATCTGGATGTATGATCAGCTATGCTGCCTGTTCCATGTGCATCACCTGATGCAACACAACATTGTGAGTTGATGTGTGTGTTTGCGCAGTCCCCAAAAATGACTTGACAGGATCAGTGCAGACTGTTTTGTTGTTGACAGAGATGACTGGGCAACACCTCATGCCAGCAAAATATGTCAAATAGCAGGTGGTCGCAGGCCTGGCAGAAGTACAAGAGTCAAGCAGAATGTCTAAAGCAGCACACATGCTATGCAATCAGCATGCCCCTATTCTTATGGCAGCAGCAATTTTGGAAACAAGGGATTCAGCTGACATGCATGCAGGTTGACACTTGCACTATGTGCACAAAGTCATTGCTCTCAAGGCGTTTTGTGCCATACATGACTGTTGCCTGCATCCTTAACACGGTCTTTGCTTCTTAAATTGCAAGGCATGTGTGTAGAAGATTGACTCACCCCGTATAGCATTGCCTGAGCCCAATTGTGCAAGAACCCCCTACACTCCATTGCATTCTGACGCATTTGCTCAGATCTCTCGTGGCCGTATCCTCATGTTCTATTGCAACAGGACCAGCAGTAGCAGCAGCAGCAGCACCAGGAGCAGCAGCAGCGCTAGTAGCAGTAGCAGCAGCATTAACAGCAGAATTTGCAGCAGCAGCAGCAGCAGAACCAAAGTTGCCGCCACCAACAGCAGCAACAGCAGCTTGCTGCTGCATTGTGGCCGTCAATGCTGCGCGCTGCCTGTCACACTGTTGCACCTTAGCATGACAGACTCGTCGCAAGAACATGAGGTCCTGAATTTGTTCACTGCTCAATTGCATTGCAACCTGAAGACACAATTCTCATATACATGAGCATTGCACGCAACACATGCATCATTGTACGGGGTGCAAAGCATGTGCAAGCTGCACAGCCACACTCCAGATGCCGCACAAGAGTGAAAACACATGTCACTATACAGCTTACAAAACACGGTGGAACCGCCTGAAACATCACAAATGCATCAACAGGCATCTGCTGAAGCTCGCACCAAACCCAAGGGGATCACGCAGCCTGCCAGGAAGTTCTCAATGAAGACCATGTGCCATGGGGCCGCACTGAAAGCAGTGAAGTGCCTCTACAGTCTGCAACAGGTCTGTCCAATGCAAGACGTGTAAGCCTACCAACAGGTTTTCGACTGAAGATGTGGAGGTGACTCTGTCCGTGAGATGCTGCAGGACAGCCCAGCCAGTTGCCATGGGTGCACACTGGAAGCTGGGACCATGCTGTCGCAGTCTTAGTGCCTCAAAGGTGAGCCTGTGTAGCTTCTGGTGCAAGGAATTGTAAGGGTGTGCTTTCAGCGTCAAGAGAGCCACTCGCAGCTCGTGCTTATAGTCCTGCAGAAACTTACTTGACCGCCGCTGTTGCTGTCACTGCTGTATACAACCGTTGCTGTTTCACCATGTCCGGTAGTTGGCATCACGTGATTATGACCGACATACTGGGTTGTCAATGGCAGAGCACCATGGCTGACTGAGTGTGTATGTGCTGCTGAGTCTGAGTGAGAAAAGAAGGTCTGGCTTTCACAATGGAGGTCACTGCTATATACGTATTTGATGTGGATGCAGATAGATGCAACAGCCATGTGGATGTGCAATGCAGCTTTGATGACGTACTTCCTAATGCATCACGTAGCTGTAAAGAGACACAAGTATAGCTCTCTGTGTGGTAATCATCACAACCGCTGACTCACTTGAGATGTCATGCACAAGCAAGCAGGGCGTGGGAATAATGAAAAGTGTGTCCATCTTGTGAAGCACATAAGTGCAGTGAAACAGTAGCCCACCATCCAGAATGCAGCAAATGTGTATTCAGGCTAAGCTTTGACTTTAGCTATGCTCAAATGCGATGTTGACCCTTTGAAGGTGATGTTGAGTGTGTCTGGCTTGCTAATTGCATGGCCATGAGCAGTGCTCTGGTCTGCCTTTGGGCCTGTAACACCACACAAATTTGATCAAACATGAGATGTTGTATAACACAAAGGCAAACACATGCGCTGATAGGCAACAAGTATACAGGGCCTCTGTTCCAGGGTGAGAAAGCCTAATGTGTCGAAGGCAGACAATCAGTGCTACGCTCCATAGCACCATTGGTGATGTCAGCACTCACTGGGCGTCACCAGCGAGCAAACTTACATTAGCTCAGTCACGCTAGAACTTGCTGCCTCGCATGTGCAGATGCATTGCAGCGTGACAATGGTATGACTGGCTTGCGTAACAAGGGACTCATATGCCAGCAGAGCTTCACCTGCACCTGCTGCAGCAGTGGTGGTTGCGGCATTGTGACCAGCCTTAGGCACCTTGATTAGAACATCAGTCGTTCACTGGTTGCAAAGCAGACTCAGGATCACGAAAGGCCGGAGCGCTGCGTCAACTGCAACTCAATAGTGTTGTGATTATGCCAAGCTCAGCTTTCGCGCCAAAAGCTGAGTTCACCACTTAGAACATACGCCGTAAAGGCGTTCAGACCGTATATTTCTGCTGATCGCCACTCTAGCCATGCTATAAAAGCGTTGCTTTTACTGGTGTTTCAGATCTCGCAAAATTGTACAGTGTCACATGCAACCAAGCGAGAAACAAGAAAAGTGAGTGACATTTGCTCCAACTCGCACTGTCATGACAAATTGCAGCTGACTGCATCTCAAAGTTTTCATACATTGCACAACTCATCCATCACAAACATTATTCAAATACAGCAATGCATCAATGACTTGTAAAGACACTTTCTCTGCTCATTGTTGCAACATCCGTAGTTCCATAACCTCAATGCAGGCAATGGAAGCAACTGCTGGGCTTGTCAAAAGTCCAGCCTACTCTTTGAAAAACGCATTTAGAGAATGCTTTTCTCGGCTGAGCTATCTGACATACAGCACAATATTCGACTGCATCATGATGAAGCCGGGTTGCCCTTCAGGCTCTGGATCATGGCCTTGATATCTGCCATGATAAGAAATTACATTGTCTGAGTTATGTGGCCTCAAATTCTGAGCAATGTCAACGACCCAAGGCCGCACCTGCAGGCCATACAAACATGTCTTTGCTTGGGATGCATCAGCTTTTTTCCTGGGGCATTGAGGAGTCTCTCAAAAACAAAAAGAGATGTTGCATGTTGCAGTCAGCAAACAAGCCTGGTTCTTTGTCGAAGGGGTTGATCATAATTTGCCAATCTAAAGGAGTCAAAAACACTTGAAGACTGCATCAGATCCTCCAAAACTGAGCTCAGGGTGTCAATGTCAGGTGCAAGGAGACCAACAAGCTGTTGACCCTGTGGGTGTGGAGGCTGACTCATCAGCAGACAATGTAACTCCACAGTGGAATGACTGCTGCTGGCACTGTTCATATACTATCCACTTGCAACCAGGCCAGACAGCTTGTGCATAGCAGGGACCGATCGCAAAAGTGCTGCATACAGCTGTCAAAAAGTGACGCTTGTAACGCATCCCTCCTTGTTGTACAGCCACATGGGAACGGCCTGACCCAGCAGAAGTCCCAATTATGATGTGATAACCAACAGAATGCAGCTCTGTCAGAGCTTCAGCCCCTCAGCTGCAATGCATCTTGCTGATTGTTTGACTTCACCTATCCCAAAGTTGCTAGAAATGGTTTCGGAGCCTGTCACAGCAACTTCTCAAAGCATGGTAGCAGCCAAGCGCGACCGACAGAAGTCGCTCCTAGCCGTTCCGCCATGACATCAGAGCCGGTGATTATCGCGGTAGGTCGCTCTGAGAAGCACGACTTCAGCAAACAGTCCTTGAGCAGTATACAGCTGGTGAAAGGACTCGGCGTGGAGAACGACTGCCATAACGGCGTCACCGTGCAGCACCGCTCACGCTTGAAGATCAGACCTGCACCCGCGAATTTGCGCCAGGTCCATATCATTCACAGCGAGCTGTTTGATGAAATGCGTGAAGCTGGACACAATATATTGCCACAGCAGCTGGGCGAGAACATCACAACTCGCAACCTGGACGTGCTCAGCCTTCCGAGCGGTACAATTCTGCGCCTGGGAGAGGCAGCAACAGTGGAGATTACGGGTTTAAGGAATCCTTGTGACCAGATCGAGGACTTCCAGCAGGGCCTACAAGCAAAAATGCTTGTCCGCGATGCGGCAGGCAAACTTGTGCGGAAGTCAGGGGTCATGAGTGTCGTCAAGGAAGGCGGACGCGTTGATGTGGGATCTCGCATTGTTGTTGAGCTGCCGGAAGAGCCGCATCGACCACTGCGCGTTGTGTAGGACACACAGACCAGAGCAGCAGACAAAGTGACAAGGCAAACTCCATTGGCGCGCCACTCAATACATCTGAGTGCAGCGTCACATCAAAGAATGCATCATTTCAGATGTATTGTTTCAAGAAGAAATTGTGTACTGACCTCTTGGCCATCACACCAACCTCCTCTGCCATACTGCCAGGTGCCATGCTCATTTGGCTCTGACCCCTCCAATACCTGCAAACAGTGTGAGACATGTTCTTCACTCATCAAGCAGAAAATCATTGGTCTTTCTAAGATTGACGCAGATGAGTAGGTGCCAGCAGTCTTGCTTTTGAGGAAGTGCTCAAAACATGCTGGGTTTTACCCTTTGAGTTTCCCAGTGAATCCTGCGTCAATCTTAGGGCAGCCTGTGGCTCTACAGAATGCATAAATGTTGTAGCTTGTGTGTCTGATCAAACATATGAAGACATGAAAGCTTGCTGGCATCATAGAATGCTGATTGAATCCCAATCTGCCGTTCAAGAAGGCTTGTGAAGTGTTGACTTTGTTTTGAATCTACATTATTACTGTATAATTATGCATCAGCTGGTAGGAGCAGTACAAGCCTTGAGAGCAAGCATACTTGGTTGGGACCAGGCTTGCGCAGTACGTTGAGACACCGTCAGCAGTCTTGCATGTTGACAGTGTAAGCGGCAGTGAGATCTAGCAGGGTCACAGAAACACACTAGCAAGCATTTAGATGAGGATGATAATGCTGCAGATGACAATGACGATGATACACTATGAACGTCGAACAATACATGATGAACAATGAGCAATCAAGCAACTAAGATGCATACCTTGTCAGCACAGCCCCAGGGTTTTCCAGCTTCAGTAAAGTTCAGCACATACTCCTTGCCATTCACTATGAAGTGATGGCTTGTAATGCAAAACTCTGCGCACTGGTTGTTGTCATATCCATGTCCTGCAGCATGCAATGCTTGTTGGTGCGCGAAGCTCAGGATGCATATGTGGTCCAACACTGCATCTGACACTACACTTGACACTGCATTTGACATTTTATGTGTTGTGTATATGTGTTTAGTGACAAAAATGGCACAGGATGCTGAATGCGCATCTGTGGTCATGCGCTTGAGTCCCACTGCAAGGCATTTTTCAAATACTCACAGACACCATCTTGCACTAGATCAGATTGTGATGAACAAGTGACACTTGATCCTAAATGTAGGGTGCATGCTGGTCCAGATCACAATACGAACTAGTTCTTGCAAAACAAGCTTGACATCTGCAAGATGGAGTAGCATGGCGCTGGAGAGGTGCATTGTACCTGTAATAACAGCTTCAAGCACAGCCCTCTGCAGCCCTTCAGGAGAGGCAAAGTGTACTGGCTGGTATTTGCTGTTGTAGTTGGCATCAAAGTCCCCTCCGTCAAACAGAGGCACAATCTTGTGCGGCTTCAGCTTGGTGGCAGGGACAGACAGATGCCGTTGAGCAGTTTGATCCTGGTTGATCATGGGTAGGGTAGCTTCGTCAATAGGCTGGTCTGAGGTTGCGATTTGTAGTTTGGTCACATGATCACCAGGCTGCATACTGCTGTAGTCACTGACAATGTCGTCAGGGCGCTTTCCAGCATCTGACGGCTTTGCTGCCAGCGTGATTGATATGCTTCCTGCGTGCTGCGTTTGCAATTGTCTCCTCAGCGCATGATCTTGCTCTTGGATCAGCCCAGCACTGCTTAAAGCAGTGGCTCCATCTTGTTGCATGATAAGTTCATGGTTTCGCTGCGCAGCAGACTCTGACAGCTTTGTGTCACTGACGGCTGCTGAGGTTGGTGACTGCTGCACATGGCTGCTGTCAGATTCTGAATTATCAAATGCAGGCTGTATAGAGTCAGAAAAGGTAAATGTTGCTTCGTCAACAGCAGCAACAGCATGAGAAGGCTTGGCCACAAGAGCATCCACAATGTCAGTGGACCTGGCTTTAAGAGCAGAGTTAGTAGCCTGCCCATTGGGTGAGGAAGATGTGTGGGGCCATGGCGCAGCAGATGAAGAAGAGGTGTGACGCAACGCAGCAGTAGGTGAAGAAGAGGTAGAGATATTGGAGAAGCGCAGGGTGAGCGAGGGGGTCCAGGTGAGGGCCCAGGGGGCTGTCTGTAGGTGGAAGTGGCAGTGGCGCCCAGTCAGCAGGGGTAGTAATGGTGTCACATCAGTCAGCCACCGCCCAATGCGCCGCCTGTATGGCACTCCCTATGAGCCATACCAGTACAACCACCAAACGCTCTACTGACATGCCCTGGCAGATGTGTTGGGTATTTTACTATCTACACTATCTCCACATCCCAGTGGTCTGTGCTCTTAGATACTTTGGTTTTGCGCACAAGATATTACAGTTGGTGAACCAACAAGCTAAACAATTGCAGCAGGGTGGTAATACTGGTGTTGAAAGAAATGCTGTTGCAGTGCATGTCTTGTTTGTCACACAGGTCCTGGTGTCAAGATGCAATCAACAGAGCTTTGTCAAGTCCGAGTCGTGACTGCTGTCAACAAGCATGGTTTAGTTCACCGTCTGCTCCAAGCATAAGAGCAACAACAATCAGAGAGGAAAGACACATGATGGTAATTGATGACACCAGTCACAACGATACAGCTATGATGACAGCGAAATATGCATTGAAGCAATAGGAGGAGGTGTTCAAGGTCACCTGAAAGGGGTGATCCACCTGCCCAATTCCCGCCCACAGCGGGAAGAAGAAGAGTAGACTGCCTTGCTACGGTTTCTGTTTCCTAGGCTATCTCCATCCGCTAGATTTGATGAAGCTTCACAATCAGACTGGTAGGGTTCAGACCAGACAGTGGGGCCACATGGCTCACATGGGGGTGCTTGACCAGATGGATCATCACAGCAGACAAACAGCTGCACAGTGTGATCCCAGACAGGGCAGTCCTTGTCCCTTGATCCTGGACAGCTGAGTTTGAAGTCCAGCTCAAAGGTGTCATGTGATTGTAGAAGCTGAATGGGCGGCAGCTCAATGTCAGCGTTCAAACCTGGCCCTGACAAATTCTGCAATCAAAGTAGACCTGTGAGTGTGATAGAGATTGGATGAACTGCACAGTGTGATTGCAAACAGGGCAGTCGTTGTCTCTGGATCCTCGCCAGCTGAGTTTGGAGTCCAGCTCAAAGGTGTCATGTGACTGATGAAGCTGTATGGGCGGCAGCTGAATGTCGGCGCTCAACCCTGGCCCTGCAAACTCTGCACTCAAAGCAAAGCTTTGAAGGGAACAGAGACTCTGCTGGGCTGCACGGTGTGATCGCAAACAGGGCAGTCCTTGCCCCTTGGCACTGAACAGCTGAGTTTGAAGTCCAGCTCAAAGGTGTCATGTGATTGCAGAAGCTGTACGGGCGGCAGCTCAATGTTGCTTTCAACCCTGACCCTGACAAATTCTGCAATCAAAAGGAAGCTTTGAGTGTGACAGAGATTTGGATGAAATGCATAGTGCGATGCCAAACAGGACAGTCCTTGTCTTTTGAGCGCGGACAGCTGAGTTTGAAGTCCAGCTCAAAGGAGTCGTGTGACTGAAGAAGCTGTATGGGCGGCAGCTCAATGTCAGCGACAAATTCTGCAATCAAAGCAAAGCTGTGAGTATGACAGAGATGTTGCTGAGCTACACAGTATGACCGCAAACAGGGCAGTCCTTGTATCTTGATCCTGGACAGCTGAGCTCAAGGTCCAGCTCAAAGTTTCATGTGACTCAAGACAAGTTGGCTGCAGCTTGATGTCAGCATTCAACCCGGGCCCTGACAGGTTCTGCAATCAGTGCAAAGCTACGAGCATGACTTGAATCATCTGTGGAAGATTGCAAAACAGGTGCAACTAAGTTTGATGCAAACAATACTATTTGGTGTTGCTCAAGACAATGCTGCATCGGCTGCTGGAAGGCCAGTCTCAGCGCCTCAACATGCATATGGCAATGAACACAGTGCTGCCGGCAGCAATTGTATCATTAAGGTGCCTTAACTGCTAATGATTGAGCCATCCAGCACAAAAATATTCAGCAGCAGTGTCTGGTTGACACAGATGGGCACTCGTAGGGCTGGGCTCAAGAGGTGGGCTTGAGGGTGGTGCAGGTAGTGCTGCCATTGCCAGAATTAGGACTGTCAACAAGGCTACCAAAAGGGCAGTACCTGGCTGACAAACACGACAAGTTCCAACAAATGCATTGGCACTGAGGCATTGGCACAAAATCAGCACCCAATTCACAACGAGGGGGACCGCCATTGACACAGAACCAGCACCTGATTGACAAATATGGGCACTTCCAAGGCTGGGCGTGACAGATTGGCTTGGAGTTGGTGCAGGTAGCGCTGCCACTGGCCCTGCCATGCTAGGTGCATCAGGGTTGGCCATTTGCTCCACCCGAGCTCTATCAACTGGCCATATTCATCAATGCCTGCATAGTGCCCAGGTACCTACAAGCTATCATGCTCATCAAGGGTTGTAGAGTGTGGCTTGAAGTTGGTGCAGGTAGCGCTGTCACTGCTCCTGCCAGGCCTGGTGCATCAGGGTTGGCCACTTGCTCCGTCCTAACTCAATCAGACCTCCTCTCTCATCAATGCCTGCATAGTGCCCAGACACCTGCAATGCATCATGCTTGTCAACGCCTGTATATTGCAGCATTTGCCCGCGATGATGCCAAGGCTAGGTGCATCAGGGTTGGCGACTTGCTCCACTCAAGCTCTATCAGTTGATCATGCTCATCAATGCCTGCATAGTGCCCAGACACCTGCAAGCCAACATGGTCACCAATGTCTGCACAGTGCTCAAGCCATCAAGCTTTGCAGCTGTGATTGCTCCTGCCATGCCATGTGCATCAAGGTTGGCCACTTGCTCCACCCTGTCAACTGGCCATGTTCATTCATGCCTGCATAGTGCCCCGGCGCCTGCAATGTATCACGATCGACTAAGTGACCTGCGCTGACCATTGGCGCCACTGAGATTGAGGTCACTATCACTCACTGCACATTGACCTTATACCTGCAAAGCCAAATACGGCTTTGGAGGTGCATATGCATGCTGTTGACTGAAGACTGTTACTTATCAGTCACTCATGCACATAATAATGGTGAGAGTGCACAGCCATCAGCTCTCATAGATAGCTAGCCATACTGCTGCTGATTTTGCAGAGCATGTCAGCAAGGCAGATGAATGGCTGGAGCATCAAGAGATTAAATTGACTAAACTCTGTAGCTGAGGCATGATTCGCTCGCGTCCCACGTCACAGGGCACAAATGAGCATCAAGTGATGATGGGGCCTGGTCCATTCATGCAGCCACTCTGTCTTGTTGCAGCGAGGGGCATTAATGGAAGCAGACCTGCTGCTCTTTGAAGGCAAGCTGAGGGTGGTGGCCAGCCTGAGCTGCTGATGGGGAAGTGGCGTTGATAGCAGTCGACATTCAGTTGTGCAATCACAATTGCCTCACTTTCAATCCGGCAATGAGGTAAACAGAAAGCAGACCTGCTGCTCTTGGAAGGAAAGCTAAAGGTGTTAATCAGCCTGGTCTGCTGATCAGAAGGTGATGTTGATAGCAAGCAACAGCTCAATTGTGCAGTCAAGCTTCCTCCACATCAGATGCCGCAACAAAGCAAGCAGATGGCGGACCTGCTGCTCTTGGAAGGCAAGCTGGAGGCGTTGGCCAGCCTGGTCTGCTGATGGAGAGGTCACATTGCCAAGCATCTGCGCCTGCGCAACATGTGACATGTCAAGGATCCCGCAAAAATGGCTTGCCTGTGTTTGGAACAGCATTTGATGCGCACTTCACAGCCCTGTCAATACAATGTCTTTTGACTGGCACTGCGATATGCATTCCAAAATATTGCATGCACTCTCACGAGTTTCTCTTCGATAATATGTGTAAATGGCATGACTGATTTGCATCTTTTTGAGACACGGCATATGGCAGTCAAAACATTGGGGGCAGTGCCACAGCTTCCTGTTTGCAGACATGTGCAAATGACATGACTGCTTGACATCCTGTTGGGAGATGCAACATGGCAGGCTTTGTAACTTTTGCACAATCTCTCCAGGGTTCTCTAGATATCAACAAACAAGTTGCTGTGTGAAAACACATCCTGCTAGCTCAAAGACTGCCTGTCATCAGGTCATGCAGGAAAAAACGCAAGAGCTGTGCTGAATCACACTGCATGAGCAACGGACAAAGCGGAATCATAAACAGTGTATGTTTCGATGATCTGTGTGGTGCCCTGCATTGCCGATCAGATGTGAAATCTGCTTTTGAAGCAAAGCATGATTGATTGGGCTGAACCCTCAGCCCACAGCATGGGTTCTACACTTGACTTTATGTCTCAATACACCTGACAAGTACGGAGAAGCATGTACCCAGCTGGGCCTGCTGAGCCTGTCTAGTATCCCCAATGAAATGAAATGAAACGAAACGAAACGAAACGAAACGAAACAAAATGAAACGAAATGAAACGAAATGAAATGAAATGAAACAAATCAAAACAAATCAAAACAAAATCAAATGACGTGAAATGAAATGCAACGAAATCAAACAAGATGATTTGAAGAAAGAGTGTAAAAGTCTCAGCTCATAAGTGACTGCAACACAGATTTGCATGATTGCAATGCGAGCTTGCAGCAGTCATGGTGAGTACCTGAATCTGCTGCCCAGCGTCATGCCCGATCATGCTAGCAGGAATACTCAAAGGCCAATTGCACTCCTCCCCCTTGCAATTGATGAGGGTGACGTCATGCCCCTTGGCAGCTGCAATGACCACTGCTACAGCCTTCTTGTCCTGTATGCAGCCAAAAGCATCTGTCAAGTGCAGAATGCGGGCTGATCTGTAGTGTATGAGGTCTGATGGTGTATGCTAGGAAGCTACCAAACAAGTCAAAGCCCTGCAGCACTGCATTGTGTAACATGTTGAGAAGTCTTCTGCTTGACTCTTCCCCAGTTGCTGAGGGTGACAAGATGCCCCTTGGCAGCTGCAATGACCACTGCTACAGCCTTTCTGTCCTGCATGCAGTCAAAAGAAACTCTCAGGCAAAACTGTTGCAGAATACAGGTTTGTCTGTAGGTTGTGGGGTCTGATGGCGTGTGCCAACTACCAAACAAGTCACAGCCTTGCAGTACTGCATTGCGTAACATGTTGAGAGGTTTTCTGCTTGAGTCTTTCCCTTGGCAGTTGCCGAGGGTGACGCTGTGCCCCTTGGCAGCTTCAATCATCAATGCTACAGCCTTCCTGTCCTGCGCATGCAGGCAAGCAGACCTTTACTCTGCAGGGAATTCATTACGCGATGGACAAAGGCCAGCTGCACTCGTCACGTGGCAGTTAATAAGACCCACATTATGCCTTTCAGCAGCTGCAATGACCATTGCGACAGCAATTCTGACCTACATGCAGCCAAGCCAATCTTGCTCTGCAGGCAGCTACTTTCAGGATAGACAACGGCCAGCTGCACTGGTCCCCCTGCAACTGATGAGGTTCACATCATGCCCCTTAACAGCTGCAGTGACCACTGCTGCAGCCTTCTTCTCCTGTGCATGAAGGCAACCCTGCTTTTGCTCTGCAGGCAATTTATCCAAGGATAGATGAGGGCTAATTGCACTCCTGCTGCCAGTGTGCAAGTGTGACATCGTGTCCTTTGGCAGCTGCAATGACCTCTGCCACAGCTTTCTTTTCCTGTATGCATGTATCAGCCAAAAGCATCGATCAAACAAGTAATTTGAAGAAGGCAGGCTGATCTGTGTCTTGAGGGTCGGAGCGATGTATGCCAATGTAAAGAGCTACCAAAAGCTGCACTATTGCTGCACTGCATCTGGCAGCATGTCAAGATGATTTCTGCTTGAGGCTTTGTAGTTGATGCCGCTTACACGATGCCCCTTGGCAGCTGCAATCACCACTGCTGCAGCCAAGCACGTCATGTCTGAGAAAGCTTAGGTTTGCTGTTGTCGTGTGGATGAGCATGGTCAAGGCCTACTCAGCAGCTGTTGCACACTGCTGAATAAGTATTGATCATCCTCATCCCAACAACTGGCCACAGCTTCACTTCAGCCTTGCACTCCACAGCTGTGCAAAATTGCCCTTCGGGCTCAGACTGTAGCAGTTAGCCGTCACAGCTGAACTTTGTCATTCAGTTTGTATACTACAAGCATCCCTGGAGAATTCTGTCGCATGCTTGTACACAAACGCAACTCTTTCTGATAACTGTCATACATGCAGCTCTGAATGTATCTTGCTGATGTATCCTTCTGACGCTGGTGTAGTCATGTGGCAGCTTGAGTCATTGGTGACTTCCCTAATCTTCCGCCTAGGCATTCATATTAGCATGGTCTCACACAGCACCAAATTTGCTCCTGCCTTGCTTTTGCTGTGTATAGCACATGGCTGCGCCTAATATTCAAGTGCAAACATGGCAAGAGGGCAGTGCAGGGGCCCACTGATTGAGTACCAAGAAAGTTTTCCTTAGATCAACTTGTGCTTACCCAGAGGTACCACTCAGGTCAGAATGCAGTGATTAGCTTCCAATTGCGCTGTCTTTACATAGAGAATGTCCTTACATTGATTGTAGCTGAAAACAGTCACATATCTGCATATGTAGCTCGCAATCAAGCCATACCTGAGCATTTCTGACAATCTGTGCTAGTGAGCAGTTGTCCCCTCCTGACCAAGTATCGGGCAGCAATGCTAGAGCAATGTGGCCTGGCATGGTCTGTGTGTCTGTCTGACTGTGTGTCAGCTGGCAGGGGTCTGGAAGGAGGGTGAGGGGGGCGGGGGCCAGCTCGTCAGGCCAGGGAAGCCAGCCATAATCCGAGTCAAGCCGCCCTGTGGTCATCGTCCAATTGTGTCCTGTACACAGTTTGCAAATGCCTTTTGATAGCAACTCAACATATTTGCAGGAGTGCCTTACTCAAGCAGAAGTGCATTACAGCTCTCAATCAGTCTACCAGCTCCTCAGCCACAATGCACCATAAATTGTCATCGTCATCATGTACATGCTTGCTGGCTTGATTTCATGATGATGTTAGGTGCACACAAAAGTAATACAGTGTCTGACCAGTCATGCTTGCTGATTTAGTACAGACTCATCCAGACAATCAGCAGCATGCACAGTGGTGCCCAAAAGTTCACGGAGACAGTTTCAAGCATTGACAGAACGCAGGTGTGCAGCGACCTCAAGGAGGCTTGCTTGTATATTGACAGCTGGCCTGGTACTGCTGATGCAATGCTAGCATTGCAGGGCAATGCAGGGTCTTGGCGTGCAAATGTCATTGCCTGCAATGACCCAGGTATTGCAGGGTCTCACTTTGTATTGAAGACACTACAGCGACCTTGCGTGGCGATATCCACTCTCCTAGTAGACCAGGCAACCAACGCCCAGTCTCTGCAACTGAATTAGTGGCAAAGTGCATGTGCTGCCAAAAGCGCTGCCTATCGTTCTGGCCAAGCGTCAAGATATCAAGGGCAGCTTGCAATGAGGCTTTCATCCAGATTGCATCTGCTTTTGCATCTTCTGCAGCACATGCACCATTGCTATTGCACCGTGCTTTGTATCAAATGAGACAAACAGCGTGTGCTGACTTCAAGCAGCAAAACTGCTAGTAGATGCACAGGCTGAACTGTGTTTGATGATGTCGCTCAATGGCCTCTGTATTGATGCTGTAATTTTGGTCCTGACATGAGCTACAAGCTATGCAAGACAAAATCATGAAAAGGAGATGAAGCAACAGTGGTCAAGAGTGCAAGAGTCTCCGCCTTTGATGTTGAACAACAGCATGAGCAACACGCTACATTCATGTCGTGCAGCAAAACAGTAATGTCTAGGCCATGCAGGCTTTTCTTTCCACTCATAAACACCAGTAGGCAAACGCCACACATCAAAAACAATGTATGCACAGGAGAAAGGCTGAAGAGGCTTGCACGGATGTCATAGATCAACTCGAAGCTGATGCAGGTCTCCACCTGAGTAGCTCAAGAACAGGCAGTGCACCTCGTCGGGTATGGCTTTCACGAAGTTTTCCACCGAACCGCTATCGCGCCACATATATCTGCACAAACCGCACGTGTATGTGCGGCAGCAGACGTCTGAGTGGAGCGCGTAAATTGACACCTGCTAAGAAGACACGCGTGCATGCAGGGACTGTTGATTTGCAGGAAGACAGACCGACCTGGAGCTGGCATCTCTGGCATCGTAAGCTGCTAAAAGCAAGGGCAGAGTAGTTGAGCCGGAGTGTGTATCGACCATGAATTCTCCATCGAGGGTGGAGACGCGCAAATCTGCAGGTGTCAACCTGGTCAAAGGGCCACAACGAGGACAACTGATCTATACATAAGAACGGAGGCCACCTTGAACGCGCTGCCCTGGTTGGTAAGAGCACAAAACACCTCCAAGTAGCCACAGAATCGCATAGAAGGCAATCATCGCGGCACCACGGGCTGGTATCTTCGTTTAAGTCTGCTCATGGCATCAAGCACCGAGGCAATGCTGACTGTTGAGTGCCTGTAGCGCTTGGCCAACGCAACGAGCAATTGCTGCATTCTCCGATGCTTGCATGTTTGCCGATGTCGTGTTTTCATCGTCATGCGATGCTAGTACCCTGTGAAACAGTGGCTTCGGAGCTTGTACTGTTGCAGCAGGCCCTTTTGACTTTATCAAGTTGCAGAGAAGCTTTCCTGAAGCAGCTGGCATGCATGCAAAGGCGTCCTGATCAGCCCTCACGGCAAGCACAGCTGAATGCGGTCAAGAAACTCTGGCATCATAATACCAGGTGAAGGAGATGCATGCATCCATATGGTGTGTACTGCTTCGGGTGGTATTGCCTCATATCTTCTGCTTGACATATTTGCATGTTAGACCGTTGACCAATCTATAAAATCAGATGATCAGCAGATACTATGTATGCGCAAGGCATGCAGTGTGCACACGTGGAAATGCTGCGGCAGTGTGAAAATGCTGCTTTGACTTAGAGTGAATCACACCAATCTCAGCAGCCATCACGCGAATAGAGCACGCCTGATCAGATCAACGAAGAGAAGAAAGAGACGCTTCAACAGCAAGAGTTGCAGGCGCAATCAAGGGAGCTTGAGGCTTTGCAATCAGCCAAGGAGCGTCATTACGGCGTATATACTGCAAGCTCAACCCTGTGACGCCGTCTTTTGGCTTTTGGCGCGAAAGCTTGGCATGGACGCAAACTGCAGTCTGCAGCTGATGCAGGCTGCATCATGCAGCGCTCCGACACGTTCTTCTCGGTCCGGTTTGCTTCAGGATGACTGAGCGGATTGCTGCCTAGCCAAGTCTGCGCTACAGGCCGCAATGGCAAGCTCAAACCCAACCCGCGGTCAACCTGCATCAGGGTCAGGGTTGAATGTCACAAAAAGGATGCGAGCTGCAGCCACAAAGACGATGTCAGCTCTATGTATGGCACCAGCAGAACACAACTGCCGGAAGACACGCTCCAAAGGTCTGTGGAAAGGGCATGTGACTTAGTTTGCAGTGTGCTTTGGTGCTTGTCAACCATCTCTAACTTGCAGCTCCTGTCACTGCAGAGTCCGCGCGCCAACAGGCAGCGTCTACTGGACACGTCCAGCAGCGGAGGTCCTTGCGATGCGAATCGATGGACGCTCAGGCAAGTCCGGTCAGAAAGCTTTGTTAGCTGCTGCAGAGTCAGTATGCAGGCAACTGCTGTGGACAAGCAACACTTGTCTCCTCCGTCATCGCACTCTCAACTCGCTGTCTAGTATCTTGAAGCAAGACAAGCGTTTGTTTGGACCATGATGCAGTCTTCTAGTGAGCTCAGCTCACTTCACTGTCCACACTGCCTGATGCTCTTGGCATGCATGCTGTAGGTGCCGCGAGTGGCTGCAAAAGGTGCACTGCAGCAGCCTGTGCGCACGCTCATTGCCAACAGGGCTGGCAAGAAAATCAAGGGTGTCTTCAGCAAAACCAAGACTGAAGGTGGCCACCATGAGGGTTTGTTCGCTGGCCCCTTACAAGCAAAGGGTTTCAAGAACCCTTTGTACCAGTATGACGTAGAGCACTCCCCGACCACTGACATTTCAGCTGTTGCGGTAAGTTTTGTTGCCCTGGATCCTGCTGCGCGGTCTATTTGCGCTGTCTGCATTGGCATAAGCTTTGCATTCGAGAGGTCCTAGTTTAAAACTATTTCAGCAGACTTTGCATGACATTTTTTTATTGGTCATGGCCCTTGCACTGTGCACCACAAGCTGCTTGCCTCTTGTGCATCCAGATGGATTTTGAGGGTATTGATATGACACAGCTTTGAACATGCTCATGCAAAACTAAATTTTGATGCAGCTTGAACTGCAGCATGGCTCTGACAATTGATTCCTGTTCAGGCAATGCAAGTTTACCTGCATTCCAGGTGAAGACGTCAAGATATCAGTATGTTTGTTTCTTGCAACAAATTCTGTTTTGGCATTTCAGGTTGCTGCTGGCGCCTCCAATGTGCCTGATACTATATATGCACAATTGTGCAAACTGTGCATATGAATTTGGATCAAACAGGGGTGCTGACATGCTGTAGGGAGGGATCAAGAGCTATGGCATCAGCACTGATGTCAACAGAAGGTTGGATCTGCTCCTAGATGACAATGTATGGTCTGGAGCTGGACGTCAGAAGCAGGTCTCAGCTACCCTCAGGTGCGAAACACTAATGCAAATTGCATGGTTAAGTTCAGAAGCAGCAGATTCCTTGTTGTAGAGTCACTGCCTGGCAAAATGTGGTGCATACGCAACAATTTGTGCTCGTCATGCGAATGTAGACATGCTCATGTTCACATTTCGATTTGCCTTTACATCTTCACATTTGCACGTGTCTGGGTCACTTGGACAACGTCAGTGTCCAAGCTGATTTTGTATAATGGTGCTGCATAGTTGTCGTTTGTTCCATGTTTTGAATGTGCTGCACCATTTGATAATTTACACTGCATAACCTCCGTAGCCATTCTGGCATGTACGGCAATCTGTCTGCATGTCATTGTCTTTTGTATTGCTGTGCTTGTGCTGTGCATCAGCACTTGCAATTTTGTAACATAAAACTAAATGCAAGCAATCAGTGTGCAGGAGTCAGTCAGTGACTGAAGTACCGCTGAAGCAGCCGACTCTGCAGCGGGCTGATGACTCTGTGAGGCAGCAAGAGCTGCTGGAACAGAGCAAGCAGAAGAAGCTGCTGGCTCAGCTGCAAGCCTCTGAGGACTCCCTGAAGTCCCAGGTAGGACTGGGAAGATCTGCGAGTGCTGCATGGCTTTGCTGCTGCACCCTGCTTTTCTCTGACTGCAATGTCTGCCATGATGCATCATCTGCTATTGTACATCAGATGTTTGTACTTCCCAAACTTGATGGCATGCCGTCATCATCCCACTGTCTGTACACGGAAGACAGCAATGCCCTGTTCACTGGATTCCAAAGACTGCCTAGCAAGCGGCAAAAGCGCATGAGCAGTGACTGACTGAATGCATGAATGAATGACTGAATGAATTTTTAATGAATTATTGAATGAAACATTGACTGACTGAATGTATGCATGCACAAATGAGCGAGTGAACAAATGCACTGCTGTTGCAGGTCTCTGCCTTGGAAGCCCAACTAAGCAACATGACATCTGAGAACAAGCAGCTGGAGGACCGGGCCACCAGTTTTGGGTGGTGTCTTCAGCGCCTTCAGGCCACATGTGGAGCCATCATCAAGGTAAGTCTCTTCTTCAATATTGATACTCTACAACACCTTCAGGCTAAAATTCAAAGGCCACGTTCTGCTGCTGCTGGACAGCGTCAATTAAATCATGACTTACCAGTTGATCATGGTCAGCTTGTTACAGTGAGCATTTGGTCAAATTGTTCAGCTTGATGCAACTTGCTGCATCGGAAGCAGTCAATGAAGTGGATGTCAGCTTGAAGTGCATATTTTTGCAGTGCGACAATAACGTTTGCTCAGTCTGTTGTGCATTTCTGCATGTGCTAACTTCACAGCAATATTTTCTGAGAATCAACAAAGTCTTTGAGCGCTGTGCAGTTCAGGTGTTTATAGCGTTACAAGACACATCATCATGCGCACCACTGTGTTTGTATCAACCTTTTGGAGGATGTATGCTGCAGGATAAGGAACTGTTGTGCTTGCGCCTCCAAACGGCCACATCCCCAAGAGCATTGGCTGCTTTGAGGGCAAACATTAGGGCCAAAGAGGAAGCAAGGGCTGTGGCCCACCAGATGGCTGTGAGGGCAGTAGCTGCTGCTTGTGCCCAAGAAGAGGCACGCCTGGCTGCACTGCCTGTGCACCCAGTGGATGCTCCTGTCCCTGAGCAGGTACTTGGCCAAAATTTTGTATCACTTCTCTAATTCTTCTGTGCTTCTTGCATGCTCTTATCACACAGAGAGTAGTGGGTTGTAGCAGCTGATCCAGCTCAAAAAGATATTGGCATTCAAGTTGGCTGCAAGTTCTGCATGTTGCTTGCTAAAGCTACCGATCACTCATGATGCATTTGATGACAACAGAATGGAGCAATGCACTGCAGTTGCAGGCCCTTCAAGCTGAGGTGAGCCAGATGCGGCTTCAATGTGAGCAGCTGGAGGCCCGTGAGACAGGACTTGGATGGTGCCTGGAGCGCTATCAGGACATGTATGCAGCCCTGACCAAGGTGAGCTCATGAGTCAGACCTCCTTCTGGTCTGACAGGCTCATCTTGTCATCTTGAAGTCATGTTCTGCTTCGGACAACCCATTTTAGGTGTTGAGGCAATGTGGCAGCATCGCTGGTCAGGCTACCAAATCAGGGTACCTGACTTTGACCTGTCAACTGGAAGATAAGTCTTGGATAGATACTGCCATGTCATTTGCAGCATCAAACCCAGTGCAACGTCTTTGGCCAACTGCAAGTCAGTTTACTGAAGACGGACTCAAGTTTGTCAAAATGACGGCCTTGCTGCTTGAAATGCAGTAGTACATGGCGCTGTTGACAAACACTGTCTGCTGGCACAAACTGCTGCAGCCCATCAGACTGCTTGCATTTCAACTCACTTCAAATTGCCAGACTGCTGTCATTGCAGTGCAATTGTCAGCCCTGTACACACCAAAGAGACTCATCATGACAAGCAAATTGCATGGAATTCACCATGCGAGTCTGTATGTGTGTTCAAGAGGGAATCAGTGCATTTGCGTAACAAGTAACTTGACATAAATTCCACCCCGCATGTGTGTATTTCAGGAGAGGGACTCACTGTACATGCGCCTTCAAGCGGCGACGTCACCAGAAGCAGTGGCTACACTGAGAGCCAACATCAGGGCTGAGGAGGAGGCAAGGGCTGTGGCCCACCAAGTGGCTGTCAGGGCAGTAGCTGCTGCTTGTGCCCAAGAAGAGGCGCGCCTGGCTGCCCAGCCTATGCAGCCTGTCACTGCCCTAACGACTGCTGACCAGGTACCTTGGGATTTCCTTAGCTGTGGAGTTTCAAACTGCTCTGTTTGCCCATGTGAGATATTTTCGGTTTTATACAGCAAGGTGGTGAGGTTACAGCAAGTGGTCAGCCCTAGCCTGTGTGACTGGCAATTGCCCAAGCACACACTGGAAAGGCAATCTGTCCTGCGACATGCGTGCTGTGTGCCCCGTTTAGATGGCTGGGGCGCACAGCACGTATGTCACAGGATAGATTGCCTTTCCAGTGTATCTTTGGGCAATTACTAGTTGCAAAGGCACTGTACAAGGGAGACGAAGAAAGTCTACTTTCTTTTCAGGAGAGGCAAAGCCAGAGACACTTGGCAGACAACCGTTTACAAGGACCTCACCTCCTTTCATGCTCAGTACAAATGGTGTAGAACAGCACAAGGACCTCACCTCATTTCATGCTTAGTACAAATGGTGCAGAACAGCACAGGACCAAACTGGTTAGGGACAATTGATTGCTACAGTATGTCCCTAGCTGGGCCTGCTGAGCCTGTCTAGCACATGTTTAGATTGAATGCAAATGAGGTGGTCAGCCAAAGGAAAGGGGTACGGGGGGTTCTACGTGTCCTGCCTGTGCAGCAAGCTGCTGCTCTTTTTGCCACCAACCAAACACATTGCAGCTGCATCAGCCTTGGAGTGTTGATGCAGTCTTCATCTGTGTTGACCCTTGACACACTCTTGCACAGCATTTGACTCATGTTACAATAAGGAACCTATAACACATATAACCACAATGTGACCGGCTCTTTATATACATTGTTACAGCTATGGGCAAAAGATGTCAGGCTAATCACCCATTCTTTGCAAAGCCCTTGAACACTCATGCATAGCACACTTCTCTCATCAGTCTACGTTGAGAG
>BDIU01000031.1:0-50141 GCA_002118135.1 Trebouxia sp. TZW2008 | reverse complement strand
CATCTCAGATGCCAATTTGATGCATGCTTCAACTTGCTCTCATGTAAAGACGGTGTTGCAGCTATCGGCCAGAGGGTGAGTTGCATTGCAGACCAGCCAGCGACATCTTACTGATGCTTGGAATTTTGCAGTGCAATTCTGTCAAACTCACAACACTGAGCTGTATGTGCATGCAGGTGGCTCTGGCACCTGCTGGGCTTCAGAGCCTGTCGTATGGCAGCTACCTGAAATTGGTCCAAAGCAGCCTTAAGGCATTGAAGACGTGCAAGGCCTCACCCATGGAGCTGCCAGTAAAGGCCAAGTCACTCAATGTGATGCCCTCCTTGGTCTCAGCTGCGTCTCAGCAAGGCAGCTTCTGCCTAGCTGCCTGGCTGTTGGACCATAGAACCGCTGGTGTGATGGTCAACAGCCATGATGCCAGCAGCTTTGACCTCAGGTACGACATACATGCAGCACTACTGTTCAGCTCTTCTTCATCAGATTAGATAAGCGCTTGCATGCTTGCCTTCAAAGCTCTGTGTTTCATCAGCTGTCAAACAAGCATTTCTGCCAAAGTGACAAATGTCAAAGAACCCAAATTGCTGTACCCTCTGCATTATCAAGCTGACAGCATGCCATCATCAGCATATTGGCTCTGAGCTTGCTCCTGTCATGTTTTTGTGGTCATGGGCAACTCAATCCTAGATTTGCTACCTGAAAGTCAATGAGCAGCATGTAAAATGCGCATGTGCTTTTGCACTGCAGGCAAACAATCATCAAGTGCTCGAGTGGACCAGCATTTGTTCACATCGTCAATTTCAGCGCAAGGGCAGTAGCCCGAGGAGCGCAGAAGCTGTGGCTGACAAAGTTGGTTTTGTCATCTCACACTGCCAACCCCTTGACAGCGGGCATGACTATCCAGTTTGCATCATCTATTCAGACACTGGAAGTCCTCATAATAGGCAGCTCTAGCAGGACACTTTTCACATGTGCCCAGAGTCCCTACTTTGCCCCCATACTCCCAAGCATCAGTGGCATCCCTGACATCATAGGCATGCTGCCACAGCCTGCCACCCAGCCCGCGTTCTTCCATTTGGCCTCAGCCGTCCCGCAGGAGCAGACTCATTCCCTGAACGCCTCCTCAAAGCTCATGGGCTTTCTGCCCCAACCCAGCATACAGTCCTCCGCAATCCTCTGCTCATGTGTCTCCCAGCCCAAACAGATCACTGGCTTGGCTCACTCTCTAAGCCTCACAAGCAAGGCGCTGCCTCAGCCTGGCAGATGCTCTACTCCAGTGCACCGCTCACTCCGCCCCCAGCATGAGTGGAGCTTTAGTCTGACTTTGGTGTTGCCCCAGGCTGGCTGCCATTACTCCCTAGTACACCGTCTGTTCATTTCTCGGCATGGGCAGACGACTAGCATTATTTTCCCCTCCAGCCTGATGAGCATGGCGCCGTTCCAGCCCCGCCCTCTGCACATCCATGATCACTGTGTGCTACCTTGCCCAAGCACCTGCCTGGCTCTTCTTTCTCTTCACCCTATCCCCCAGGCTTTGCTTGCCCCACCCCGTCACATGTCACCTCAACCCCTGGTCAAGGGGGCCAGACACCCTCACCAGCACGGCCTATTCTCACTACTTCCCCGCCTCACCATTACCACCACCACAAGGCAGACCAGCAAGGGTCATGAGGCATGCCAACCTGCTGGCCTGTCACTGCTGATACTTCCCATGATTACCATCACCCAGAGACAGACTGGCAGAGGCCATGGTCTGCACAGCCTCATCACTCACCTGTCCATGACATGTGAGAGCCTGACCAACTCTGGCTTTGGGGCACCGCTCACCCCCAAAGAGCTGCTGGACCAGTGTCGCCAAAAACAGTGCTGGGGACAAGCAGTTGTCACGACCATGCCCAGTGCCAGGCTGATTGGAGGTGCCAATGCTGCCAGGTATATCACTTTGCGCATGCACTTGACTTTGCTGTTCCTTCCATTACCGCTAGACTTTGTGCCGAAATAATGGGCAAGGCACAGCTGTTCAGTGAAAGTTACCCTTTGCTCTGGGCAAATTTGGTCATGCACCTGACTTCGCTGAGCATGCACCTGACTTTGCTGTTACTGCCAGTGAAGCTGGATTGGACTCCGTGCTGTTATCACGTATGATGTACAATACGTACAATACACAGCTGTTGGACAAATCTTACCCTTTGCTCTGGACAAGGTTGATCAAAATAGGCTTGGTCAATGTTAGGCAAACCTGCTGTGCTCTTATGAGCTGTGTACTGCAGCTTCCATTTTGCTGCTTGTGCACGTTGCAGGCAGGCTGATGTGTAGTTTCACCTGTTGTTAATATGTTATTATGTATGTTGCAGGCTCAGTCCCACAGAGCACGCGCGGTTCTGTACCTATGCTGAATTCGTCATATGGCTCAAGAGGACCTCAGCTGCGAAGGCAACCACAGTGTCATGCCCAGTCACGGCCAGACTCATGTCAATCTTGATGCCACGCCCACCAGCGTTCCGAAGTGCTGGCACAGCCCAGGCTCTTAAGACTGAGTCGAAGGAGCAGGACAGGCCTCACACAGCTGCCCAGGCTCCAATTGTGTCTCAGGTAGGACTGCATTTCTTCTTTCATGTCATCTCGTTGCTTGCTGGTCAGGCTGCATAAATCGCATACATATACCTTTGTTTCTTTACACAGCTTGATCTGCGTTTCTGACAGCAGCAAAGCTGTGCAAGCAATGACATCAAGCACATATGGTCCTGCAGAATGCGCTTTGGCACAGTTGCATGCTTGCTGCTAGACGCCGTTCACTCTTGACCTAAGAGCGATACTGTCAGTTTCTCAACAACTGCTTGCCAACAAGAATGCTATACTTTGAAACCACAACTGCTAATGCCTGCTGAGGGTGGTCTCACTGCTGCTTTCAGGGTGGGAATGGTGCAAGGACGCCCCTCACCCTCTCAGCCATGACTCAAGCCTTGGGCTACACGTCTGCCCACATTTCTCCTATGGGGTTACATCTCACAAAATCTCCTGATGCCGAGGCACTCAGGAGCATTCAAGCTGGTAAGCACTTCAATGCTTCAAGCCCTTTCATGCCACATGCACTCACGCAGCCATAGTTGGCACAGCCGTAGTTTGTGATGCTTGTGCAAAGACATGTTGCAGTCATCCAAGTTAGCATTGCACTGCAAATCACAAATGCTTGCTTTGGTGGGTAGCGGTCATCTGCATCTCTTCATCAACTGTGCAATTTGTGCGCACTGTGCTGAGTTGGCAGACACACGTCTTTCCTTTTTTGAGCACATGTTTGGTAAATTGGGGCTTGACAACTGTCATACCTTTAGTTGCTTGCATAGCTGTTGCTACAAATTGAGGCCAAATTTACCTTGTATGTATGTATAAGTTACCTTGCACCTTGTGTGAATTGTCAGATTTGCTGTTGAATGCAGATGAGGCCAAGGCGACAGCGTCGCTGCAGTCACAGCCAGTGGCCACCTTGACAAGTACTGACAAGCCTAAGGAGCCGACCATTCCTGAGAGGAGGCCCCTGGCTGTGGTGCTTGATCTGCCTCTTGGCAGCGCACTCTTCGCTACAGCATCAGCAGCACAGCAGAGAGTGTCAAAGGTGAATGTCTGGTCTCGCCCATCCAAGCATCACTTTCATTTCAGGTGTAGGCATTGGTTGACTTTGGTGCCCCTTGCACACTAGCTATGCCTTCTGTCCTGAAATTGCGGCAGCATGTATCCAATTCAATTATTTAGGTCATACTTGCTGCAAACTTGCCTCCACATGGAGACTGTGGTTCTAGAGCTCCACTGTTTGTGTGTCTGCTGATGTTTTTGACGAGATTCATATTTGAATGCATCATGCTCTGTCTGTGTCACGGAGCATCCCTCATGCCTCACACCAGACGTTGAATATGCAGGCCGCCCTTGATGTTTCAAGGCAGTCACCAAGAGGCATTCCTGCGCACACACCCCTCAGCCTCAAGTTTGCTGCCAATCCATCCGGGCAGATGTCTCCCAGAGGCTTCATTGGTGCTGAGGCAGCAGAAACAGCCTCCACAGGTATGACATCTGACTCTCAAAAGCCCTTCAAGGCAAATGTAAGTATGCACGTGCACCAGTACAGATATTGTGATATGCTGATGATGCTCTGACACCCTGTGCATGTTGCACCAAGGTATCAGAGTCAGCAGTGCTTAGAAAGTCCTCTGCGTTAGTTGCCCATGTCAGCAGCTTCCAACTAATCGTGTCGACTTGATCACGCCAAAATCTGCTTGTCAGTCATTTCACTTTGAGCTTCTTTTGCATGATGTCGAGTCAACTAATGCTCCAGTCACCATCTATTGACTTCAAGCTGTTCTTATCAGCAACTCTAGCTACATGATGCAGCATCAGGGGTGCATTGTCAAGGTTGCTGCTAACTGCAGGTGTGCTCACAGTACCAGACACCCCGCAGACAGGGACAGGTGGTGCCCTAGTCTCTTCTGCCAAGCACTCGATACCAACCGCCACTGCCAAGGCAGCCCTGACCACAGTGCCTACCCTGGGTGGTCACCAGACTCCTCGTTCTGCATTGACCAAGCCGCAGCAGAAACACTCTAAGGTAACTGCTGTGTCTCCAATTTAGCATTGATTTGCGCAATTGGTGCACATTTGCTGATCAGCTGCCTGTACTTCATGCATGTTACGACTCATGCTGCGTGATTTACCTGTCAGCTAGTTCCTTCAAAGTCAATGAGCACACACATCATGACCAGCTTATGCCATTGAGCGTTGCTAATGTCTAACACCAGACATCACTTGTGCAGGGGGCCAAGGGAGGCAAAGGCAAATGGGGTTTGCTGGTTTCAGAGCTCCCAAAGAAGGGTGCAGCTGCCACTGGTTTGCAAGATGATGAGGGGTTGGCACAGGGGGCTGGGGCAGCAGCTCCTAGGCTTATCCAAGGCAGAGTAGCAGGCATACATGAGGGTCTTCCTGCTGCAACTCAAGCACCCAGGCGCCAGAAAGGTAACATATTCTGCATTCATCTGCACAATGCTGATTGCATAGGGCTGTATGCGTGAGTGAGAGGTTTCATGAGCATGCACTCATGTCTTTGTCAGCTCAATAGACTTTTGTGAATTGTAGCTGACACCAGCTAACTGTTGATCGCTGCAAATGCAAGGATGTCATTTGCTTTTGTAACAATCAGACCTGAGTGTCTGCAGTGTCACATTGCATCCCTGACAAACTGCAATCACTATGACTGCCTATGTAGTTTGCGCCTTGAGCTCTTGTGTGTTTCCAGGTGTTCTTCCAGACGCTGCGTACACTCAGCGTGGGCGCGGGACATGGAACGGGCATAAGACCCAGGACGACAAGGCAAAGCAGGTGAACCTTCCTGCTGCCTTTTTCCCCAAGCCACTTTGCATCAACATGCATTGTATCGGAGCTGGGTAATGTTCAGCATGTCTGCAGTTGCAAACCCAATTAGCCTGCAACACTCGCTGCAGTTGACAAGATGCATGTAGCACATCATGGCTGCCAAACGGCATTAATCGTATTGCTGATTCTGCAATGTCAGATATTTGCAGCTGTTGATTTGAGACGCGCATGACTTCTGCTGCAATGTGCCTTCACACCTCTCCAGTCCTTGCATTGCACCTGTGTCATCGGTGCTATATTTCACTGTTGTCAGCCTGAAGTGCAACACATGCCGGAATGCCTCAGTAATGCAGACTTTGAAGCAGCATCTTTGTGTTCATAGGCTGAGGAAGACAAACAGTGGCAGGAACTGCGGAAGCTCAGGCCATTCTCGCTGAACAAGGTCGGCTGCATGAGGGTGGTGGCCCACAACTCCTCTGAAGATGTGAGGGCGGCTGTGCAGGAATCAGAGGTATGTTACCAGGGGCGCACTTCACATGTCGAGCTTGACAAATGCTGCTCGCAACAATGCATTGATGCCTGAAAGCAAGGGTGTGTTGCTGGCTTGCTTGACAGTCAATTTGCCTGCCCTCTCTTGGGCTTCCACCAGCTCCAATTTGCAAATGCTTGCTCTCACAGAGATGTTGTTACCTGTGCTTTTCTGCACTCGGCACACCTGTCACTCTGCAACTCATTGGCTCAAACCAATCTGATGTTGCTGCTGTTTAACAGGCTTACAAGGAGGGCGTGGAAGAGGAGAAGAAACAGCGTGCAGCGGCCAAGGCGCGAAGAGAGGTGAGTGCCATGGCATGTCAAACCAATCTACATAGGGTCATAGCATAGCATCCTTTGAATGTTGCATTGCATGTGCACTCTCAGCTGTTCAGCCAACTCATTGACTGCCATCTATGCCATGCAGTTGAGGCATAAGGGCATGACATGCTGTGCAGCTTGTTTACATGCATCAGCGCACGTGCACGTATCTTGCCCGGGCAAGATGAACATCAACATGCCCAAGCATGCCTTACACCATCTCATGGTCCTGTGCACCACCGTCTCAAGGCGTGCTCTCAGCACAGCCGCTCAACACCAATAAATAAAATTGATACAGGCCTCAGCCACTGCTACATTGGCAATCAGGGCATGCTGCAGTTGACAAGGTGCATGCTGCACATCATGGCTGCCAGATGGCATCAATCGTTGTTGCTGGTTACGCAGTCTCAACACCAAAAATAAGTTTGCACAGGCCTTCACCAGTACAACAGCACTCAGGACGAGTGTCTTCTCTGCAGGCCCGACAGGCAGTTGGCCCCCCAGCAGAAGCACCACAGCAAGCCAATGGTCAGCATCAGATCAGAGTCAGAGGCCGCCACAGAGAGTTTGGAGAGGACAGCTGGCTTGACAGTATGCCGTCTGAGGATGAGGGTGAACAAGAGGCTGCAGGCCCTCCACCTGGTTTGCAGCGCAAGGGCCGTAATACCCGTCCCTCAAAGTGTACCCGCTTGCAGAAATGGGGCCATGAGGGGTTTGATAGTTTGGGAAAGGGCAGACGCTGATGTGTTGTTTGTTGAAATGTGATTGTGTTCATGCTCTTCTGTTGTTGATGCTTGCCTGAAGCAGTTATTGACTCAGCTACAGCAAGCAGACATCATTGCTGTCGCAAACATGTGAAGATGAAAGTGACATGTTGAATTTGCTTTCATCAAATGTGCAGAGGTCCAGTTTAGCACAACGCGAGTTCAGTAAGATCAGCTGATGGTTTCAACACACACTTTACAGCTCATGGTCAAGAAGCCTGTGATAACATTCGGCTACAGAACTATAGATGATTGATATAGGCACCTTGCCTGACAAGTCTCTCAAGCAGTTCGTTTTCTGCTCAATCTTTGCAAATGAGCATGCTGTGCGCAAAACTTCAGCGCTGTTAGATTGCAATGCAATGTCGTGCAACAGGAGGTGATGGAAGCAGAGCTACGTGATTGTGATTGTGATCAGCTTCGTACTGACCTGAGACTGCTGCTGTGACCCGCTCAGTGACTCCCTTTTACTAAGCAGCCTTCGACTTGTATATGTTTGGGTTGTCATGCAAATCAGGTAAACGCGGCTTGTACAACTGATGAGCGACGCATGCAACAGCGGCGAAATGCAATGCTGGTGTGCATGTCAGCGCCGCCGTTGGCCATGCTTGACGTACGATGTGTAACCTGTCCCTCCGGGTGGAGATCTGCCGTGTGTACTGCAGCAAGATCGTCGGTCTCGAGGGTCGCAAGTAGTGTGTCGCGGCAATATAGACAGCCAGCAAGGATCTGCTGGCGCCATCTTGGCCCTCCCGCGGCATGGCCGCCTACCAAGACGCTTTTGCCGACCTCCATTTTGCATTGGCGGAGTTCCAACAGGCTGGTCTGTATCCCACACGAGAGTGTGACTCGAACCAATCGCTGCAAACGGAGGTAGCCGGCGCATCAGATTCTTGATGTGCTTTGAATGGCATGAGTCAGAATTTCTCAATCTTCTGCAACTGATTGCAGGGTCCTTTGCAAGCAGAGGTGGCCATGCCCGACAGACAGCCAGAATACAGCACAGCAGATTGCACTCATGGTCTGCAGCAGCATAGCACAATGCAATATCTAGCATTGCAATTGCCAGCCATGAGGCCAACGCCTGATACTTCAGACCCTTCATCAACTTTTGACAAGCAATTACACACCTGCACAGCAAGTGCAGCAGAGATACAACAGCTGCAGCTGCAATTAATGCAGCAGCATGAGCAGAATCAACAGCCAGAGCAGCCAATGGCAACTCAAGATGCTCAGAAGGCCAATAATCGGGAGCGGCAGAAGACCTTTCGAGCTCGCCAAAAGGTATTGCAGGCCAGGGCTTCTGGGTGCAAACACACACGACCTTAAATGTTACATATATGCTTGAGGCTTGTATGCTTACATGTACGTTACATGTTACATACGCAAGCTTACATCGTCATGCAGAGGTCACAAGCATGCGATGTGTCACAGCAATACAGTGTATTCCACATTCTCTGTCAAGTCACAATTGACATGCATGCTTGTAAACTGCTATCACCACACTCCCTTCATAACTGACACAACACTTGTACCTGCAGACGAAAGCTAAAGCTGTTGAAGCTGAGCTTGCAAGAGTGACAGCACAACTTCAGGAGGTGAAGTTGCAGAAGCAGCAGCTGCAGCAAGTGCTGCAGCAGGTGCAGGTGAAGCTCTGCTGGCATGAGCTACTTCTTATGCAAGCCAGTCATACTGCTGTCATGCTGCAATGCATCTGCACATGCAAGGCAGCCAGTTATAGCGTGAATGAGCTAACGTAACTTTGCTTGATGCTGACACCCAGTGAGTCTGACGTCACTCATGGTGCCTTGGGACTCATCAGTGATTGTCTGCCTTTGAAACATTGCGCTTTCTGACCTTGGAACAGAAACCCTATGTTGCCTATCACCGCATGTGTTTGCCTTTGTGTTATACAGCATCTCATGTTTGATCAAACTTGTGTGGCCTTACAGGCCCAAAGTGCAGGCCAGAGCACTGCTCATGGCCACGCAACTAGCAAGCCAGGCACTCTCAGCATCACCTTCAAAGGGTCAACATCGCATTTGAGCGTAGCTGAAGTCGGAGCTTTGCCCGAAGACAAGTTTTCTGCATTCTGGATAATAGGCATGCTGCTGTCACTGCTGCTATGTGCTAAACAAGATGCGTACACATTGTCCGTCATCTCTTTTTTTTTATGTAAGGCACTCTGAGTGTGTCAGCCACTAGTGTGATCAGTCACAAGCAAGACACCTTTTGTGTGTCCCTGCCTTGACCTTGAGCGTTGAGCGGTTCATCATCAAAGCTGCCTTACACCCACACATGACTGTTACATCCACCTGCAGCCACGTCAGACATGCGCCTGTTACTGACTTGTGCTTTAAAAAATGTGACCGGCATTCTTTGGTCCTCACTTGCTTTGTGCAGCCAGGCTTGGCAGCGCCCACACGTTGGACAGTCACCAACTTCTCTTCACCATGTTACACTACCATGGCCACCAGGGTCACATGACACATGTGCTTTGATAGAAATACATTCTCAATGCTGAAACCAGATCCCGACAGTCCTTGGCACCACAGCTACACAGGCTGACCTTTGAGGCTCAGGATGACCTACACCTATACAATCAGCATCTCTGTTATACCACAACTGTGAAGCAGTCAGTATCAAATGATACACATTTCTGTGTAGGACTACAAGCATGAGTTGCAAGTGGCTCTCTTGATGCTGAAAGCACACCCTAACACTTTCTTGCACCAGAAGCTACACAAACTGACCTTCGAGGCACTAAGACTGCAACAGCATGGTCCCAGCTTCCAGTGTGCACCCATGGCAACTGGCTGGGCTGTCCTGCAGCACCTCACGGACAGAGTCACCTCCACATCTTCAATTGAGAACCTGTTGGTAGGCTTACACGCCTTGCATTGATGCAAAGCGACTTTGGAGAGGCCTGTTGCTGACTGTAGAGGCACTTCACTGCTTTCAGTGCGGCCCCATGGCACATGGTCTTCATTGAGAACTTTCTGGCAGGCTGCGTGATCACCTTGGGTTTGGCGCAAGCTTCAGCAGATGCCCTGTTTATTTGTGATGGTCCAGGCGTTTTCATCGTGTTTTGCAAGCTGCATAGTGACGTGTGTTTTCACTCATGTGCAGCATTTGGAGTGGCTGTGCAGCTTACACATGCTTTGCACCCTGTGTAATGATGCATGTCTTGTGACCAATGCTCATATGTCCTGAATTGTGTCTGCAGATTGCAATGCAATTGAGCAGTGAACAAATCCAGGACCTCATGTTTCTGCGGCGGGTCTGCCATGCCAAGGTGCAGCAATGTGACAGACAGCGTCTAGCACTGACAACGGCAATGGAGCAGCAACCTGCTGTTGCTGCTGCTGCTACCGCTGCTGGTGCTGCTGCTGCTGGTGGTCTTGATGCTGCTGCTAGTGCTGGTGCTGCTCCTGGTGCTGGTGATGGTGCTGGTGATGGTGTTGATGTTGCTGATGGTGATGCTGCGACCAAAGGCAAGACTACGGCAATGACAGACATAGCTGAGCAGCTGCGTCAGAATGCAATGGACTGCAGAGGAGTCATGCATAACTGGGCTCAGGCAATGCTGTATGGGGTGAGTTGATCTGCTACACTGTTTCACCTGAATAGCTCATGCAGTGCATGCAGCTCCCAGGCAACTTCCTTCGAAAACAATCACGAGCAAGAATGGCTTGGGCTGAATGCATGCGGCTCACCTCACACACCAAAGCTGCACGCTTGTCAGGAGGATCTACTGTTGTCAACTGTGCAGCTGCTCAACAGGCAAGCCAACTGCTTCAGCAATCCTGCTTGGCTGTTGCATGGCTACTTGCCTTTTTTGCACATATGACCTGTTACCAGAAAGTGCTCATGGATGGCACAGATTGCCTGACAGTGTCAAGCTTTTTAGCTGAGACTGTGCAAATGCAACCCAACACAAGCTTTCATGACTAAGGTTGGTATGCAACAGGTGATGCACATGGAGCAGGCAGCACAGCTGATCATCCATCCAGATTCCCAGAAGCCCATCCTGTTTGATGCCATCGACACTTTAGCACAACAGCATGGCTACCCTTCCATCAGGTCTCAAGCTACAGATATGACAGTACACACGACAGACAAGGGTTTGTCCATCCAAAGCCAGAATGCAGTTGTGACAGCATTTTTGACAGATGAGGAGTGGAAGTTGTTTTGTGAGTATGTGAAGATGGTGGATCCTGACACAGCTGTGCGTGTGGGCTATGTGCCAGTCACCAGGCGGCAACCAACTCCTGCTTTTGTCTCACCTTTGCTTAGCCCATGTACTGATAGCCTCATATGAGCATGTACTGTGCATACCGTATATGCCATATATACTGATGACCTCATGTATGATCTCTCATCTGTGGATTGTGTAGTTGATTGCAGCTTTTACAGCAGGTTTGGGCTTTGCCGATACTGGTGCAACAACTCATTGATACAGTGATCTGGGGCAAAAGATGCAGCAAGCAGACTAGATGTAGCGTTGTAGAGAGCAATGATGTCAGGCTTTTGAACAGGCCCAGTGCCCTTCATGCCCAGTTGCACTCGAGATGCCGACAATGCTTCTGTGGCATCGTTTTCTGGGAGGCATTTCAGTTGTTTCGTGATTTTACGTGTTGATTCCCAATTTCATACTTGTATTTCATTCTAGATGTCAGATGGATGTTGCTTAGCGGATCAAATGCGGGTGGCTGTTATTCTCATGGACCTGAACTTCTGGCATCCCATGCAATCAAGTTTTGTCAATTACATCTGATACTAGATCATAAAGCAATTTAGCAAACACACTAGGCTCGACATCCTGCTGCACAAATGTCATCAGTGCTGACTGCAACATTGCCAACAAGTTCTTTGTATACTGTATATGGTAGACAACCAGCTTGCTGTGTCCACAAATTTGTCAAAAAAGCAGACTGCTTAACACCCTACATGCACCGCAGCCCCACATTGCCACAAGCAGTGATACCATCAGTATAACCACTTCTTTATGGCCCCTGATCAACCAGCACGAGCCCTACTGCAAAGAACACTATCAACATTTTCATGCTTTACCCTTCTAGCAGAAGTACTGCAAAAAATGCGTGGGCTTGTGTAGATCAAGTACATCTTAGTTGTAATTCAAGTCCGTCAACTTGAGAAATCGTAATCAGGCCTCCACAGCCTCATCAGTCTTGAAAGAAGCATCATAGCTCTCATTTGTGGTGTGCTTTGAGAGCGTCAACAAAGTCCAGCACTTCCAGGATTAGAATGGCTGTAAGAGCCAGCACAACAGTTCCAGCCAACCCCAAAGGCCCCCTGGGGTCATCAATGTATCCCACCTGCAAACCCAAAAGCAAAAGTGTGATGCTGGATGACTCCTGGAGACACTAAAGACAGCAACTGTGTGTTGCACAGTCTTGTAAGTCAGGCTTGAGCACACTCTCATGACATCAGCACAGTGTCCTGATTGATGGTTTTGCTGCTCACGCAAGGCCATACAGGCAAACGCATCTCATTTGCAAGCTGAGTTGAGCTGAGCTGTGCTGCACTGTGCCCTGTTGTAATGTGCGTGCTGTTCTGAGCCTTGCTTCCTTGTCAGGCTCTGGTGTAGTACAGTATCTCCTCTTGTCAAAATACTTGAGACAAGGAGTTTCTCAATGGAAGGACACATGGAAGCCATCACAGCCTCCTGACTACAGGAATAATTCTGACTAAGGACAGTCTGCCAGTAGGACAATTTCCTTGGGGACCAAAGCAGTCACTGTGATGAGAAACAATGTAGGCGGAATATTAGCAGCAGGAAAACGGAAGAACAGCTGAGCTCACCTGCTTCCTGGCGATGGCCTTGGCTCTCCAGATGAAGACTGTGAGGGAGTAGACGCACATCAGGATGGCCACTGGCAGCAGAATAGCCGCAATGATCTCCACGGTGTGATCAGATCCCTGCATGTTTGCAACAAGGAAGGCTCAGAAGATTGCCCAGTTTGGTTGACAGGAAAATGTGCTGAAAGACAGTAGCTTGCTTAGAACACGAAAGACAAAAAGGATAGTAACTTTCAAGTGTAAGGGCATTGCGGTAAGTGAAATAAGCAACAAACATCTGCTTGGCACAAGTGAGGGACAGCAGAATGTTTGCAAAACAAGGAAAAAACCTCACTCCAAACGAAGACTTATCTGTACGTTGTACGCTCCCGCTGAAACCCAGCAGGGCAGCAGCAATGATTGTGTGAAGAAACTCTACCGACAGACAGCAGCGTGTTGACATCAAGAAAGAATAAAAGTTTCATCTCTTTTGGTCGAACAGACATTGAGAGACTGCAGCATCTTTGTGAAGAAAGGGATGTGCAAAAGCTCACCCCATATGAAGGCTTGTCTGTGCGCTGTGCGCTGCCGCTGAAACCCAGCAGGGCAGCAGCAATGGTTCCAATGGTGACAGCCATGTGTAGCCAAGTTAGGAAAGTCCTCTCATTGGCAAAAAAGGTCTTGGGTTCTACCCTCATTGGCGTAGTCCTGCAACAAATACATCAAAACGGTTTTGTTACGGCTAAAGTTCACCAGCACGGCTTATGTGTGCGCTGTGCGCTGCTGCTGAAATTCAGCAGGGCAGCAGCAATGGTTTTGGTGGTGACAGCCATGTGAAGCCCAGTCAGGAAGATCCTCTTACTGGCGAAAAAGGTCTTCGGTTGTACCCTCATTGGCATAGTCCTGCCCACCGCAATTTATGCTTTTGCTTTGGTCCAAAAAGATTCTGCACAGGTCTTCTCGTTGGCGGAAAAGGTCTAGGGTTCTATGCCCATTGGCGTAGTTCTGCACACACTTTAGTTTGTTTTGCTTGCAGCACAAGTTTTTTGGCTGTCTATGCCTTCCCAATTGGGTGCGGTTGACACGGGGAAGAATATTTGCTGCTGCTTTTCTGTTGACGCATGTTACAACTGATAGCAGCTTGTGAGCATCTTGTTCGCGCAGCCTTGCCAGAATCCCAAGCATGCATGTGTGACCTGTGTTGCGCTTGCTTGGGTATTTGCCAAGCGGTGTACCAGCAAGTTTTCCAAGCTGTCATCAAATGCAAACGCGATAGCACTTGCAAGCTTTGTCAGATAAACCCGACCCCACAGCATGCATTTACATGCACAGGTGACGCAGCAGCCTCAAGAGAGACTGACGGTGATCAACGTGCAGGGAGCGTCTACATCTGCATGTTTTACAACCCTTTTTGCTGCCTATCAGCTGTTTGTGGCAAACTGCAAGCAAGGTCTGCAATTTGCCACACACAAATGCAGTCATCAGGCAAGTATACATCTGAGTAAACATCTCTCCCCCCTTCCTCCTACCCCCTTGATAGTATGCATCATAATGCTCACGGAGTCTGCTCACCAGACAAAGCCTGAGGCTCATTTCTGATGAGCAGCAACCTTGAACACTACAAGGCACAAAACATGGAGAGGTGGATGCAAGCTGGTCTCTCTGGGCATCTCACAGTCTACATCAACTATGCAATACCCGTGTGACGCATGAGAGTCAGCAGGGGCGTCACTAAGTTGTCATTAGGTCTGGCTAATGCCAGCCAGCCAAAGGGAGTTAAGTTGGTTTGGTACAAGAGTGTAAGGCATAGGGCAGGCCTGTGTCCCACCAGCCCTCTTGTATGCCATCACAGGTCTGCTTGCAACTGCTCACACTGCGCAGAACCCTGCTGTCAGTCTGCTTAGACGCTAGCAGAATCTGCACCAGAAGTGAGCACAAGCTTGCACACGCCTCATGGCATGAAAACGGGCTGATGATGTTGTTCCAGCATGCGTGATTCCTTTGACTCCAAGACAGAGCAAGCAGGATTCGAAAACCTGATTTCTCATTGACATGGTCAGTCTAGGGGTGGTCTGCAAGGTCACATAGTGCAGGGCAGGGCCGTATCCCGCCAGCCCTCTCATGAGCCATGACAAGGGTGCATGCAAGTGCTCACTCTGCGCAGATCTCTGCTGACAGTCTGCCTAGACGCTAGCAGCCCTCAACATCATGAGCACAAGCTTGCACCTGCCTCTTGACAACAAGAGGAGCTGATGATATATGCCAGCATTCTCAATTCCTTTGGCTCAAAGACAGAGCAAGCAGAACTCATAACTTCTAATTGACAAAGTCAATGTGCTGCAACATCAAAATGTGCAGAGCAGAACCATAACCTATCGCCCCCTCTCATATGCCATGACTAGTGTGCATTCCACTGCTCACTCTGTGCAGGTTCCTGCTGACAGTCTGTCAAGACGCTAGCGGAAACAGCACCAAATTGAACACAAGCTTGCACATGCCTTGTAGCAGCAAGAGGAGCTGCTGGTATTGATCCAGCACTGCTTTGACTCCAAAGGAAAAGCAGGATACAAAGAGTGTTGGATGATATGCTTGATGTACACAGGCAGCTGAACTGATCTCTGTGCTGATGCCCTATCTGCCCTTGCTGTGGTGTTGCTGATTGCAATTTGCATGCTCTTGTAACTCTGCAGTTGCTGGATACTCTGTGTATGCTGTTTGCTGTGCTGTTGTTGAGTGTCTTTATTTGACTTTGGTCACAGAAACAAGCTCCTTCCAAGCTTGCTTTCTACATACAGCCAGGATGAGGACATTGTCCATTGTCACATGTTCAAACATTCTTCTTCAGGAAACAGGCAACACAAGAGGTGAAGAAGAGTATCAGTGAGAATAGTGTCAGCCACCCTCATGGTTTTGGTGTTGAACTGAGCCACCAATCCAGAAAAAGTCTTCTTCTTCTCACAGCGACCACCAATTCCCAAACTAAAAGCCAATGTATTCCGAAACCATCACCAGAAGGAATATAAAATAATGGAAAAGAACAATACCTGGGGGTAGTGTTGGCAACCCTCATGGGTTTGGGTCTAGAGCTGAACCACCAGTCCAAGAAAGTCTTTTTCTTCTCACGGCGGCCACCGATTCCCACCACCTCGTTGCGATTAGGCATCAGCTGCAGTGTTGGTTCATCTCCCAGCAGGGGATGAGTCAGCTCATTGTCTGGGTCCCCTGTTCTTCTTCTTGGCTTGGCCACCAGCTCGGGGTGTAGTGGGGTTAGGGTACCATTTGAAGATGGCCTGTGGCATGGACAGACAGCTGTCACGTTCTAGAGATGTCAATTTTACCAAAGAGTGGGTGGGTGGGTGTGGGTGGGTGTGGGTGGGTAGCCAGGTGGGTAGCCGAATGGGTGAATATACTTTGAAATGCTTGAAACCAAAGAATTAAGCAAATGCACGACAAGGCACTGTGTTCATTTGTGCATGAATGTGCAAATCAGTGCATGCAAACGTGATCCTGATGCAGTTGTGAGTACCAGCATACTGCAGCAGAAGGTTGCTGCCTGACAGGTCCAGCAAGAAGAAGAAGCACAACAAGGAGAAATAAGGCGCTGGAGCAGCAGTGCTGACTGAAGGGTCCAATAAGAAGAAGGAGGACTACAGCAAATACAAGCAACAGACTGCTACAGAGAGAGTTGCTTACTCTGCCTGGTGGGTGTCCCTATACTGGGCAGACTGCAGCATGCTGGGCCTCACGCTCTCATCGTCGATCCAGTAGGGTACGGCTGCAACCATGTCTGGCAGCAACGTTGCTGTGCCATGAATGAACTTGCTGAACTTGTGCACCTGGAATCAGGACATGACAGAAGGTGAAGCGCTCCTCATTTCAAGTGACTGCGCTAGCCCTCACACTCTCATCATCATTCCAGTAGGGCACTGCAGCCACCATGTCTGGCAGCAACGCTGCTGTGCCATGAATGAACTTGCTGAACTTGTTATCAACCCAGTAAGGCACTGCAGCCACCATGTCTGTCAACAGTGTAACTGTGCCATGAATGAACTTGCTGAACTTGTGCACCCGAAAGCCAAGTGTAAATGAAGACTGCTTCGGATTGACCACAATGTGCGCCAGCAAGCACAGAGTAAGCCTGCCTTGAATGCCTGCAGCTGTAGGCAATCCAGACAATGAATGCAATCACAACTACACTTTTCCAAGCAAGAGAACCTGCCAAGCTGTTTGAGCCAAGGCTTTCTACCCGTTTGGCAACTGTGGTCGATGCATCAACTCTGACTGAAACAAGCTCAGTATCTATTTCTGCTGAACTGACCTCAGTCAAGAAGCCTGATTCAGTGAAGTCAGTGACCCAGTCGGGCGCTGTTTGTCCCTCTGGCAAGCTCTTCGTAGGCTCTCCACTCATGCATTGAAGCAACTATGCTGAATGCATGAGCTCCAAGCCATTTTTTTTTCCAAGATTGCATACCTCAGTCAAGAAACTAGACTCAGTGAGGTCAGTGACCCACTCTGGCACTGTTTGTCCCCCTGGCAGGCTGAGCTTGATTTCAAGCACAGCTTGAGCAATACATCATTACTGCCTCAAACATGTATCAAGGGGGAAGCAGACTGTGCAAAAGGCCCACAGTCTTCAGAGGATTGGTTCCCCACAGTCAAAAGACGCTCACCTCAGTCAAGAAGCCAGATTCAGTGAGGTCAGTGACCCACTCCGGCGCTGTCTGTCCCTCTGGCAGGCTGAGCTTCACCTCCAGCACAGCATGGGGGAAGCGTGTGACGTCTGTGCGTGTCAGGACCTGGTTGGGGTCCCGGTACCACCTGTCACAGCAGACAAGCCCGCTCAGTATTGTCAATTAAGCAAGCAATCAGCATCAATTGTTATTGGGGAAGCATGTGACGTCTGTGCGCATCAGGACTGGGTTGGGTGCTGGCGCCACCTGTTACAGTACAAACATACGTTCAGTTTGGTCATTTAAGCAAGCAAGCAATCAGTACCAGATGATCAATCGAAGAAGTGTGCCACGTCTGTGCGCGTCAGCACTTGCATGGAGCTCAAACGCACAGCAACATCACAGGGCGATTGAAGGGAGGGGCAAGAAAGCAAAAGGCAGCAAAAGGCAGCCAAAACAAGGATAATCTGTACAAGAGAGCCACAGGCTGCCCATCCATGGTCCCCCTGATTGTTGTCCAAATGACATGTCTTGCAGCACTGCAGAGCAAGTAGAGGGAAAGGCAGCGAAAGGGCGACGCAGGAAAGGGAAAGGCAGCAACAGGCAGAGCAACTGAAAGGCAGCACTAGGCAGGAAAGGCAGCCAAACCTGTGCAAGAGGGCCACAGGCTGGCCATCAATGTTCTCCTTGATCATCGCGTACTTAGTATCCAGGCTGACACGTACAGTGGCATCACGGGCAGACAGGGAAAGGGAAAGGCAGAGAAAGGTGGACAGCAAAAGGGAAAGGCCAAAAAGGCAGCCAAAGGAAGGCAAACCTGTGCAAAGGCAGCAGGCTGTCCATTGACGTTCTTGCTAATCACAATTGGTATTGACACTAACATGCTCAGTGGCATCATTGAGCAGACAGCAAAAGCAAGAAGCAGAGACAGGGAAAGGAAGGCAAACCTATGCAAAAGGGCCACAGGTTGCCCATCAATGTTCTCCTTGATCATCGCCAAATTGGTGTCCAGGCTCACACGCACTGTGGCGTCAAAGGGAATCTGGAAGGCGGTGCGGTTGTACTGGGTACGGATCATGGGTCGCAGCTGCTTGCTGTCAACCGCCTGTTGAACTTCCTGGAAGAACTTCTTGAAAGTGTCTCTGTCCTTGTCTGTCTTGAACTGCAGTCACACAACATGTTTCACCTGTGCCCTGCATTCATTCAATGGCAAGCATGCATGCAACGCAGATCTGAACGGCCTGTGCCTCACATCAAGCCTACAGCATGAGCGAATCAGCAGACACACAGAAAACAGGTGCAAATGGTCTCACATATCTGCAGTAGCTGATTTTGTGGCAGCGCCTTATGTACATCATCTTTCCACCGCATTTGCATGCTCTGCATACATGAAACATGATAACTTAACCATCAGGGGTTTCATGCTATGAGCAGCCTCTGCGGATTGTTGCTCAGTGCCAAGACTGTGCCTATAACTTGCCCTCCTTCAACGCCATGTCAAGGGTGTTTTCAGATCCTAATTTGTCACCAAGTTCCAGCTTTTTGATCAGATCAAACAACACTCATCCTTGCAATGAACTGAGCAGGTGCAGTGTCACAGCTGTGTACATACCTTGCCCTCCTTCAGAGCCATGTCAAGGGTGTAGGTCCCGTCCAAGAATTCAACAATCTTGGTCTTGGGCAGCATGATGCGGTCCTTCACAGACTCCTCGCCCTTCCAGCTCTCCCTGTGTGTCTTGCGCTCCACAAATACCAGATCGCCAGGCTCAGCAGATCCATACCACCTACGACAGACACACTCATGTATCAATGACTTGGCCCTATTGCTGATACACTTCAAAGACATGCAAAACGTAGATTTCTGGTGTAGCAGGTCCATAACACCTATGACAGATGCATGATGTTGTCAGTCATGCAGGCCCAGTGCTGTTGGAAGCACAGGGTGATGCGGTCCCTCACAGACTCCTCGCCCTTCCAGCTTCCCCTGTGAGTCTTGCGCTCCACAAACACCAAATCCCCTGGCTCAGCAGATCCATACCACCTGTGACAGACACATTAGCTATTGCAGACACAGGTAGCAATAGACACGGTGCTCCTGGTTCAGCAGGTCTGTGTTGCATGTAGCGCAAATGTTGTGTTGTCAATGATGCAGTCCCACACAGACTCCTCGCCCTTTCAGCTTCCCCTGTGAATCTTGCGCTCCACAAACACTAGATCGCCAGGCTCAGCAGGCCCGTACCAGCTATGACAGACTCAGTTTTGGTGGCTGCTTGACAAAGCCTGACGACCCTACCACAAGTTACGTTGATAAAGTTACATTGCACACCCTGCTTGCATTGCCAGGTTCAACGCAGAGCAGCACAAAGGGTGACAGTACTTTGCAGTTTCCAATCACATTGCAATCAAGACACAGAGCAGCACATAGGGTGTTGCAAATATCTGATGCACGTGACCACAGCATTGGCCTTGTTCACCAAGGCCGAAAACCGGACATCACAAGTTACATCAATGCACAACAAGGGTTGCGTGAATACCTGATGCGAATGGCTAGGGCATTGGGCTTCTTGTCCAGGCGGCCGTGGTACAGCTCCATGCTGCTGTTGTCCAGGTACACACTGTTGATCAGCTGATTGTCTGGACCCTCCTCCTCCTGACTCTGCGACAGCACAAGACATCACTGCATATCGATATCTTCAATGTTCTGACGCTCATCTAATATACAGCTCCATCCTGCTGTTGACCAGATACACAATGTTGATCAGCTGATTGTCAGAGCCCTCCTCCCGAGACTGCAACAGCACAAAACCCTTGGCACATCATCATTGCGTTCATTGACATGCTTGCTGCTTGAGGTTTGACAGTGCATGGGTGCAGAGGCTCACGGCATGTCAGCTTTAGCATCAACATTGACACACTTGATAGTGAGAATTGAGGACCTGACTATGTGCGCACAGAAGCAATCCACTGCATCTTTGTTTTGCGTGGCAAAGCTTTTCTCTGCTTGTGCTCTGCGTGAGCTTTCTGAATGCTTCCAACTGCTGAGCCATCCCAATAGAATCAAGCACACTAGACAACAGCAATGTGCACCACAGCCTTACAGATGACGTGTTGTGACATCTTCAATTACCTCATCCTTCTTGAACTGGAAGACGGGCAGGTGCTGCAGAATGTGATGCTTGACGCTTGTAGCATCCTGAGTCCTGACCCAGTACTTGGTAGTGGACCGCACAAAGCCTTGAGCACTGTCCTCATTCTTGACTCCGCTAGTGTCCCCTCTCAGATCACTGTAGATGTTGCTCAATAGCACCAGGACATCGCTGTAGTTGCCCTGCATGTCACTCATTGTCAGCACCAATGCAAATAGCACCCCATGTCCTGACGTGGTACTTCGTGGTGGACCGCACAAAGCCCTGAGCACTGTCCTCATTCTTGACACCGCTGGGGTCGCCTCTCAGGTCGCTCTAGGTGTTACCCAACAGCACCAGGACATCGCTGTCGTTGCCCTGCACATCATGCACAAGTGTGATTGCTTGCCATGCCACTCGTGACTCTTGACTCCACTACACCCCTCAGATCACTGTAGATGTTTCTCAACAGCGCCAGGACATCGCTGTAGTTGCCCTGCACATCATGCACAAGTGTGATTGCTTGCCATGCCACTCGTGGCTCTTCACTCCACTTCACCCCTCAGAATAGTGTAGGTGTTACTCAACAGCACCAGGACATTGCTGTAGTTGCCCTGCATGTCATTGACCGTCAGCAACAGGTATTGCTGTACCGCAACAATTTTGGTCTGAACAGCATGTGCATCAGCGCAAAGAGTTGCTGCTGACATCTAATGAAGTCTGAAAGCACTGCTGGAGTCCAAAAAGTGCTGAGAGCACAGCAGCAGGTGTCACAAATAATCAATCAATCCGTCAATATTAGATAGATTTGCAGTCTGGGGTAGGGAGCCAGATGTGACTCATTGGACTTCCTGGCTTGAAAGCACAGGTGAATGTGTCCGGCAACCAAAGGCTGCTGATCAGTGTTTGCCTCAAAGAAAAGGCGAATGTCCCTCTCATGAAAAGCTGAAGCAAACAAAGAAAACTGTTGACCTCTGAAGTGATATAATGCTTGCTGCTATGGATCATGCTGGCACAGATGAGTTTGGGTTAGCTGCTGTTGCAAGGACCATGAGATTGACCATCTATTGGATAGGGAAGCTGTGAGGTGAGATGCTAGTAGAGTTCAGATGCATCAGGTGCATTGACTAGGCCTTGTTGATGACGTCATGTCAATCATGGAAAATCTTGACGCCTCCACAATGTGAGTTGATTAGGACATTATGGTACACAGTCAGGGTATGGGTGACACATAGATGTGATAGAAGCCCAATGCAGAACCAGGCTCAGGTTCCGAGACTGACCTGGACCCACGGCTGGTTGTGCAAGTGACTGATATAGAACTGCCTGATTGGCGCATGGGGCAGCATCTTGTCATGCTTCTTCAAGATCTTGTGAAAACCCTGTCAACAGACATAAGCAGCTTCTTCAAGGGTGCCTCACTTGCATGTTCTGAAGTGTTGCGCAGGTTCAACCATTGCATGGGCTGAAGCATTGATACACAAGCATTGGACATGACATGCGATACAGTGCAACATTGCCGTCAAAACCAGGTATGCGCGCGCTTGATGCTGTTTGTCAAATTGCTGAGCACCGCAAACCCCACAGCAATGATCTGCAAACAGCAGGAACTGCTGCGCAACACAAGGGGAAGGGTGCTGATCTGGATCACAATTGCCAAACGTTGTTGTCAAACAACACATGCAGAATTCACGGCATTGATCTAGGAAGGGCAGATACTGATGCAGATCAGGCATGTGACCCTCTGTGGGAACAGTTTGACGTATTCTGTGATGAGAAGAGACATGCAGAGGAAAGCCTGAGCATACCAGGTAGTTCAGGTTGACATATTTCTCCAAGCTGAGAAACTCATCACCAAGTCGCTGAGCTTCCTGCAGACAACAAAATTTTGTCAAATAAATTGACCATTGCAGCAGCAACCTGAAGCAAGAGGCCTGGTTGACATCACCAAGTTCAGATCTTCTTTTGTGGGCTAGCAGTGCATACATTTCAAAAGCATGCATGCTGAGCACTTTGAAACAGCTGCTCAAGTTGTTCTTGCCTGCATGAGTTCTTCATGTTCCTGGCCTGCCTTGGCATTGCTCACACGGGCATGAAGAGCTTTTGTCTGGGACCTCAGCTGCTTGACCAGCTTTTCTGTGAATTCAGAGATCTTCTTGAGCTGCACCAGTCACCGATGCCAGCTTAGAGGCAGACAGGGAAAGGTCAGCCAGTCTCAGGAAACAGCTTGTGATAGGGCTCGAGACGCAAAGCGTTGCAACGACTGGCTTACTTCGCTCTCGAGCTTGTTGAAGAACTTTTCCTCCGGAGTGACCTCGTGCTGCTTACTGACAGACAAGGATGTCGTTCTCGGACTGAACGCTGACGCGTCAGAGTCCGACTCCAGTCGGGCTGCAGCCTCCTTGATGTGATGCTTGACCTGACCATAATCGAGGTACTTCTCCCTCCAGTCTGGGCGCGCCTGCTCGTCGATATACTTGCCAAACTTCATGCTTTACACACAGTTGTAGTTGCTGTTACTCCTGACACCCAGTCGCCGGTGCTGAATCAAGCTCCATACACTTTTGCAACCCAATTCCACTGAACGTGGGCTGTACCCCTCAAACGCGCGCAAGCGTCAGACTGTCCAGCCGCAATGTTCCGAGCTAATGTCCAGGCATGAACTCTCCCCCAACACATGTTAACCGCCTTAGTCATGAAACAACTTTAGCTGCTTGAACAGCTTTCAGTGCGTGATCTGCATGCAAGATTGTGGATTGAACGCTGGGCCATGATGCCAGGGCTGATCGCAGGGATCAGCCTCTGCTGAGCAAGATGAGCTATGCTGCTTTTGCACCTGCGGGCCACCTTCCAACCCTAGGCCTGAAGGTACCTTCACCGGTGCCTTAAGGCCTTACTTCTGGGCAGCTGTGGAGGCTTTCAACAATGCGTGCACGACATGAAGCATTGTGACGTGTGGGATCCTGAATTAAACGCTCAGTGCAATGCTGCAACGTTTTGGAGGATTATGTGTTTGGTGCATGCGAGGACCCCCTTGAGTGAGCGATAAATCCAAAGCCCAAAATGCTGTTTTTGCAGCTTCTGAAGTTTAGGGCACAGCGTCTTGAGCAACATTTCACTGGAATTCAGGCCTGCTGTATACAATGACCAGCCTTGCGGTTTACTCAGAACATCGGCATGCCTGGGCAAGCATCTGGGCAACGAAAAGCTGCATTTGCAAACGACAGAGGTATCAGTTGCCCAGACGAAGCTGCAGAGGACGATGCGTTTGGCTTGACTTAGTCATTATTGCGCAATTGCTCGAGCGTTATTACTATAATGTACAGGGGAAGAAGCGAATATTCCCTTGCAGTTGCTTACTGCGCACACGGAGCGGCTGCGTGAGATCAGCGTGAATACGCTGGGCTAAGTGGATGACTGTGTGTCGGTGTACAATCCAGTAATCGGGACAGGCCGGGCTGCGATGGTACCCGTTGGAACCATCAGTCTGTGAGTTGCAAACAGTCCTGAACACCAACACTGCTTGCAAGCCTCAGTGTTTGTGAAGGGACAATCTGCAGACATAGCAGCCGCTGTCACAGCAGATCTTTCAGCTCAGTCAGCAAGTGCTGCGATCTGGGCGGCTTTTAGGACCACTGGTTCACAAAATCTCGGGGGAGATGGCTGCGCCGATGCGAAGAACGGAAGCCAAGGCTTTTTTTGGTGAGGCAACAATGCTTCCGCAATCCGCAGCCGCAATTCCCTTGCTCTCGTACAGAGCCTGAATGGCTCACAGAGCAACAGCTTGCCCAGTTGCACCAGACGTTTGCAGCAATCAGAACAGCCTGCAGCAGCTGTGCTCACCAGAAACCTTCACATACCCAGCTGAACATTGGGTACATTGTCTGCAGCCAATGAGAGGACTTTCCTACACTGGATGAACATGTCAGTCACAATTGGGTCCATCTCAGCAGCAATGCTAGGTGCGCTTGCACAACCTGTTTGCAACTTTGACGACAGACGCAAGCTGGTTGCCCCATTATCAGAGGATTGACATTGCATCTGCAAGTGGGTCATGCCCTTTGGTTCAGCAATTGCTTGATTGAATTTCATGAACTGATTTTTGGACTGCTCCTCATGATCGCTCTTCATGACTGCACTTCATGACTGCACTTCATGGCACGTCATCAATGCACTGCATGACTGCATCATGTGACTGCACTCCATTACATCACTCATTTGATGACTTGGGCATAATTTGCAGGGGTTGCGGGCCATGCACACAAGCACTGGAGCTCAGACTTCACAGTTAGAGCCATTTTTGTGAGATCGCTTGCATTGATCATGCTGCTGTCATCTATTGCGATGGCCTTATACGCCACCTACAACTTCAGACTCAGGAGTAGCATGCTACAGTAAGTCTCACCATCCGGCATTGCAACAGCTTGCATGACTGCAGCTGTGTCTGCATTGTCTAGAGACTACCCGCCGGCGTCTCGTACAAGCTGTGGCTAGTCATCTCAGTTCTGCAAACAAGTCATCAACAAGAACATCATTTTCAACACTAGGTTGTACATGGCACTGATACCTGCCTTGCTTCAGCAGCAGCTTCACAACCATTCAATTTTGTGAAATGCATGCAATGTGACATGCACCATGTGTCTGCAGGAACAAGATGGACGGGCCTTATGACAATCGCATATTGCCAATAGTGCTCAGTGCATTGCTCATGGCTGCTCTGTCTGTGGTCCTTGGTGGATCGGTTGCGCGTGCCTTCGGCTGGTGATTCTATCAAGACCAGTTACCAGATCAGTCCATGTCAACAATGCTGGGAGTCTGTTCAGTACCATCAGTAAATTCCACAGGAGCAGAAATCGTGTTCAGCAGCTCTCACGCATGAAGTTCATGGACTCAACCAGGTCACTTGAGGCATAGTTCCTTGTTTGTGTCCACGCTGGGGCAATGTATGTAGGCACTGCCCTTAATTTGCTTCTGGCGCGGAGGCTGCTGCTGGTACTATCTCTCGAGTTCATTTGTGCAAGCATGTGTTATGTAGGTGTCATGACCTTTGGTCTGGTTAAGAACTGAGTTAAGTTGGAATTGCGTTGGAAGGGAACAATGGCTAGACTTTGTACTAGGGTTGAAAGTTTGTGGCAGAGATGGTGCGTTCAACTTTGGTGTTCATTTTTGGCAAGGATTGCTTTGATTTGCTGTTAAGCTAGCAAGACGATCTGGAATCATGCAGAATCTGACAGCTGGTGTCGTCCCATGACTGTTTCGTTTTTATCTCTTTCAGCACCATGATTGTACCCTCTTTCTTTGGCTGACCTGATTGGCCAACACTATCCAAGACAAGCGACAGAAAACCATGTGTACGCTGATCACCAGGGTCTGCTTGTACGCACTGCATGCATGCTAGCAAGTGCCTGAACGTTGACCGCCACTGCAGACAGCCTGCCTTGTATGCAGCACGGTTCATGTATCTTGCGGCTTTCAAGCATGGCCCTGCTTTTGAACTGCACTCTGTCCTGACAGAGCAGTGCAACAATCTTGCAGTTTGCTTGCACCCATGCTGAGAAGCAAAAGTACACCAGCATGCAAACATCAAACATTCAGGAATTTGCTGGGCACTCTACTGTCACTGTTGCTATGCCTGCTGAATAAGTTCACTTCTGCTTTTGGGTCCAAACAGCTTGTCAGTCAAGAACTACATCACGACTGCTGAGCAGTTCCAGTCTCTCTGAGCGCCATCAAGTCATCTACAATACTGCTGGGTGGTTGTGCATCTGCGTGGCAACCAGCACACAAGTTCATCTAAGCTTGGGCTAGCATATACACCAGGCCACACGACTGCCAGCACATCAAACTATTCAACATGTAATCATGCAGAGAGCACTCCTGGCTGCTGCTGCGCAAAGAGGCTCCCATCATGGTGCACGACAGCATCTTCAGCCTCTGCACAGAATGTCCTGCTGGCACAACATGCAGCAGGGATTACATGCGTCAAGCGCAAGAGCAAGAACGCAAGAGAAGATTGCAAGGTCAGCATCAGCCTCAGCATCAGCGTCAGCATCAGCTTGCTTTACTATTTTGTTGTCCTCTGTACATTTCTGCAGGAGCATTGCTGCCGGTATCGTCACGTCTGCTTTATTTGTCTTCGTTTATCGTTGCCAGTGTTGGTGAGTGGACACATGACGACTGAGCGACACGTCAGCGTTAAATCAGGCATTTCAGCATATCTGGTCATGAAGGAAACGTCCTTATGGCAAAACAAACGAGTTATGCAGCATCGTACCGTAGCGGTATGCAGCAGGATCCACTTCCATGAGGGCTAGCTGAGACTCTAGGAGTGAAGCAGGCATGAAATGAGTTCCTTCAGCAGCACGTGCCTGAACACGCTTTGCCAGCACATCTCTGCTGGGCTGCAATAAGACCTGCAGTGTTCAACAGCAATTTCATCTGGCACTACAGCAGTTCAGGCACTCAGGCTCTGTTTTTCAACAGGACACAGGACGCAGGCACAAAGTCATGCCTTGGTGCACCAGGCATCACAAAACACTGCAACTGGCTAGTGAGTGTTTGGTTTTGGAGTGTGGCATGTGGACATACTTGCAATTAACATGCATGACATATCAAGGTGGCATCCCAGATGCTTATGTGATGCATCACACTTGCAAAGCATTGGTGCCAGATAGTAGTATGGCTAACAAAATAAATTCAGAAACACCTGCCTACCAGCAGCAAGTGACACAGCAGTGACATTTCAAAACTCATGATACTGATGACTTACAAAAGCAACATCTCTGACATGCTCTGGATCTGGAGCCTTGCCCGCCAGCACGTCCCGGTACTTCTGCTTCAGGGCAGAACAAGCCACTACGGCGAGCTCATCTCTGCAAGCTGTCACAACAATGCTGTCTAGTTCCATTGTCAGCGCTGGTTGGTATTTGAGGAGTAGTCAGACAATTGCACCAACCGTGTTATATGCTGCTGAATGATGTCCGCAAGTGTTTGTAGCCATGGCCGCCGGTCTTCATCATCCAAGGGTATTCCACTGTGCATCTTGTCTGAATGCAGGCACTGTACTTAGCACAGGAGAGCCATTAGCGGTAATTGAGTGCTGTAAATGAGACGACCTTTGTTGCTTTTCGGGTGATAGTCGTCTCCCTCGTAGAAAGGACAGCGAAGCCTGGTGGCCAGCAGACGCCCAACAGTGCTGTATGGCGTATTAGAAACTGAGCATGCAGGCATGGTAAGCAAACGGTAGCTTTGAAGCTGCCTGCGCACCTTTTGCCGGACCCTGATACCCCGCCAACGACATAGCACTTTGGCAGACGCTTGTGTTGAATAAGAGCCCCATGTTGCTGCGCATTAGCAACTGGACTAAAAGCTCGTTGAGCTTGCATGCTTTGCGACCTTGCTCACAAGCTGCATCCGTGCACACGGACGAACTTGCTAATGGTTCGCGTCACGATGTCTGTTTACAAACACTGTGATGCTTCTGCAGAAAGCTACGTGCACCATGCATGTCGCTGTTGCTGGAACGGATATTCATTCGCATGTTGATGTACCTGTGCAGATTTTGATAGGTCTTCTGAATTTGGCAGGATTTGGCCTTACCCTAACACTCGTTCCACGTGCTGACTCGTGCTGCAAATCGACACTTGCATTCTGGACCAGATTTTAGCGCTGTAGACGGTGAACGGCCGAGTTATCGTAATCTTGTCATACATCGACATACGCTCAGATCTGTTGTTCAGCCGAGCGCGTCGTGCTCGCCTGTTTTCGCCTCGTTGAACACAGCCTCCCGCCTATGTTGATCCTGATCAGCTTTAGGCCTTGTTTGCTGTTTAGCCAGCATCTGCCGTTTTGGGAGGCCTGAGACTCGGCCTGTTATTGGCGGATCTGACAGCAGACACTGCACCAAAGTTGATCTTTCTCCCAGCTTAGTTTTTGAAGCATAGCGCAGCAGCCAGGGAAAGTTGACAGATGTGACAACATGGCAGAGCCAGCTCAGAATTTTGAAGTGCAGCTTGCTAGATTGACACCAAGGAACAAGCAGGGATGGTCAGCACGTGTAGTGTCGTTCCTTCTGGAACTCACTCGGTGGGTGACATGCTGTTGCTGCTGTCAAAGTCACCAGTCCTTTGGACTGTTCACCCCCAAGCACAAGAAAGATTGGTCAGCACTCAAAAAAGCAACATCATGTCCAGCACAACTGAAGGTCTCCATAGTTGACAAGCAGACCATAGGTGAACAGTAGTGCATCTTTGGCAGAGCCGGCACCTGTTGCTCAGACTTGATATATGCAACACTGATGCATGTCTGCTGCGTCTTCACGTAGCAGATGCTGATCAGATGTTGGCGATAGTGCTGGTGTTATTGTGCTGTGTGTTGCAGAGGTCAAGATTACCTATGCTGAAAATGCTGCCATGGCAACGCAGCTATATGAGGTTGATGTCTTCATGTTCTTTCTCAAAGACCTTGAGGCTGTCACCACCAACTTCTATCATGATCTCTGGCAGAGTACACGCATGCACACCCCCAAGGTGGGCAAGCAGAGATGTTTCACACTCCCAAGCTCTTGGCTGTGACATTCTTGTGCCTGTCCCGGTGCGAGCGTGGCTTTGCTGTCTTGTGCTCAGGCATGCACAGCATCTGTTGCTCCTGACCCATACGTGACCAATCACTGATGCTTATACAGATTCCTTTGGCAGCAATGGCTGGTGGCGACACATCAGATGACTTGTCAGGCCTGATCAAACAACAGCTTCTGGTACAACCATCATTGCAAAACTCGTGCTTTTCTATGTCTAATGCTTTTCTATGTCTAATGCTTCAAAGACAAGCTACGACTTACTTTGCATGTCAAGTGCTCAGATCAACACCTCTGCGGTTCAAGCTACAATGGCACAACGTATGGATCTGCTGTGACGTGTCCATGTGCACTGCGTACAGGTCATCCAATATAAGCGGCTTGTTGGGAATGAGCAGGATGCGTCTGTGCAAAAAGACATTGAGCATGCCATTGACAGTGTGGTGCAGCAACTTCGCCTCCAGGTGTGCCTTTCATTTGTACCTGATTGCTATTGGTTAAGACTTTTTCAAAATAGACCAGCAACTGCCCTGTGCTGTTCCGCAACAACACCTACAATGGTTCATATGACATGGCTCTGTTGCCATGCCATGTCCTTGTTGTCAGTACGCTCACATCTGTGCAGGCTTGTATGTTCAGACAGTCAATCAGGAGAGCAATGAAGGGCATCACAACAAAGCTAGAGCAGGCGCAAGGCCCATCAGTTCATGACCTGGACATACAAAAGCTTTCTGCACAGATTGCCCTGGTTGTGCAGCAACTGGCTGAGGTTGTCAACAATCTGCATGTGGTAAGCACTTGACGTTCATGCTGGGAGCAGCAGGTTCTGCCTGTCGCATTATGAACAGCTCCCATCAAACCTTCTTTGCCTGTAGATTGCACCTTATAGCGTCCAGCTGCAATGCTCATCTGCTGTTCACTGTATGAGCGCATGTACAAGGCTCATGTTCTATGACAACACACTTTGCAGTGACCACTTTCAACATGCAACCATTGTTGACTGTTCAAGCGCATGTACAAGGTCCATCTGTCGCAATTTGGGCTCACACAATCGCACTCTGACTGGGCTACTGGTTTGCGTGTAGCTGTGCCAGCCATGCGACTCAGAAGAGTCGCCAGAGACCGTCAAAGAGACCTGGAAAATGGTTGATGAGTACATGCTGACAGAGGCTGAAGTTTCCCTTGTCAAGCTTTTGGAGACTTTGGACAAGGCTGTGCCTGCTGGCATTCCTGCAGCTGCTCAGCAACAGCAGCAGGACCTTCACTTGTCATCAGCCTCACCAGCAGCCTGTGGTTCCCATGACTGCTGTCAGCATCAAGGGCAGCAGGGTTGCAGACCATCAGACAGAGCGGATACGCTAGGACCTGACGTGGGCTTGACCCCTAGATCAGGGTCAGAAAGCAGCAAAAGCTTCTCAAGCGTTGAAGACGCCGACGCGCCTCAGCAGGCAACAGACATGCCCAGGCAGACCTTTCATGCTGACAAAGCAGCACCAGCAGGATTGCAAACGCTGCACAAGTTGAGGCCGAGTACTAACTCACCTGCTGAGACTGACAGAGCGACGTGCAGCTCATGTCTAATGCACAGAGTCCACTTGGTACACAGCTCAGCCAGCAGCCTGCCCATCAGCACTATCAGCAGACAAGCTTTGCTGCAGCACAATGATTCAGCGTATTTGTCACCCCGTCCCCCATCTGACCAGCCCACATCAGAGATCCGACCACAGGACAGCTTTGACACAAGGAACGATGTGCCTCATGGTCTGCACAAGGGGCGACTCAGCCATTTGCAAAGTGGGGAAAGTAGCCTGCAGACAGCATATGCCATGTTGTGTAATCCACGTCAGGCTTCACACAGCAGTCGCAACCAGCCCAGCTGTCAGGCAGAGACCATTCCAGAAGAAGGGGAGCAGGCGTGGTCTCATTCAAACCTGCGCAGCCTGATAGCAAAGGCCAAAGCTCTGCAGGTCTAAGTCAAGCACCACATGCATTGAACAATATGGTACTGATCCTACATTATCGTCTGTTGCTGATTTAATCTTTGCTCACATGTGTCCTGTGTCCAGCCGCAAGAGCTTGCTGCACGTAAGATGTACGGCAACACCATTTCTAAACATTCTGCAGCAGCCTCAATTCAGTTCACCCAACCTTGCACACTTAGCAAGGTGCATGCTGCTTGAGCGATGTTGTGAGCTTGACATGTCCACACAGGCAGCAAATGCTCTTTGCACAGAGACCTGCAGCAGTTCTGGTCATGGCGTGACGGCCTTGCAGAATGTTTGCATTGTGCAGGAGACAAATGGCTGTCAGTGCAGTGAAGCTGACTTGGCAGCACCTGAGGCAAAATTGGCAACACTAGCAGAGGCCCGTCATCTCATTGTGGATGCAATAGAGCATTTGCAGGTATGCACTTTTGACAAGCATCAATTGCAGCACGTTTTGGCCTCTGCACAGCACCTTCTGCAGCTCAAATTGCACCAAGGGCAGGGCTGTCAGTCTGCTGTTGAAGATTGGTTTGCAAGTCTCATCTGCAAGGTGCGTTGTTTTCAAGCTTTCTGTGTGTCCTGTACAAATATAGATTCTGCGGCAAGTTCACAGCCATGCAGACAACAGCAAGTGATGCTTCACATATACAAGCGGTGGCTCGTTGTAAGGACATCAATGCACATCATCTCAAGTGGTCACGAAACACGCTGTACATATCCAAAATGCACCATTTACCCCTGCATTTCAACATTTCAATCACACAATGACCAGACACAAACATTCAAACTTTTGACAACATAGTCGTAATAGAATCTGTGCATACAATGATGTTGTGCTGATCTCAGGCCTGATGATCTGTACTCAGCCTGACATGCATCAATCATAGTGTGCATGCTGACCACATAAGGCAGCAGAAGCTGAACTGCTTTTCCTTTTGCAATTGCAGGATGAGATGAGAGAGCGCAGCTACTATGAGTGCATCATTCACGATGATGACACCTACCACAATGAGGTGTACACCAACCGCATCAAGTGCCTCAAGCACAATGCCAGAGCTGCTGTGGTTCTGCAACATGAGAGCTTGCGGCAGAGCTTTGTTCTTGCAGATGTTGTGGGCGCTAGCATTGCTGGCATAGCTATGTGCATTGCCATTGGTGGTATCTACATAGGCTACCGCTTCTCCCAGTAAGCTCATCTTTGAGCTACTTTTTATGCTTTTCTCTGAAGTTGAGGACATTGTCGTTCCTGCAGCAGTGTCAGTATACCAATGAATCAGCCCACATGCATGTGCAACAGCTGCTGCTCTTCTGGGCATACTGATTGCAGTCTGTCAGGTCATGCTCGTTGCTCAAACTCATCAGACACACAGTACAACACAGACTTGTCTTGCAAGACCGAGTTGTTGTATTGCAAATCACTGCAGTGCCCTTTGAGACCATTTGTGCCCTGTCAGGCAGAGAGCATCAACTATGTACTGGCTGTGTAACTATGTTTGCCAATACAAAGCTGGTGGATGCTGCGCGGCAAAGCTCAAGCCGTGTCAATGGCACTGCATTGGTTTGACTCGGCGTTACAGAGCAGATTTGACTTTGCGACGTTTTTTCTGGTCAGTGAAATAGCATCTTCAGGGAGTTTTGACTTGTTGAGTCCTTTTCATTGCCTCACATGTTGGCCCTTCTAGCTGCAAATGCATCGGGGTGTCGCAAGAGCATGTTGTATTTTGATTGCCTCATATATTGACCATTCTGGCTGCAAATGCATTGGGCTGTTGCAAGAGCATGATGCAGATGTCACCCATCTAACTGTCAATGCCATTTTCTGATGACAGATGTGCATTTGTTGCATCAGTCTGTGATACACATGCTTGTGCAGCGTCAGCTTCCCTGACTTGCACAATGTACAACAGGCCTTGGGGCAGACCTTTGTGAGACCCTTTACTCATGCGCTCTCTTTGTCTGACTGTTGGTGATAGGCATTTGTGTTGCAAAGCATGGTGCCCACAGCTCACAGCTGGCTGCAATGAACTTGTGTGTGACTCTTTGGCTCGTCACCAACTTGGTCACTGCAGTCATCTATATGCTCATGTTCCAGCACGCATCCAAGCTGTAATGGTTACTGCCTAATGTGTTGTCATGTTGCTGCAGTTACCAGCTGAACCCAATCTATGTGTTGATCACTGTGGTGGCGTACATGTGTAAAGACCGCATCAAGGAGTGGGGCAAGCGCTACCTTGAGCCTGTCTGTGTGAAGTTTGGCTTTGAGTTCCCTGATCGCATTGTGAAGGTGAGCTGATTATTGCGTCTGGCGTGCCTCGTTGTGTTGAATGCGCGTCTGATTTCCATGCCGATGCTGATCACCAGCCCCACTTGCAGCTTGTAACAGCAATTGGAAACGGTAAAATGTGCTCAAAGAGTCATGTCAGGTTGAGGATGGTGTAGGACTGAAGCTGTTTGTTGTCTTTTGGTGTGTGCGGGATACAGTTTAGAGGATGACTGCCACAGTATCAGGTGCAACGTGTTGCTGTGTCCAGGATGCCATCTGCTCGTATCATGCATTTGCTTTCATCATCCCTTGGTCCACATGCATGCTAGCAGTCCCAACTCCTTCAAACCAAAGCAATCAGCTGCTGTCAGGTTCTTACGCCTTGTGCCAACTTGTGATACCTGACTCCCACAGTACATGCAATCTGGTCAATGGCAAGGTACGGTGGCTCATCTGCTGAGGGTGTCTTCATATGCACAGGTGCGTGACTCAAGAGGAAGAAGAGTGGGGCGATGTAAGGAGTGGGCCAAGGTTGTGGGCGATGACAAAGTGGATGCTAGGGTTCTCGCCATGCGTCACAAGGACCAAAACTATGTGCCTAAGCTGCACAAAGCCACCAAACCAGAGAGAGTCATGACATACAGGTCAAATTTTGACTCTGCATGAGGCATTTGTCAATGCAAGTTCATGTCCCTGTCTGACTGGCATTTCTGCTTTTGTACGATAATTTCATCAAGGGCAGGCCTTCCTATGACCTTCCTCACCTGCCTTGCGTGGTTCAAAAGTTCCGTGAGAAGGCCACAACAGCTAGGCACGTGGCTTGGCAGAGACACTAAGCTGCATTTGATTGTGATTGCCGCAAGCTGGCATGCTTACACTTGTGCCAGTGTCTTGCAACAATGCAAGCAGTCACAAAAGAAAGCCGACCTTGATCTGTTTATTGAATCCGTATCAAATGCAGGAAGAAGATGGAGGTGCACTGGGACCGCTTGGACCCCCGTCTGCAATGTGTCGATGGCTTGGATGATATCATGCGCTTTGACCTGCAGCATTTTTGCCGTCGTATGCAACCCCCTGAGGAGCCTCACTACAGGTTTGGACCCCCCCTCATCCTACACACCATGTGTCTTTCTCCCTTGCTCCCTTCTGTTGTCCCTTCTGCACTCTCAGTCTTTTCCTCACCTCCCCCATGTTGATTGATTGCCTTCACCCTGACCACTTGCTGCGCCCTCTATCTCCTCTTCCCTTTTCATCCCATTCACCACCCCCCAACCCTCCCTGCCTGTCCCCCCTCCCCCCTCTCAGTCCCTATCTCAGTCCCCACAACCCCTACCCCGCCCTTACCCCTTCCCCTCCATTTTCCGCCCCTCAGATCCCTCCTCCCCTCTTGCCCCTTCCTTGCCCTCACTTCCCATCTGACCCTTCCTCCCCTGCACTTTCCCCCTGTCCCTTGCACCCCTTCATCCTCCTCCTGTCCCTCTCCCCCCGTCCTTTGCTCCCTCTCCCGCTTCTCCATGTCCCTTCTTCCCCCTTGCTTCCCCCTTCGTCCCTTCTTTCCCTTTGCTTCCCCTGCAACCTTTTCTCACTCTCCCTCCCTCCTGCTCCTGTGTTACAATTGCTGACTCTGAGTCCTCATTGGCATGAGCCACAATGCAACTGCTCAGCAGAGCTCAATTTTCTTGTCCCAGCAAAGAAGCACGGCATGTTGCTTTCTGGCTGTGAACATACTTTGTTGCTGGTCTCTGGACACTGTCCCTGCAGGGTTGCAGGCCGTATCTGCATTGTGCAAGCATGATAGTGCAACCACTGAGCAAGCATTGATGATGATTGTCTTGCTGCTGCAAAGTGAACGCGTGGCTTGATGGTGCTGAGCAAATAGTGAGCTTTGAGGCATTTGACACGTAGGATCTGCACAGACCGCAAGTGCCACAAGTATGCTGCTGACAGTGTTGATCCAAGCTTGTTGAGCTTGACATGCAGGATATGCACAGACAGCAAGGGGCACAAGTATGCTGAGCAAGTGCAGTGCGCCAGAGTGTATCATATCAATGTGGTCCTGCGCATCCGCACCAGCACGCAGGACAAGGTGCGGAACAAGGACTACAGGGAGAAGTCCATGCAAATCCAGAGGTACAGCTACTTCCTGATTTGAGGACACTTGATGTACAGAAACCCTCTGCATAAGAACAGTGCATTTGGTGCAATAATCACTACATCCTGACTGCAGGGGCATTCCTAAGAAAGCACCATCTGATTACAAATTGTTTGGGAACAAGTGCAGTTGTCACCTGAAGAAAACACTGAGGGTGCTTGAACTTTGACCATCCTTTGATCTGGGTCACTGGCAGCTAAACACCATTTGCATGTGAACTCAACGCACTACATTCTGAAGTTTGAACAGTGTGTCCTGGTCACTGTGGGAAAGCAGGAGATTCCAACTGCTTTCATGTGTTTCATGCACAGCATCTATTTCTGCCCAGGCATCAGTCATCAATGTATCAAGTGCTGCAATGGTCACATGCAGCAAATCATCAGTATGGCATTGTTGTTCATTGCAGAGCACGAGTCATTATGGATCAAGACGGCATCAAGAGGCTTGAAGCAACAGATGATTCAGTGCATCTGAAGAGCGACAGGCGTGCATTGCGCCACCTCTCCACACCAGATTGGCTGTCAGACGTGCACATGCCATCAATGCAGCTGCCCAGAATGCAGATGCCTCACATGAAGTTTGCTGGCTTTGGCCGACGCAGTGTCCAGGATGCCAGCAGGAAAGAGTCTCCGCAAACAGATGCTGTATGATCTGATGAGAGCAACAGGGGTGAGTCGCGCCAGCTGTCCACAACGGATTGGCTGTCAGACATCCACATGCCCTCAATGCAGCTGCCAAGAATCGAGATGCCTCACGTCATGTTTGCTGGCTTTGACTGGCGCACTGCCCAAGATAGCAGTAGGAAAGAGTCACCGCAAACAGATGCTGTCTGACAGTTGTTAGCAATTTTTAAGATAGCAGCACAGAAGAGTCACCATAAGCTGGTCCTGTATGATACTGGCTGGCATGCTTGGGATAGCAGCAGAAACAAGTCTCCGCAAGCAGATGCTTTTCATGAAGTTTGTTGGCTTTGGCCGGCGCACTGTCCTAGACAGCAGCAAGAAAGATTGGCCTCAAGCAGATGCTGTGTGAAACTGGCTGCCATAAAAGCTCAAGACAGCAGCAAGAAGAAGTCACCGCAAGCAGATGCCTCTCATGAAGTTTGTTGGCTTTGGCTGGTGCACTGTCCAAGAACAGCAGGAAAGAGTCACCGCAAACAGATGCTGTCTGAAACTGGCTGGCACAAGTGTTCAGAATAGCAGCAGGAATGGGTTGCCGCAAACAGATGCTGAATGATACTGTACAGTACTGCTGTACATGTCTTGCTGTGCCATCTTGTCAGCCTTCTGAAGAGTGCCATCAAGATACCTGTCATTGGTTGCAAGCATGAATTTGTGAAAACTTGCTGGTTCAGTCAAGGGAAGCACCACTCAGCGTCAGGTGCAGAAATGTTTGATACATTTGATTGTCAGACCATGCAGGGCAGCTGCTGTTGTTCTACTGTTCATTGTCTGCTTTAGCGTAGCTATATATTTGTAGATTATCTTTGCCAGATCTTTGTGAGGTTTGCTTTTTTTAGCTTGCACCATTTTTACCTGTTTCCTGCCATTTCTTACTAGCATGCCTGCAGGGGCCGCTTGACTTAGACTGCTGGTTTGAGTACTCAACTAGTGGTCGTAAGGTAGACAGTGTCATGCAGCCATCCGTGCTATCATGATAATTCTAGAAATAGCTTCTCATTATGCGGCCTCACAGTTCCCTTTTGTACATTGAGTGTAGCAATCAACGCTTCATGCTGTTGCTCAAACGTGGCAAGATGCAGTCAAACATGATGCTGCGAGCAAACGCGTGTGAATGTTAAAGACCTGACACAGATGCAACGGGCATCCGCAAACCCATTTCATAGCATCCATCCTCGTCCTTGTGTACCACTGGCGGCATCATCAACATATATTTTGGCATTAGTTGGGCAATTTTGTGCATTCTGCAAAAATGCTGGGCATAAATATATGCACATACATACGTACATACATATATACATACATGCATACATACATACATACATACATACATACATACATGACGCCTGGCCACTTGAGAGTTTCAACATCTTGTGGATCGTGAGTCATGCGTGAGTCAACATGAAGCCAGACATGAAGCTTTGAACAATCGAGTTTCCATCGGGTTCGCTGACGGGCACTCAAAGGTTTGGGCTCCTTAGTACTCTGTTGACTGCACTGGCCGCTTTGACTGGTGTACTGTTTGCGCGGCTGGTCTGGACAAGCGTACGGACTCGTGTACGTGACGATCTCTGGCGCATACCGGGACCCAGGCCGTGGGTGATCTTGGATCGTTTTAAGTTCTTCACATTTCCACAAGGTATGCATAGCTTTTGCTGCGCAAATTTGTAACATTGTGATATGTATATATCTGGTGTGCACCAAAATTCGTCTAGACTGCGCATGCGCACCTTCCTCAATCTATGTCATCAGCTGCCATGATCCACTGTCAGAGCTACGTGACACAGTTGTGCTGCTGTTGCTCTGCCACATCTGGACCTTTGCAACTTGGCTAAACCAGACAGACTTGAAAGTTTGAAGTTTGCACTTTTGCAGACCTTGGCAGGATGGGCTGCACTGTATGGTCCAATATTCAAATGGCGTCTGGCAGGAACGGACATTCTTGTTATTGCCGATCCTGAAGAGATGAGCAAGCTTGTCAGCAGAGAGGCCAACCTATTTAAAGCCGTCAAGTCTTACCCATTAAGCAAGGTAAGGAGCTGGCATGACACCTAGTTGCCTGCTCAGTGCAATAGACTTGGTCTGACTGCATCTAACAATGCCAACGCTATGCAATGCAGCGCCCCGACATCAAAACATATTGGGAACACCTGACCTTGAGGAGTGGAAGTACTTCTGGCGTATGACAAATGTAGCCTCCTGTCCTGACAGCATACGCAAGGTAACATTCTTGCAGTGCAGTTCTGTTCAGGGTGTAATGATCTTCTCTGCGGTTTAAACTAACCACCTGTTGTTAATCTGCAAGTCGCCACCTGAAACCCTTGGCTAAAAGGCAGTTTCTAGTGTTCGGTCGCAAATTCCATATGTAAATTCAATCCCTACGCAGGAAGACAGCAAAACAGCCTGTTGATGACACACTTTAATTTCACACTCATGTGCATTGCCTAGCTGCCTGTTGTACCAGATTTGGATGCGCTTGTTTGAGTGAGCATTGTGGCTATGCAGCAACACAGTGGCATCTGTCCATCTGTAGTGACTCACCAGCATATGCACGCCATTGTATTGCACTGCTTGCAGGCAGTTTTAAGCATACAGAATGCAAGCTGTTTTGACATCATTGTATTGCACCGCTTGCAGGCGTTTCCAAGCACACAGAATGCTGCACAGAAGGCTACACAAGTCTCGCACCATCAGTGCTTGCAAGAGCTTGTTGACATCATTGACATCTCACGGAGGACAACTGCGGGTAAATGACGCCCGTCAAGCTGAAGTTGCCTTTGCATTCATCCATTCATCCAATCTGATCTCCTGCACAGCTGATTGCGTCACAGTATGCGCAAGGTTGCGCAATGGCCCGTCCCAGCAGGCAACATTTACGACCCATTGTGGTTCCTGATGTGCTCTACAGTCAATTTTCTCTGTAATGATTGCATTGGTTGCCAAGTGAATGGTCCTTGCAATAATTCGTCCTTGATTAAAAGTGAAACTGCAGTCAGAATGCAGTGATTGGTTTTACATTGCCTTGTTCGTACATTGGAAACGTCCTTATATCAATTGTCCTTAAGACAAGAAACACTGTATGCCCCTGCAGTTTTGAAACAATGCAGACCTGTTGTGCAGAGGTGATTCGCATCACAGCCTTTGATGAAGACCCAGGATGCTTGGGCTTTACCGCTGCAAAGACTGGCCATGTACAGCTTGCCCATCAGCCAATCTTGGAGGTACGTTGCTCATGCCCACCATTCATTCATGCATTCATTCACTCATGCATGCATTCATTACATTGTAAGGTTGCTGGCGCCAGTTGGTTGACCATTCTGCATATGTTGAAGCAAACTGCCCTGCCACAAGTTGTTGACATGTTTGAGTTGTATGCAGCAAGTCGGCATTGTCCAGACTGCAGCTAAAGTGGCTTTCACCGATCCCCTGTATAGCATGTTGTTGGCGCTGTGCTCTGCTACATGTTGTTGACATGTTTGAATCGTGTGCAGCAAGTCAGAATTGTCCAGACTGCAGCTAAAATGGCTTTCACCGATCCCCTGTATAGCATGCTGTTGGCACTGTGCTCTGCTACATGTTGTTGACATATTTGAATTGTGTGCAACAAGTCAGAATTGTCCAGACTGCAGCTAAAATGGCTTTCAACAATCCCCTGTATAGCATGTTGTTGGCGCTGCGCTCTGCTACATGTTATTGACATGTTTGAATTGTGTGCAGCAAGTCGGAATTGTCCAGACTGCAGCTACAATGGCTTTCACCCATCCTTTGCATACCATGCATGCTGTTGGCGCTGTGCCCCTGGCTCTCTGAGGCCAAACGCATCAATGCAGCTCGAGCAGCTTTGCACACGGTACAAGAAGTCTGACTGAGCATGGGATGCATTGTCTTTTAGCACGTGATGTCTTTATGAGCCTGTGCTGAGCTTGCAGTGTTGATGAGCCTGCAAAATAGCAGAAGGATTGTCTTTGGTCTGGTCAGGTGCGTGTCTGGTTGCATATGTGTAAAGCTTGTTGCACACTGAAGTTTGCAGTCTTGGGGCTACTTTGCTGTCTGGTCATGCATCAAAGGAATGGCATGCATCTTATGCGCATTGTTTGCAAGACCATCGCTCCCTAAATGCATGATGCTAACATGACAGGCAGTAGACCACAACACACAAGCAACTCACTATCTCTATGCCACTGGGCTTCTGAGGCCGTTTTCACACAACATTTCAAGAGGTGGCACAACATTGATACAAAACAACTTACGACAGTTTTGGATGAAGGCAGCTGATTGTGCCTGTACTCTTCTATTTGCTGGAATTTGAAGCCCGTCCAGCAATTAGTCTTGATGAAATCATGGCTGAAGCATCGGCTGGGTCTTGGCTGCTGCAGAAAGATGACCGCGTTGCAGACAAGATCTTGGCAGCTGGACCTCAACCTGAGAGCGCAACTGCCTTGTGGGCTTGCTTAAGCCGGTTTGTCAACCACAAAGACGGCTCGCCTGTTCACCCAACCAGCATAGCAGTCAATGCAGGCATCTTCTTCAAAGCAGGCTATGAAACTACTGCGCATGCCATTGCTTGGGCCTTGTTTGAGCTTGCAGCCCATCCTGACGTGCAGGTAGGTTGAGTCACTCGTTTTCCTGCAAATTGAGTCATGCATGTATCTTGTTGTCTCATATCTTTTTCAAAGCCAGCTATGCAACTAGTGCGCATGCCATAGCGTGGGCATTGTCTGAGCTTTTGGCTCATCCTGACGTGCAGGTAGGTCGAGTTGCTTGGTTTTCTGTGAACTCAGTCATGCATGTGTCTTGTTGTCTGATCTCCTTTCTGAAGCAGGCCATTGCACGGGTCTTGTGTGAGCTTGCGGCCAATCCTGATGTGTAGGTAGGTTGATCGATTCATTTTCTGCAAACTCATCATGCGTCTCCATTCACGCATTTGCTGTCATCGTGCCGGGGAAGCTGTTGAGGATGAACGACAGTTTGTGTGTGACTGCTCATTCTACTGTATCATCAGAAGTCAACACTCTTCTTGGTTTGAGCCAGCGTGTCATGAGCGGGACATTCGCTGTTTCCTCTAGGTCAACTCTGATCAGCTGGCTTTGGCTGCCAGACACATTCACCTGTGCTTTCAAGCCAGGAAAGCTGATGAGTGCCGTCTGGCTCCCTGCCCCGCATGCCGTGATTGACCTGTTCTCAAGCTATATGCCAACCTATTCTCAGCTGACACGACATTTTGTAATACACGCCCAACCTTGAGCGTACTGTCCTTTAGCATGATAAACAGTTACTGACATGTGCATTCTAGGAAAGAGTGCGTAAGAAGCTTGACCAGGCGGGATTGGTGGCCACACCTGACTGTCAGGCACCAAGACCACTGCAGTGTGAAGGTCAGCACCATGATCCCGGACCTCTCAAAATGATTGCAGCATGGAAGTCAGCATTTTGGTCGCAGCACTCGCAAAACCACTGCAATATGAAGGTCGGCATTATGACCACAGAACTCTAAAATGAGCTGCTGCATGTGCAGCCAATTCTTTGGCTGCAGGACTCACGTTGAGTTGGTATGCTCATCACTCATGCTCAGGACAAGCCTGTCTGGCGTGACAGGACTTGTGCCACATGCACCTAGCAACGTATGTCAGAGAGTGTAATTGTTATTTGTGTTCTGTCAAGCAGTCACTTGTAAAGTTGTGGTCCATGGCACAGCAAAGCAAGGCACCCAGAACCTTTATAATCTTGTGTGTAGATCTAAGCCAATTCAAGCAGCTAGACGCAGTGGTGAAGGAGACGCTGTGGTTGCACCCTACTGCGCCCTTAGGCTCTGCCAGGTCACACTCCTGCTTCCCTATACAAGAACGCATGATGTGTAGCATTTGAGATCTGCTTGTGACTTTGCGACAGCCCTTTGAGAAGTCTGCACCCTTAGGCTCTGCCAGGTCATACTTCTGCTTCCTCTAATTATGTTGCTTGAGTCAAGCACTAGTACAACACTGTCTTCTTACATTCTGCTTACTGTCTTTTCAGTATCTGCAGCTGTTGCGAAGTATCTGAGCTGAACTTGCAAAAGAGTTGAAAGTCCAAGGAACATGTCATGGGCATGCGTCGCCGTTCAGCAATCTGTACAAAAATTTGTCCTGGAGGGCCAAAAGCATGACCTGCAGCAGCCTGTTGACTCTGTTGCAGCCCAGATGGTCTGTTCATGACATCAGTTCAAGTCCTGGAGCAGCAATCAGTGCATGCAACGCTTTGAGTGCTCTAGCATGTACCTAGCTGAGCCCGTGGAGCTTGTCTGACATGCGTTTTGAACGGAATGAATGATATCGAAGCCACACACAGTGTGCGACTTGCGTTCCACAATCAAGCACTGCATGCACCAAAAGCTGCTGACATCTGCTGCTAAGCAATGCATGCACTGACTGCTGCTAACAGATGCTACTGCTAAGCATACAATCAGGCCATGTATGCACTGACTGCTAAGGCTGAGCGATCCATGCACTGACTGATGCCCAAAGCTGCTGTGCTGATGCGGGCAACTTGACAGGGACATGGTCATCATGGGCTATAGAGGTCCTAAGGGTACCGTCGCCTTGCTGTCGCAATATGCCCTGCAAGTCAATCCCCACAACTTTGTCAGTCCCCATAAGTTCTGGCCAGAGCGCTGGACCACAGCCGCCAACCTGTCATCAAATGGCAACAGCACAAGTATGTTTGCGCTGGTTTGAACTTTGCTTTGAGATCACTTTCTTGTAACTCCCCTTGTGACTCCCCTCGTGACTCCACTTGTATTTCCCCTCGTAAGTCCCTTGTAAGAGGAGACACAATCACAGCTCTGCCTTGTCACTAGCATCAGCACTCATTGTCAAAAGTGAGCGGTGCATATTCATGTTATTGTGACGAGTCAGTCAATTATCCTTGTTGTAATGACAGCTCTGTCTTGTCACTAGCATTGGCATCTAAAGTTAAGACTGAGTATGTGTATGCCACAGTGATAGGTTAGCAAGCATCCTTGTTGTCAAAGTCTCTTGATGCAGCTCTTGAACAGAACGTGCTGGCACATGCACTGTTCCCACTGATGTTTACAGAGGACGCTCCTCGTAGCAACTGCTTTGGTCATCAAGAACGCTGTCCTTGCATCAAGTCGTCCTTACAGAGAGGTGCCATTGCACTGAGAGTACAAAGCTTGGTCCCCAACTGCTTTGTACAAGGACATGTCCCTACATTGAGCATGTCCTTGCATCAAGTGTCCTTGCAAGAAGAAGTTTCTAGTCCACGAAACATGTTGTTGCGTACAGAATGCAAGGATGCAGGACCAAATGGAAATCGCCACAGCGTACACAGCAGTTGGAGCCCTTTCAGCAGTGGAAACAGAAATTGCATTGGTCGAGGCTTGCCTATGGCAGAGCTGCGCGCGGTGTTGGCTGTGTTCTTAAGGAACTTCGTTTTTGCTCTGCCAATTCAATGTCTCGAGAGACAAATTCATTGAAGAGCAACAAGTATTTTGGGTGACATTGAAGGCAAAAGAGGGTTTGCACCTCGAAGTCAAGCCAATTTTGACTTAAGTGTTTGTGGGGAACTTCGATTTTGCTCTGCCAGACAATGTCTCAAGAGACCAATTTAGTGAAGAGCAACAAGTGTTTTGGGTGACATATAAGGCAAAAGAGGGTCTGCACCTGAAGGTCAAGCCAACTTTGACGTGAAGAGACACGGGAAGACAGATTCTCTGGAGAGCAGCTAGTGTTCTGGGTGACCTTGAAGGCAAGAGAGGCTTTGCGCCTCAAGGTCACAAGGTCAAGTCAATTTGGGCTTGATAGAATGCGGGACGAAGCATGCATGCCTCACGTCATGTACGCGCGTGGGGTTTGACTCATGAGTGGTGCTATGCCTGTTTGGTGCAGCACACACACTCCTGGAGAACTCAGTTGCAGGCTTGCCTGCCTAGAGACAGCTCAACAAGCTGCTACTGGCCACAGATGCTGTTCTGCTATGTGCAAGGCTAAGTGGAAGCATGCTGTTTGCCTTGTGAATCACAGCGTGGCTATTAGGCGGTGATTGCGAGCACTCTGGAAATGTGCGCTGTTGCGACAGCTAGCTTGTGGGTCGTTGGTGATCAAAGATGCTGTACAGTAGCTCGAGCATGCCTGAGATTGCAGCTTGTTCATGCAGCTGTTACATCCAGTTGCACTGTTATGACAGCCTGCATCAAAACTGTTGGCAGACTCAATGATACTTATCCTTGTGTACTTGTTAAATGTTACAACAGCTTCAAAGCTGGCCTTATTATCCCTGAGTGGGATTCCCTTGATATCCTGATTCAAATGCGCCCAGAACAATGCTTGCACTACACATTCGGTTGTGAATTGCTCACCAGAAGTTGAGGCAGCAGCTGCTTACTGACTGTGTTGGCGAACAGCTACATTTGACTGCTTGTAAAGTGTCGCAACTGAGCCGCTGCGCGGCGATGAGTCCTCAACAAATCAATTTGAGCGCGAGACCGCTTCCGCCAGCGCGTCCTCATTACTTTCATACATGCCTGCGGTGAACAGACGGGCAAGACCAAGCCAAAACAAACCTCAGGCTGTGCAAGACTGTGTCGCTTTGTTACTAAATAGAGAGCATAAGCTCGTCAAGGTTCGATCTATTGGCCCTGCCAGTCCTACAGGCGACACTCCTGTGCAGGTAAACCATGTCTAGAGGCTGAGCCGTTCCTGCAGCCCAGGCTTAGAATCTCGCTGTTAACAACTTATACAGCCTACGGCCCACGTTGCAAATCTAGCTGAACACCTTTGTTTTTGGCAGGCTAGTCTAGCTTCAGGAGAGAGCGTCAACTGCACTTTGCCAAACGATTTGCAAAGCCAGCTATTGTTCCGAGGAAGTGGATTCTTTATAGTTGCTCCAGACAGGGAGCATGTAGGACACCCTGTCAGCAATGCAGCTGACTCAGGACAGCAGGCTTCTAATGCTACCAAGCTAGCACATGCTCAGACCCCAGAGAAGCAGGCCTTAAGCGAAAGTCCACAAGGCCAGGGTGCTGAGCACGCTTGGAGAGTAGTATATGTCTTGGCAGATGACGACCTACCTGAGCTGGCCAGACAAGGGTTTTGGTAAGCTACTTAGCTAGAGCAATACAAACTGCAAGCTTCTTGCGCAACTCATCACAGCAAACACAACATGAGCATCAGCATGCTGCCTGAGCCTGGACTGCTCGCATGGGATGGAGATTAGTCAGGCAAGATGGGCTGATGATTGTCAAACCTATTATATGCTTGCTTTGCAACTTTGTGAGCCAAACTTGCATGCTGCAATGCAGATTCTGAATTCATGTAGACACTGGTCAACTTTCATGCAATGCCATAGCATGAGGCCCGGCATGTGTTTTGCATTGTAGGCCTGCAGAATTTGAGGCTGATGGCATTGACGGCATAAGCAACGGTCAAACAGTTGATCTGCGTACAATGCCAAGAGCGGAGCCACTAGCATCGCCACAGAAAAGTGCCAAACAGACTTCAGCAGTTCTCAATCAGGCCTTTTATGATTCTGATGAAGATGATATGGAGGAGCACATGTCTGGTTGTCCTTGTTGCCCCGCAGGACGTAATGTTGTCTTCAGAGTGTACTGAGCAAAGCTTTGCCCAAGCTTGATTCAGACCATGTCATACACTGCCTTGTGAAGCAGCATCTTGAGATGTGTCTCGCTTGCTGACGATGTAGGCAATGCACAGCAGGAAGCAGCTTCTGTGTGCATTCAATCGATGAGCGTCTCAGTCTTAAATGTTCTGCCAAAGTCTCCAGCGACGCAATGCAAAAGCTTCAGCATGCAGCATGACAGCTCAAAGCAGGCTGCAGGCGTCAAGTCTTTGCTGATAGGTGTCAAGTGTGCATTAGGTCATGCTAAGCATGACTCCAGCTGATGTCAAGCATTGCCAGCACCCCACTCTCAAAGGTCGAGTGCCTGGCTGGTGTCTGTGTCAATTTGCATTCACTTGTGGAGTGAGCATGCTACAAAATTGCACGTGCTGCATGCTTGAGACAACTCACAAGCACATGTGCAAGTCATTCCATGCAGCAGTTGATTCAGTAAATATATGTTTGCGGACAGCTTGGACCTCAGTCAAAGTGGTGCATTATTGAGAGCCAGGCAACCCATTGTCCCATAGCTGCATGGATGCTATCAAACATGTGTGCTCAGAGGCTGACGTGGGCTTTGTGATGACTCTTGCTGGCTCTGATCATCAAGTGTTTCTGCATCTGCACATGTATGATATTATACAATATCCCAGCAATCATTTTCTTATCACACGGTTCCAATGCATGCATATGCATGTCATGTGCACACTGTGTATATATGGACACTCTCTGGTTTGACGCATTAAGAGCCTGCAGAATGTCTGCTTGCTGCGTGCAACACAGTGAAAGAAAGCCAAATACAGTGTATTCAGCTCAATTCATCACAAACTCAGGCTGCCAGTCAAATTGTACAGCAAATTACTAAACGGATTTTTAAGCGAACAGCTCGAATGCACATCTGAAGTCCCGACGTGCGGCACGGGCTGTGAAGGCGTTGCAGCACGCCTGACGCAACGAACATCGTATAAGCTCTCATCATCGCCTGCGCGACGAAAGTCTGCGCGTCAGGCAAATTGACGCGAACTGAAGAAATACCATACAGCACGTAAGGCTGTGGGCGGGTGCAAAACAAATAGCCGACATGATCGATAGTTCGCAAGATGCAACACGAAGACAGTAAATAGACAGATGGCGTTGATCGATCTAGCTCGTTGTCAGGATAACGTGTACCGTGGATCAGTTCCTGTGATCAAGCTTTGGACTCACACATCATCAAGCTGAACTTTAAGGCAAAAAAGAGCTCTAGTGTCATCAATGCTGCGTTATGTCAGCTTGTGGCACGTACTATGGACATCAGTGCAGGCTCAGTACTGCTGACATTCAGCTTGCACTGCGCTTGACTCTCAGAGTAAGCTTGCGCTTATCAAGCCCTGCCAGTGTAAATGTACATCTACATCCCCCATCCCAAGCGTTGAGCTAGACTCATCCAACATTTCAAGTTCTGGTTTGTTGTTCACAGGGCTTCAACACACAGCAGCCATGGCTCGCAATTTTGGTGCAAGTTTTGCAGCTTTGCCCGCACTATTTGTTCTTTTCTGGCTTCTGGGTGCTGTGCTACGTGGCGCTGAGGGCGCAGCAGCTCCTCCGCCGCCTCCTGCTGCACCAGATTACTATGCTGGCTTTCAAGAGAAGGTGACTTGTATAAACTGCTTGCCCATCCATGTCATTTGCATGTGTGCTGCATGTATTGGTTCTCACAAAATTCATGCACGTATGCATGCAGTGACTGTGTTACTTCCAGAAAGCTGTCCTGTTCTGAGACTGTTTTTGTTCACATAGTAACACTGCAGTCAGCATGATGTTGTGACTGCTTTCAATTTGCCAAGACAATGTCCTCACAATGTCCACAATAGCTTCAGGTTTATACAGATGACTGCAGCAAATCTTGGTCCAGCACCCCCAGCAACTACAAAGAAGTCATTGGCAATGTTCTGTGCATGTTTCAAGCAAATGCTTTTGGTAGCAAATGATATCCATATTCTCTGTACAATTCATGTTGATAATACATTTTTCCCCCAAGAATAATAGATTGAGCAGCAAATCTCAACATCAATTCAAGCAAATGCTGTTATGCAGATGTACCTGGACAATGGGGGTACTGGTAGCTGCGAATGTTGTTATCCACACTGGGCAACTGCAACCCCAAATTACACCTTTCTGATCCCATACGCCAATGCCACAATGCCCTATCTCTGGACTCACAATGTAAAGCTCTTGCCTACCTGTGCTGGCCTTTTGTGTTGCTTGCTTACTGCAACATGCTGCAAATGCAAGTCTTTCTGATGACATCTGAATTGCTTCACCGCAAAATCTGCTGAGCCTCACAATATCTGCAATACTTCGCGAATGCAAGTTGTGGCTTTTGTATCTGAAGTGCTGCAAGCAAATTCTGTCTCACAATATGAGTGGCGTGCAGGAAACGTATACGTATTTTGCGGTTTATCTGTTTTCCTACTTGCGCGCCATCACTGGAGGCGCCAACTACATTTTCACGCTGCAAGTTGACAGTGCTGCTCGCCTATGGGTTGACAATGAGCTGATAATCAATGCGACATGTAAGACTAATATTTATTTCAACGTGTGAATATGTTTTGTACCTGTGCCTGGTCAATTGTTTGGCATGTTGCATGAGATGCTCAAGGATAATGTGGCATCTGCCACTGTTTCCATTGCATCATACTTGCATCAGATAGAAGCTTGCAGTATGAATAGTGTATGTGTGATGCTGTACGTATGCTTAGTGTGTCGCACACTCTGCTGCTCTTCAATGTAAGATGGTATGCAGGCAATCAGACTGCATACGGCGCCAATCCCAAGTCAGATGCAAACAATCAGACAGTGTGGACTGGCCAAAAAACCCTCCCCTACGGCTACTACAATATCACAGTCGAGTACCATAATGGCAATGGCAGTGGGTCACTCACAGTGAGGTCTGGGTTCAATCCCCCAGGCCCGCAATATAATGTAAGTCTCTGCTGGACTGTCATGGCTGAGTGTAAATACAGTGCCCTCCACTTTGATCATTCAGCTGTCCAAGACTGCAATTGCAAAAGCTCACGGCAGATTTTTGTTCAGAACGATACAAACATATGCCTGGGCAAAGTGAAAATAAGCTTTCAACCCTCTTGAGTGCTTGCGCAGGTTCTGAATCAAGGTCGGGCTTATCTGTACTTGCCAGCTGCGTATGTGCCGCCCCCTCCACCCCCCTTTTCCCCACCCCCACCATCGCCCCCACCTCTGCGGCCTCCACCTCCCCAGCCACCACCCTCGCCCCCGCCACCTTCACCTCCTCCCCCACATCCACCACCACCCTCACCCCCTCCACCAATACCACCACCGCCCTCGCCCCCTCCGCCATCACCACCACCACCTCCACCCTCACCTCACCCTCCACCACCATCACCACCTCCACCTCCACCGTCACCGCCACCACCTCCGCCCTCTCCCCACCCACCACCACCATCACCTCCACCACCGCCACCATCACCTCCACCACCATCACCTCCACCTCCACCACCGCCATCATCACCACCACCGCCATCATCACCGCCTCCGCCATCAACATCGCCACCCCCATCAACAGCATCACCACCACCACCTCCATCAACAGCAGCACCACCACCACCTCCATCAACAGCATCACCGCCACCACCCTCTCCTCATCCTCCACCACCAGCTTCACCACCACCGCCGTCACCACCTCCACCGTCATCATCATCATCACCACCTCCTCCACCGTCATCATCACCACCACCACCTCCACCATTATCATCACCACCACCACCCTCACCTCATCCTCCACCACCAGCTTCACCGCCACCATTGTCGCCATCACCACCTCCTTTGTCACCATCACCACCTCCATCCTCGCTACCTCCTCCACCATCTTCACCTCCTCCACCATCTTCACCTCCTCCGCCCTCATCACCACCGCCTGTCTCACCTCCGCCTTCACCTTACCCACCCCCAGACACCTCACCACCACCCTCACCTCCCCCCTCACCATCACCTTCACCAGCTTCCCCTCCTCCACCTTCACCACCGCCACCTGTCCCGCCTCCTCCTTCACCTCGACCCCCACCAGCCTCACCCCCACCCTCGTCACCACCACCCTCACCCCCACCATCGTCACCACCACCTTCACCACCACCATGGACGCCTCCACCCTCATCACCCTCACCACCCCCTCCTTACCCGCCACCAAACGTATCACCACCACCTGCTGTTCCTCCACCCCCTCCAGAAACCCCACCTCCACCAATTCCACCTCCCCCACCTGAGCCACTTTCACCCCCTTCACCCCCTC
>BDIU01000030.1:868-14511 GCA_002118135.1 Trebouxia sp. TZW2008 | reverse complement strand
CCCCGAAGGGGTATAGGGGTAGTATCCGGTACCCCTTCGGGGTAGTATCCCTTCGGGGTATAGGGAAAAGCCATTTCGTCTTTTTTACCGTCGGCTCTTTTACCGTATCCCTTTGTCTTTTTATCGGGTCTTTTTATCTCTTATAGAAAAGGTAGAAAAGGTCTTTTTAGGGAAATAGTTTTCAGAAATTATCTTTTTAGCCCCTTTGTACCCTAAAGAAGTAACTTTTTTTAGTTTTTCATCTTTTTATCTTTTCTAGGTACTGGGATTATCGGGTCTTTTTATCTTTTCTTGGGTACTGCATTCACACAACCATTACCTTCGCACAAAACAAAAAAGTAGGGGAGAAAAGCAACGTACGTAGTATCCCTTTTCTTTTTGTACAAAAAAGAAGAAAGGATATTTATAAAAAATAAAAAAAAAGCAATGTACGCCAATCCTCTTCTTTTTTTATAGAAAAAAAAGAAATAAAAACACAGGAAATGTTTTTTTGTTTTTATGGTTGTACTCTAAAAATTGTTTAAAAGAAACAAACGTATTACTATTTAGTCTTCGTGATCTTCAAAAGGGTCTCGGAGTTGTTTTGATGGTGGGCCAAAACCTACATAAATAGAATAACCAGTAATACTTAAAAGAAAACACCATAAGAAAATGGTGTAGAAAAAAGCAGGACTTTCCATAATTATTAGCAATAAAAGATTTAAAACAACATAAGATTTAGGAGCTTCTTGATTTGAGAATCCTGATAGGTTTTGACCAATATCAACCAGTAACAATTTGTTGTGTCTTTTCGGTTAACAATAAGTCTCTAAATACTAAAAAGAGGGAAAGGAGAAACAACAAAAATAACCAACCTAACAAGATTTGTTTCTCCTTTTTCTCTCCTCTTTATCTCCTCGGGTTATATAACAAGAATATAACAAGAATATAACAAGAATAAGAGTCTTAAACCTGCTTTTTCAGCTAAAAAAGAAAAAAACAACAAAAAAGGTGAACATTTTAAAAACAGGTTTAGAAGCCTTTTTATCTCTTTTTTTAGTAATATAATACCTTAGAGACCTTTTTTTACTACTAAAAAAAAGAAGAAAAGGTCAAGGTGTTATATAAAGAAACATATAATTTGCCATATAATTTTGTTTGTCTCACTTTCTTTCGGTTAACAATTTTACCCCCCTTCCGTTAACCATTGATGGTTAACCGAAAGAGAGTAAAATCTTGTAACCATTGAGTAAACAATAGGAACAAAAAATGACAGAAAGTAAAAACTAGAGAATAAATTATCAAACTTTTACTATTATATATGTGTAAAGCTTTTATTATTATAAAAAACAAGAAGAGACGAGTAAAGAAAAGTTCCGAGAGACAACGGTGTGGGTAAAGATCAATCTATTGACCCGGATAAGTATTACCGTTATGTTTACATGACGGGCAATACAAAAGAGGAGAAAAAGCTTTCAATGAAAGGTTTTCATCCTTGCTGTTGGTACAAATCCCTGTATCCCTATACCCCGAAGGGATACTACCCCGAAGGGGTACCGGATACTACCCCGAAGGGGTACCGGATACTACCCCTATACCCCGAAGGGGTACCGGATACTACCCCTATACCCCTTACCGAAGCTTTTCGGGGTACCGGGAGAAGCTTCTCGTATCCCTTCGTACTAGACTTTCCGAAGCTTTTACCGTAAAAAGGATTCCGGATACTACCCCGAAGGGGTACCGATACTACCCCGAAGGGGTACCGGATACTACCCCGAAGGGGTACCGGATACTACCCCGTATCTTTTACCGTATCCCTTCCGGATACTACCCCTATACCAAGGGATACGAAGAGCTTCTCGTCTCTTTTCGGGATACGAGAAGCTTCTCGTATCCCTTCGAGACTTTCTTCCGGGTACCTGCAGCGAATGCAGCGAAAAAATCAGTATCTTTTACATCTTTTAAAAAGTAAAACAAATAAAAGAGTAAAAGCTTTACTTTTTTAATACCTTCCTGTCTTATATTTTTCATAACCTTTAGTCTTTTATCAGTAAGAAAAGGGGCTGTATTAAAAAAGGTATTAAAAAAGGTAAAAAACCGGCTTTCATCTATATAAAAGCCTGACTCTTTCCTTTTCAGTTAAAAGAAGAAGAAACAAAACTTCCAATTTCTTAAAAATATATCTTATAAAGGTATATGTTTTCTTAGTAATTAGAGTAATTAGACTTTTTTTAAAGTTTTTTATGTCTAAAAAAACAGATCTTTAGACAAACCGTTTTTAAAATCTTTCTCATTGATTTACCTTTTCGGTTAACCATTGATTAGAGAAAAAGAAAAGAATGACAGAAAGTAAAAAATCTATCAAAAACTATCAAATTTTATGTGTAAATCTAACGGCACTGGCAAAAAATCTCCAGACATTGATATAAACGAGAAGGAAAAATCACTACCACCTGCTAAAGAAACGACTCTAGGAACAATCTTAAGGCCGTTAAATTCAGAATACGGTAAAGTATCACCTGGTTGGGGAACTACTGTAATAATGGGTGTTTTTATGGCTCTCTTTTTAGTTTTTTTACTAATTATTTTAGAAATTTATAACAGTTCTGTTTTTATAGATGAAGTGAAACCGGTTTTTTAATTCTAAAAACGTTCCTAAAAGGTTTACCTTTCCCTTTAAAAGATATTTATATAATAAGTCAAATAAAAAAACAACACTCTTTTATTGTTGTTAGTGGTAGTAGAAATCTTTTTTTAAAGAGATTTACAAAACATTTTTATATTACCAAACAAGTACAATTCTCTTTCTTTTAGAAAGAAAATTGAGAAGAAATAACACCTTTTTCTTTCACTTTCAGAGGTATAGGTAACACTTTTTTTCTAACCTGTTCTTGTAATTCTTTGGGGGAAGAAAGATATCTCGTGTCGTGCTTACCTTTTACCTCGAAAACTATTTAGGAAAAGATAAGAAGACTTAGGAAGGGATACAGTAAAAGTCTTTCCTTTTTGGGGTACAAGACTTTCCCCGAAAACTATTTAGGAAAAGATTCTCTAATCTCATTGTAAACCCGATAAAAAGATCCGATAAAAAGACTTACCCCGAAAAAAATACTCCCCTATACCCCTATACCCCGAAGGGGTACCGGATACTACCCCTATACCCCTTCGGGTACNNTACCCCTATACCCCTATACCCCGGAGGGGTACCGGGAGACTTTTCTCGTATCCCTTCGAGAAGCTTTTCCGGGAGACTTTTCTCGTATCCCTTCGGGGTACGGGGAGAAAAGGATTCCGGGAGACTTTCTTCGTATCCCGAAAAGAAAGTAGACTTTTCTCGTCTCCCGAAAAGAAAGTAGACTTTCTTCGTATCCCGAAAAGAAAGTAGACTTTCTTCGTCTCCCTTCGTACTAGACTTTCCGAAGCTTTTACCGACTTTCTTCGTCTCCCGAAAAGAAAGTAGACTTTCTTCGTCTCCCGAAAAGAAAGTAGGCTTTTCTCGGGTTACGGGGAGAAAAGGATTCCGAGAGACTTTTTTACGGGAGAAGGTTCTACCGAAAAAAATCCCGATAGACTTTTTTCGTATCCCTTCGTATGGGGAGACTTTTTTCCGGGTACTGGATACTACCCCGTATCTTTTCGGGATACTACCCATAAGGGATACTACCCCGAATCTTTTACTGGACACTACCCCGTATTTTTTCGGGGTACGGGGAGAAACCCTTACCGAAAAAGGATTTCTTTTACAATGAGATGAGAGAAGCGGTTTTACAATGAGAGGAAAGACTTTTTTCGTCTCCTTTAATCTCATTGGAAAAAGGGATACGTACGCCTTTTTATCTTTTCCGGGGTAGTCTCCCTTAGGGGTAAAGTTTAAACCTTTTCGGGGTATAGGGTAAAGGCTTTTACCGTACCCCTTCCTAAATTAAGGTAAGTCTTTTTATCTTTTCGGGGAAAGCTCCTCTTGTACCCCAAAAGTAAACAGTTTTCGGGGAAAGGGTTTTCGGGGTAAAGTCTAGTACGAAGGGATACGAAGAGCTTCTCGCCTTTTTTCGGGATACGAGAAAAGTATCGAAGGGATACGAAGAGCTTCTCGTCTCTTTTCGGGATACGAATCCTTTTCTCCCCGTACCTCGAAAAGCTTCTCGAAGGGATACGAAGAGCTTCTCCCCTATACCCCTATACCCCTATACCCCGGAGGGGTACCGGGTAGTATCCGGGAAAAGATTCGGGGTAAAGTCTAGTACCCCTTCGGGGTATAGGGGTAAAGTCTAGTACCCCTTCGGGGTATAGGGGTAAAGTCTAGTACCCCTTCGGGGTATAGGGGTGTTGTACGCCGTACCTCTTCGGGGGTATCTGGTATCCCGAAAAACCTTTCCCTTTACTCCTAAGGGATACTACCCCGAAAAGACTACACCCGAAAAAGGGGAGTAATCCCTTTCCGGATACTACCCCGAAAAGACTACACCCGAAAAAGGGGAAGTTTTTTACCAGAAGAAGTTCCGGATACTCCCCTTTTTAGAACCGAAAACCCGAATCTTTTCGTCTCCTTTAATCTCATTGTAAACCCGGACTCGTACGTCTTTTTATCGGCTCTTTTTTACCTTCAGGGAAAGGCTTTTCATCTTTTTAAAGTACGCGGAAAAACCTTACCTAGTCTTTACGCAGAAAGAGGGTAATGTATACCTTCCCACCCCTTCGTATTATTTCATATCTTTTCGCACCCCTTCGTCTCCTTTCATACCCCCTCGTATCCCTTCCTATCCCCTCGTATCCCTTCCTACCCCTTTGTCTCTCTTCATATCCCTTTGTACCCCAAAAGATAAACCAAGCGAAAAAAACGTTTAAAAGCTACCTCCAACAGAAAGAGAAAAAGAGATGAAAGGGTATGAAAAAACCAGGTATCTTTTTTATAAAAAAATGTTCTGAAAAAGAAAAAATACAAAGATACAGGCACATATACAGGCTACTTTCTTACTTTCTGTTTCTTACTTTTTGTTTTTTGTTTTCTTTTTTTTGTTTTCGGTTTTATAACTAACTAAAACCAAAAAATGCATAAACCCGATAAGAAAAACCAAAAGATTTGTATAAAAAACCTAAAAAAACAGGAAACAATTCGTATTCTTTCGTATCTTTTCTAATTGCACAAAATATTCAATAAATCTTTTACAGTTTTACAAGCTTATTGCTGAATGAAAGGATATATTAGGAGAAGTATAAGATTTAAATGGTTTAAAACCTCGCGATTTGCTGAGAGAATTGAGTGAAATCTACGGCGATGGTGTAGCTGTGGAGCCAAATAAACATTAGAAGGGGCTTTAAAACATTCTAAAAGGTTTTACTAGTTTACCTGTCAAAGATTTTAAAAGCTTACAGCTTCTGTTAGACAAAGAAGCAGGCTTAATCTTTTAAAATATGCTTTAAACAATAGGTTATGAAAAACATTATAAACCCTTCAAATTATAATGTTAATAAGAGTTTGAAGGTTTTCTCCCTCCGCACAAACCAAAAGCTTTGTATCCCTTTTCGTGCGAAGCAGTCTGAAAAAGCGGGTATAGCTCAGTGGTAGAGGGTCTCGTTGTCAACGAGAATGTCGCGTGTTCGAGTCACGTTACCCGCCTTCTTACTTTTTTATTACTCTTTTATTGCTCTCTTCTTACTCTTGTAAGGAGAGTAAGAAGAGTAAGAAGTCTTTTTTGGTTTTGTTACCAATATATTTAATTTTATCAAGTTGATTACAGCTTTTTTCAATAGAAAGACATTTCAAGAAGAAATACATTTTTCTTCTTATTTAGATCAAAAAAGGGATACTACACTTTTGAAAAACCATTTCTCAGGAAATGATTGTGCGAAAAGATAAAAGGGCTTACCCCGAGAAACCTTTGCCTTTGGGGTAGAAAGGGAGTTTACCCCAAAAAGATACTCCTTTATACCCGGAAGAAATTCGGTAAAAGATTCTCTTTTTACCCCGTATCTGTACCCCTTCGGGGTAAGGGATACTACCCCTTACCCCGAAGGGGTACAGGCTTTACCCCGAAAAGATACTACCCCGAAAAGATACTACCCCGAAAAGACTTTACCCCGCAAAGATACTACCCCGAAAAGATACTACCCCTTCGGGGTACGGGGAGACTCTTCTCGTATCCCTTCGAGAAGCTTTTCGTATCCCTTCGAGACTTTTATCGTATCCCGAAAAGATACGAGAAGCTCTTCGTATCCCGAAAAGAAAGTAGACTTTTCTCGTATCCCGAAAAGATACGAGAAGCTCTTCGTATCCCTTCGATACTTTTCTCCGGATACTACCCCTATACCCCGAAGGGGTACCGGATACTACCCCGTATCTTTTCGGGGTACCGGATACTACCCCGTATCTTTTCGGGGTACCGGATACTACCCCGTATCTTTTCGGGGTACCGGATACTACCCCTATACCCCTATACCCCTATACCCCTATACCCCGGAGGGGTACCGGGTACCGGGAGACTTTTCTCGTATCCCTTCGAGAAGCTTTTCGTATCCCTTCGAGACTTTTCTCGTATCCCTTCGAGAAGCTTTTCGTATCCCTTCGAGAAGCTCTTCGTATCCCGAAAAGAAAGTAGACTTTTCTCGTATCCCGAAAAGATACGAGAAAAGTCTACTTTCCCGAAAAGAAAGTAGACTTTCTTCGTATCCCGAAAAGAAAGTAAACTTTCTTCGTATCCCGGAAAGATACGATAAGCTCTTCGTATCCCTTAGGAATGTCCCTTCCGGATACTACCCCGAAAAGACTTTACCCCGAATCTTTTACTGAAAACTACCCCGAATCTTTTACTGGATACTACCCCGAATCTTTTACTGGATACTACCCCGAATCTTTTCCCGGATACTACCCCGTATCTTTTACCATAAAGGAAAGAAGAGACTACCCCGTATCTTTTCGGGGGGTAAAAAGGAAAAAGGAGACTACCCCGTATCTTTTCGGGGGGTAAAGGAAAGGGGAGACTACCCCGTATCTTTTATCTTTTCGGGGGGTAAAAAGGAAAGGGGATACTCTTTTCGTCTCCCGAAAAGAAGGTAGACTATCCGGAGAAAAGAAGGTAGACTTTTCTCCGGATAGTACCCCGTCTATTTTCGGGGGGTAAAAAGGAAAGGGGATACTATCCCTTACTGAAGCTCGTACCCCTATACCCCGAAGGGGTACTAGACTTTACCCCTATACCCCTATACCCCGAAGGGGTACCGGATACTACCCCGAAGGGGTACCGGATACTACCCCGTATCTTTTCGGGGTACCGGATACTACCCCTTCGGGGTACGGGGTACTAGACTTTACCCCGAATCTTTTCCCGGATACCACCCCTATACCCCTATACCCCTTCGGGGTACGGGGAGACTTTTCTCGTATCCCTTCGTACTAGACTTTACCCCTATACCCCGTATCTTTTCGGGGTACCGGATACTACCCCTATACCCCTATACCCCTTCGGGGTACGGGGAGACTTTTCTCGTATCCCTTCGTACTAGACTTTACCCCGTATCTTTTCGGGGTACCGGATACTACCCCTATACCCCTATACCCCGTATCTTTTCGGGGTACCGGATACTACCCCGTATCTTTTCGGGGGGTATCCCTTCCGGATACTACCCCGAAAAGATAACCCGAAGCTTTTCGGGGGGTATCCCTTCCGGATACTACCCCGTATCTTTTCGGGGTACCGGATACTACCTCTATACCCCTATACTAAGGGATACGAAGAGCTTCTCCCCGTACCCCTATACCCCGTATCTTTTCGGGGTACCGGATACTACCCCGTATCTTTTCGGGGTACCGGGTAGTATCCGGTACCCCGAAAAGATACGGGGTAGTATCCGGTACCCCGAAAAGATACGGGGTAGTATCCGGTACCCCTTCGGGGTAGTATCCCTTCGGGGTACGGGGAGACTTTTCTCGTATCCCTTCGAGACTTTCTTCGTATCCCTTTGAGACTTTCTTCGTATCCCTTCGAAAAGCTCTTCGTATCCCTTCGAGACTTTCTTCGTATCCCTTCGAGACTTTCTTCGTATCCCTTCGAGACTTTTCTCGTATCCCGAAAAGAAAGTAGACCTTCTTCGTATCCCTATACCCCTATACCCCTATACCCCTTCGGGGTACGGGGAGACTTTTCTCGTATCCCTTCGTACTAGACTTTACCCCGAATCTTTTCCCGGATACTACCCCGAAAAGAGACGACCCGAAAAAGGTAAAGATTTTTCACCGGACCTTCTCGTCTCCTTTAATCTCATTGTAAAAAAAAAAGACGTACGTCTTTTTATCTTTTCACCGAATCTTTTCGGGGTACAAGACTTTCCCCGAAAAGAGTATCTAATCTTATTGTAAAAGATGCTATAAAAAGACGTACGAATCCCTTTCGTATCCCTTTTTACAATGAGATTAAAGGAGACGAAAAGACTTGGTAGAAGATTCTCTAATCTCATTGTAAACCCGATTTGCTTCGCACGATACAAGATTTAATCTCATTGTAAACCCGGTAAAAAGACGTACCCCGAAAAGATTCGGGTTTTCGGGTGTAGTCTTTTCGGGGTAGTGTCCCCTTTCCCTTACCCCCCGTCACAAGAAAATACTACCTTGCTTTTATTCAGTAATAAAAGCTTTGGACCATTCTCATTTGTTTTAAAAAACAAAACAAACTAAAAAACTTAGTTTCCCTTTTTTAACTCTGGTTTTTAAATCTTACACTGGATTTGCTGCAACTATATCCACTAAACCATATTCTTTTGCTTCTCTAGCCGACATGAATCGATCTCGATCCATATCTCTTGAAATCCTACTTAAACTTTGACCAGTTCGTCCTGCATAAAGTTTTCCGACTTGACGTCGAAGTCGCATGACTTGTTGTGATTCACTTATCACTTCGGAAGCTTGACCATCACTCCCGCCTTCTGGTTGGTGCATCATGATACGTGCATGGGGCATAGCTACACGTCTACCATAAGTACCTCCTGCTAATACAAAAGATGCCATAGAAGATGCGTTTCCTACACAAATAGTACAAACATCTGTGTTTGTATACTTTATCATGTCAAAAACAGAGAGCCCACACGTTAGTGAACCACCAGGCGAATTTATATAAAGAAATAAATCTTTATTTGGGTCTTCAATACTTAAATATAACATAAGACCGATCAGTTGATTGGTAGCCTCGTCTTCTAATGCGTTAAATAAAAATAAAACTCTTTTTTGGGCCAGTTGATAATAAAGATCAAGCCATTGTACATCGGGATCATCAGGTAAAACACAAGGAACTTTAGGCACACCAATAGGCATAAAATATATCTACTCTTATTACAATGAGATTAAAAGGATTCTCTTACCCCAAAGGGTTAAGGGTTCTCTTACCCCAAAGGGTTAAGGGTTCTCTTACCCCAAAGGGTTAAGGGTTCTCTTACCCCAAAGGGTTAAGGACTTTTTTTTTGTAAAGGAAAGACGTATCTTTTCGCGGTATCGTGCGAATGCAGTATTTCAATACCCTGAAAGGATTCTCCCTGTACCCCAGAAAAGACAATCCCTGTATTTATTTGGGGGGAGGGATAGTATCTTGTACCCAGTACCCTGAAAAAATACTCCCTGAAAAGATAATCCCTGTGCCCCGAGAAATCTTTCCCCATACCCCGACAAAACTTACCCCGAAAACAAATAAATGGAGAATTCTTTCGGGGTACAACAACCTGAAAAGATAAAAAGATGAAAACTACTTCCCTGGAAAACCTTTACCTGAAAAGATAAAAAACGTACGTCTTCTTTTTTACAATGAGGTTGTAATCCTTTTAGGATACGAAAAGCCTTTCCATGAAAAGATAGAAAGATAAGAAATCTTTCCCCGAAAAGATAAAAGAACGAAAACTATTTACATTTGAGAAGTCTTTTCGTTTTTTTATTTTTTCGGACCCTTTGTACCTTAAAGGGAAATATTTTTTATCTTTTCGACCCCCTTGTACTCTAAAGGGAAAGGTTTTTCAAGGAAAGGCTGGTACCTCGAAAAGACAAAAAGGTTTCCCCCAAAGGGGTACAATACTTTCCCTGAAGGGAGACTTCTTTTACACCGAATCTTTTACCGGATACCCCCCTATACCCCGAAAAGATACTACCCCGAACCTTTTTTCGGATACTACCCCGAAAAGATACTACCCCGTATCTTTTCGGGGTACCGGATACTACCCCTTACGGGGAGAAAAGGATTCCGGATACTACCCCTATACCCCTTCGGGATACGGGGAGTATCCCTTCCGGATACTACCCCGAAAAGACTTTACCCCTATACCCCTTCGGGGAGTATCCCTTCTGGGTACTAGACTTTCCGAAGCTTTTACCGAAGCTTGTACCCCGAAAAGATACTACCCCGTATCTTTTCGGGGTACCGGATACTACCCCTATACCCCTTACCGAAGCTTTTCGGGGTACCGGATACTACCCCTATACCCCTTCGGGGAGTATCCCTTCTGGGTACTAGACTTTACCCCGAATCTTTTACCGGGTACTACCCCGAAAAGACTTTACCCCTATACCCCTTCGGGGAGTATCCCTTCTGGGTACTAGACTTTACCCCGTATCTTTTACCGAACCCCTTCCGGGAGACTTTCTTCGTATCCCTTCGTACGGGGAGAGGCTTCTCGTATCCCTTTCCGGGAGTAAAGGATTCCGGATACTCTCCCGAATCTTTTCCCGGATACTACCCCGAATCTTTTCCCGGATACTACCCCGTCTCTTTTCGGGGGGTAACCCCTTTCCGGGTATAGAGAGACTTTCTTCGTATCCCTTCGTATGGGGAGACTTTTTTCGTATCTTGTATTTTTTCGGGATACGTACGGGGAGAAACCCGGGTTTACAATGAGATGAAAGACTTTTTTCGTATCTTTTTGGGAGACGAAAAAAGTCTTCCGGAAAAGAGTGTTGTATCTTTTCGGGAAACGAGAAAAGTCTCCCCGTACGTATCCCGAAAAGATACAAGATACGAAAAAAGTCTCCCGAAAAAAAGCATCCCTTTACCCGGAGACTTTTCTCGTATCCCGAAAAGATACGAGAAGCTCTTCGTATCCCAAGGGATACGTACGGGGTACCGGATACGGTAAGGGGTAGTATCTTTTCGGGGTAGTATCCGGTAAAAGATTCGGGGTAAAGTCTAGTACCCAGAAGGGATACTCCCCGAAGGGGTATAGGGGTAGTATCCGGTAAAAGATTCGGGGTAGTATCCGGTACCCCGAAAAGATACGGGGTAGTATCTTTTCGGGGTACAAGCTTCTCCCTTTTATCTCATTGTAAAAAGGGATACCCCCCGAAAAGATACGGGGTAAGGTCTAGTACCCCTTCGGGGTATAGGGGTAAAGTCTGTACCCCTTACCGTATCCCTTCAGGGTAATATCCGGAAGAGCTTCTCCTAAGGTATACGAAAAAAGTCTCCCGTAATCCTTTTCTCCCCGTACCCGGAAAAAAGCCTCGAAGGGATAGGAAGAGCTTCTCGTATCTTTTCGGGATACGAGAAGCTTCGGTAAAAGCTTCGGGTTATCTTTTCGGGGTAGTATCCGGAATCCTTTTCTCCCCGTACCCCGAAAAGATACTACCCCTATACCCCTTCGGGGTATAGGGGTAGTATCTTTTCGGGGTAAAGTCTAGTACGAAGGGATACGAGAAAAGTCTCCCGGAAAAGCTTCTCGAAGGGATACGAAGAAAGTCTCCCGGAAAAGCTTCTCGAAGGGATACGAAGAAAGTCTCCCGGTACCCCTCCGGGGTATAGGGGTATAGGGGTAGTATCTTTTCGGGGTAGTATCCGGTACCCCGAAAAGATACGGGGTAGTATCCGGTACCCCGAAAAGATACGGGGTAGTATCCGGTACCCCGAAAAGATACGGGGTAGTATCTTTTCGGGGTAGTATCCGGGAAAAGATTCGGGGTAGTATCCGGGAAAAGATTCGGGGTAGTATCCGGTACCCCGAAAAGATACGGGGTAGTATCCCTTCGGGGTAAAGTCTTTTCGGGGTACAACCTTCGGTAAAAGCTTCGGGAAGTCTAGTACCCAGAAGGGATACTCCCCGAAGGGGTATAGGGGTAAAGTCTTTTCGGGGTAGTATCCGGAGAAAAGTCTCGAAGGGATACGAAGAGCTTCGGTAAAAGATACGGGGTAAAGTCTAGTACCCCTTCGGGGTATAGGGGTGTAGGGGTAGTATCCCGAAAAGATACGGGGTAAAGTCTTTTAGGGGTAAAGTCTAGTACGAAGGGATACGAAGAAAGTCTCCCGGAAAAGCTTCTCGAAGGGATACGAAGAGCTTCTCCCGGTACCCGGTACCCCTCCGGGGTATAGGGGTATAGGGGTATAGGGGTATAGGGGTAGTATTCGGTACCCCGAAAAGATACGGGGTAGTATCCGGTACCCCGAAAAGATACGGGGTAGTATCTTTTCGGGGTAGTATCCGGTAAAAGATTCGGGGTAGTATCTTTTCGGGGTAGTATCCGGGAAAAGATTCGGGGTAGTATCTTTTCGGGGTATAAAGGTATAGGAAAAAGTGTTTTTGGGGTACCAGATAATCCCTGTACCGTGAAAAACCTTTCCCTAATACCTAAAAAGATAATTCCTGTACCGTGAAAAACCTTTTCCTGAAAAACCTTTCCCTGAAAATATAAAAAGACGAAAATACTTTTCCCGGAAAGACAACCCCTTACCTCAAAAAGGTACAACATATCCCTTTTCCGCCCCTTTGTAGTTCAAAATCTTTTTTTCTTTTCGGGGTCTGGGGTGTTGTACCTCAAAGGGGAAAGGTTTTTCGGGGTGTTGTACCCCAAAGGGAAAGGTTTTTCGGGAGAAGCCATTTCGGGGTAAAAGGTAAACACAACCAAAAAAATTAAAAAAAAAACACCAGTTCCTAAAAAAAGTTTGTAAATAAAAAATAACCAAAACCAAAAGTCAAAAAGAAAAAACACGTAAAAACAAAAGCAAACATTTCAAAAAAAACAGGAATAGCCACTCTTTTAAGCTTTGTAAGATTAGTAAAAAATAGAAAGATCTTTATATCCTATTATAAAGGTTTTGATTTAACATGGCAATCTTTTTTATCTTCTCTAATCTGTTATTTTAATAGTTTGAATAACATCTCTTATGACATTTGCTTTCTTTTTGACGTAAAAATATAAACAGGTAATAAGAAGTAAAAACCTTTTGAAAAGTTGAATAAAGTATAAAACAGTAAAATTATATAAATAACAAGATGAAAAAAATAACAAAATGAATGGTTGCAAAATCTTGACAAAAGTCGTTGTTTTTTTTAGTGTTTTTTGGTTGTGCGAGAAAACAAAAAAACTTACCCTGAAAACATATTACCCCGAGAAATCTTTACCCCTTACCCCAAAAAAGTACAAGATACTACCTTAAGAAGACTCTCTTTGAAAAAACAAAAAGACCCGATAAAAAGACGAGAATTATTCCCCCTATACCCCAAAAAGTATTTCCTCTATACCCCGAAAAACCTTTCCCTTATACCTTTATACCTCGAAGGGGTACTGGACACCCCCCTATACCCCTTACCCCAAAGGGGAGAATCTTGAAACCCTTTCTCCCCGTATAGAGTACCTTATACCCCTATACCCCGAAAAGATACTACCCCGAATCTTTTCCCGGATACTACCCCGAAAAGATACTACC
>BDIU01000029.1:1994-26635 GCA_002118135.1 Trebouxia sp. TZW2008 | reverse complement strand
TTTTTTTTGTTTTTTTTTTTTTTTTTGGTTGTGCGAATGCACTACCCCAGAAAAGCCTTTCCCTGAAAAGCCTTTCCCTGAAAAACCTTTCCCAGAAAAACCTTTCTTTGAAAAACCTTTCCCTGAAAAGACCTTCCCCCTTCGGGAAAAGGGTTTTCGGGTCTTGTCTTTTTATCTTTTACCGTATCCGGAATCCTTTTTACCCCCCTATACCCCTATACCCCGAAGGGGTACTAGACTTTACCCCGAATCTTTTCCCGGATACTACCCCTATACCCTTTCGGGGTAGTATCTTTTCGGGGTAGTATCCGGGGAAAGATTCGGGGTAGTATCCGGGAAAAGATTCGGGGTAGCATCTTTTCGGGGTACGGGGAGACTTTTCTCGTCTCCCGAAAAGATACGAGAAAAGTCTACTTTCCCGAAAAGATACGAGAAGCTCCTCGTCTCCCGAAAAGATACGAGAAAAGTCTACTTTCCCGAAAAGATACGAGAAGCTCTTCGTATCCCTTCGTACTAGGCTTTCCCCGGAAAAGATAATACCTTTACCTCGAAGCTTTTACAAGATTCGGTAAAAGATTCTCTAATCTCATTGTAAAGCCGAGAAAAAGACGTACGAACCCCTTTCCTTTCCAATAAGATTAAAGGATACGAAAAGATAAAAAAGCGTAAACCTATACCCCGAAAATACTTTAAGACTTTACCCCGTATCTTTTCGGGATACTACCCTTATACCCCGAAGGGATACTACCCGTATACCCCTATACCCCGAAGGGGTACTAGACTTTACCCCGAATCTTTTCCCGGATACTACCCCGAAAAGATACTACCCCGAAGGGGTACTAGACTTTACCCCGAAAAGATACTACCCCGAAAAGATAACCCGAAGCTTTTCGGGGTACTAGACTTTACCCCGAAAAGACTTTACCCCGAAAAGATACTACCCCTTCGGGGTACGGGGAGAAGCTTCTCCGGGAGACTTTCTTCGTATCCCTTCGTACTAGACTTTCCGAAGCTTTTACCGAAGCTTCTACCCCTATACCCCTACACCCCTTACCGTATCCGGTACCCCTTCGGAGTAGTATCCGGTACCCCTCCGGGGTATAGGGGTACTAGATTTTACCCCTATACCAAGGGATACGAAGAGCTCCTCGAAGGGATACGAGAAAAGTCTCGAAGGGATACGAATCCTTTTCTCCCCGTACCCCTATACCCCTATACCCCTTCGGGGAGTATCCCTTCGGGGTACCGGGAGAAGCTTCTCCGGGTATAGGGGTAGTATCCGGTAAAAGATTCGGGGTAAAGTCTTTTCGGGATAATCCCCCGAATCTTTTCCCGAATACTACCCCGAATCTTTTACCGGATACTACCCCGTATCTTTTACCGTAAAAAGGATTCCGGGAGAAAAGGATTCCGGGAGACTTTTTTCCGGGTACTGGATACTACCCCGAAAAGATACTACCCCGAAAAGATACTACCCCTTACGGGGAGAAAAGGATTCCGGATACTACCTTTATACTCCTATACCCCGAAGGGATACTACCCTTATACCCCTTCGGGGTACGGGGAGACTTTTCTCGTATCCCGAAAAGATACGAGAAGCTCTTCGTATCCCTTCGTACCGGGAGTATCCCTTCCGGAGACTACTTCTATACCCCTATACCCCTATACCCCTCCGGGGTACGGGGAGAAAAGGATTCCGGGTACTAGACTTTACCCCTATACCCCTATACCCCTTCGGGGTACGGGGAGAAAAGGATTCCGGGTACTAGACTTTACCCCTATACCCCAAAGGGGTACCGGATACTACCCCTATACCCCTATACCCCGAAGGGGTACCGGATACTACCCCTATACCCCTCCGGGGTACGGGGAGACTTTTCTCGTATCCCGAAAAGATACGAGAAGCTCTTCGTATCCCTTCGAGAAGCTTTTCCGGGAGACTTTTCTCGTATCCCGAAAAGATACGAGAAGCTCTTCGTATCCCTTCGTACCGGAAAAAGCTCTTCGTATCCCTTCGAAAAGCTCTTCGTATCCCTTCGAGACTTTTCTCGTATCCCGAAAAGATAAAAGATACGAGAAGCTCTTCGTATCCCAAGGGATACGTACTAGACTTCCCGAAGCTTGTACCCTGAAAAGATACTCTCCCGAATCTTTTCCCGGGTACTACCCCGAAGGGGTACTAGGCTTTACCCCGTATCTTTTTGGGGGGTATCCCTTTTTACAATGAGATAAAAGGTAGACTTTTTTCCGGGTAAACTTTTTTCGGGAGAGTATCCGGGAAAAGATTCGGGAGAGTATCCGGGAAAAGATTCGGGAGAGTATCCGGGAAAAGATTCAGGGGATTATCCGGTAAAATATTTGGGGGATTATCCCGAAAAGATACGGGGTAAAGTCTAGTACCCCGAAAAGCTTCGGTAAGGGGTATAGGGGTCTAGGGTAAACATTTTTCGGGGTATGGTGGTTGTTCCCCAAAGGGTTAAGCCTTTTTATCTTTTCAGGGAAAGCCATTTCAGAGAAAGTTTTTTCTGGGAAAGGGTTTTCAGGGTATTGAGGTACTGTAATTTGCTGTTGTGAAAAAACACGTTTTTTCTTTCTTTTATTTCTTGTTCTGCTGTTGGCAGGAGACAAAAGAGAAGAGGGATAGAAGGGATAAAAAAAATAAAAAAGATAAGACCTTTTACGCAGCCTTTTTTGTTTTTTTGTACAAAAAGTTTATGAAAAAAATAGAAGATTAAATGTTTCGAAAAGGCATACCAAATTGTTTGAGTAAAGCTAAACCTTCTTTATCATTTTTAGAAGTTGTAATTAAAGAGATGTCCATCCCTCTAATTTGATCTATTTTGTCATAATCAATTTCAGGAAACATCAATTGTTCTTCTAAACCTAAACTATAATTACCATAACCGTCAAAACTTTTTGGGTTAATTCCCCGAAAATCTCGAATACGTGGAAGCGCTAAATTAATGAGGCGGTCTAAAAAACCATACATTTTTTCACCTCTTAATGTAACAGAAACACCTACTGGCATTTTTTGTCGTAATTTAAAAGCTGCAATTGCTTTTTTAGCACGAGTTACAATCCCTTTTTGTCCGGCAATTAAAGTTAGTTCATGTAAAGACTTTTCTAAAAGTTTTGAATTTTGTGAAGCATCTCCAATCCCTCGATTGATTACAATTTTTTCTATACGAGGCACTTCTTGTGTGTTTTTATAATGAAATTGTTCTACTAATTTTGGAATAATAGCTTGATAATACAACTTTTTCAATCTTTGTGCCATACTAAACCTTTATCTTGTTATTTTTTTTAATCATTTGTGCAAACCATATAGACATACTTTTAATTTTTGGACTTTTTTTTTGATGTTATTGGCCCCAAAGGATTGGTTTTTGTGCGAATGCAGTACACCAGAAAAACCTTTCCCTAAAAAGATCACTACAGCATCCTGTACTTTGAAAAACCTTTCCCTGAAAAACCTTTTCCTGAAAAAACCTTCCCCATAAAAACCTTTCCCTGAAAAAATAATCTTTGTATCCTGTACCTTAGAAAAACCTTTCCCTGAAAAGATAAAAAGACTTACCCCAAAAAGATACGGGATACGGTATACAATTCCTATACCCCTATAACCCTATACCCCTTCGGGGTAGTATCTCTTCGGGGTACCGGATACTACCCCGAAGAGATACTACCCCGAAGGGGTACTAGACTTTACCCCTATACCCCGAAGGGATACTACCCCGAAGGGGTACCGGATACTACCCCGAAGGGGTACCGGATACTAACCCGAAGCTTTTCGGGGTACTAGACTTTACCCCGAAAAGACTTTACCCCTTACCGTATCCGGTACCCGGAAGAGCTTCTCCCGGTACCCGGAAGAGCTTCTCCCTTCCGGGGTATAGGGGTATAGGGGTATAGGGGAGAAAAGGATTCGTATCCCTTCGAGAAGCTTCTCGTATCCCTTCGTACTAGACTTTACCCCGAAAAGATACTACCCGGAAGGGACACCCCCCGAAAAGATACGGGGTAGTATCCGGGAAAAGATTCGGGAGAGTATCCGGGAAAAGATTCGGGGTATAGGGGGATATCCGGTACGAAGGGATACGAAGAGCTTCTCGTATCTTTTCGGGATACGAAGAAAGTCTACTTTCTTTTCGGGATACGAAGAGAGTCTCCTAAGGGATACGAACCCTTTTCTCCCCGTACCCCGAAGGGATACTACCCCGAAGGGGTACCGGATACTACCCCGTATCTTTTCGGGGTACCGGATACTACCCCTATACCCCGAAGGGATACTACCCCGAAGGGGTACCGGATACTACCCCTATACCCCTTCGGGGTACGGGGAGAAAAGGATTCCGGGTACCGGGAGAAGCTTCTCGTATCCCTTCGTATAGGGGTATAGGGGTAAAGTCTACTACCCCTATACCCCTTCGGGGTACGGGGAGAAAAGGATTCCGGGTACCGGGAGAAGCTTCTCGTATCCCTTCGTATAGGGATATAAGGGTATAGGGGTATAGGGGTAGTATCCAGTACCCGGAGAAGCTTCTCCCGGGAGCCGAAGAAGCTTCTCCCCGTACCCCTATACCCCTTCGGGGTACGGGGAGAAAAGGATTCCGGGTACCGGGAGAAGCTTCTTGTGTCCCTTCGTATAGGGGTATAGGGGTAGTATCCGGTACCCCTTCGGGGTATAGGGGTAGTATCCCGAAAAGAGACGGGGTAGTATCCGGTACGAAGGGATACGAAGAGCTTCTCGTATCTTTTCGGGAGACGAAGAAAGTCTCCTAAGGGATACGATTCCTTTTCTCGAAGGGATACGAAAAAAGTCTCGAAGGGAGACAAAGAAAGTCTCCTAAGGGATACGAATCCTTTTCTCCCCATACGTATCCCGAAAAGATACGGGATACGAAGAAACTCTACTTTCTTTTCGGGAGACGAAGAAAGTTTACTTTCTTTTCGGGAGACGAAGAAAATCTACTTTCTTTTCGGGAGACGAAAAAAGTCTACTTTCTTTTCGGGATACGAAGAAAGTCTCCTAAGGGGTACGAATCCTTTTCTCGAAGGGATACGAAAAAAGTCTCGAAGGGATACGAAGGGATACGAAGGGATACGAAAGGATACGAAGGGATACGAAGGGATACGAAGAGCTTTTTTCGGTACCCGGAGAAGTTTCGGTAAAAGCTTCGGAAAGTCTAGTACGAAGGGATACGAAGAAAGTCTCCCGGAGAAGCTTCTCCCGGTACCCGGAATCCTTTTCTCCCCGTACCCCGAAGGGGTATAGGGGTAGTATCCGGTACCCCTTCGGGGTAGTATCCCTTCGGGGTATAGGGGTAGTATCCGGTACCCCGAAAAGATACGGGGTAGTATCCGGTACCCCTTCGGGGTATAGGGGTAGTATCCCGAAAAGAGACGGGGTAGTATCCGGGAAAAGATTCGGGGTAAAGTCTAGTACCCGGAATCCTTTTCTCCCCGTACCCCGAAGGGGTATAGGGGTATAGGGGTAAAGTCTTTTCGGGGTATGGGGAAAGTCTCTTCTGGGAAAGCCATTTCAGAGAAAGTTTTTTCTGGGAAAGTTTTTTCTGGGAAAGTTTTTTCTGGGAAAGTTTTTTCTGGGGTACTGCATTTGCACTACCATTTTCTTCGAACAACCAAAACAAAAAGATAAGCAACGTACATAGTATACCTTGTATCCTTGTATCCCTTGTATTTCTTGTACCCCGAAGGGATACTACCCCGTATCTTTTCGGGGTACCGGATACTACCCCGTATCTTTTCGGGGTACCGGATACTACCCCGTATCTTTTCGGGGTACCGGATACTACCCCTTTTTTTTGCTTTTTAAAAGCAACTAAGGGAGATTTAGTTGCTTTTAAAATGCAGAAGCAGCCAAAAGAAAAACAGTGAAAAAAACAGTAAAAGGAAAACAATAAGAAAAAGTGAAAAGATAAACAGTAAAAAAAAAGCATAAAAATACAAACAATCTTATCAATTCTTGTTTTTTTTAAAGAACTTCGGGTGCTAATGATACAATTTTTGTAAAATTGCGATCTCGTAACTCTCGAGCTATTGGGCCAAAAACACGTGTTCCTCGAGGGTTTCCTTCTTTATTAATAATTACAGCTGCGTTCTCATCAAAACGAATCCTCATACCGTTTTCACGGCGTAAACCTTTACAAGTTCGTACAATAACAGCTTGAACAATATCAGACTTTTTTAAAGGCATGTTTGGGATAGCTTCTTTAACTACAGCAACAATTATATCTCCAATATTAGCAAATTGGCTTTGATTTTTATTTAAAACCCGTATACACATTAATTTTTTTGCACCGCTATTATCAGCTACAACAAGATAAGATTGAGGTTGGATCATAACTTCTTTTTATGTAATGGTTACTATATTATTGCGCTTTTGTTAATTCTTTTTTTCAACCCTTCCTTTAAAAAGAAAGGGTACCTTTACCTCTTACTTTCTACTTTCTTTGGTAACAAACCTTGTCTTTATTGGCATTTTATATGAAGCAATTCTCATAGCTGAGCGAGCGGTTAGTTCAGAAACACCTCTCATTTCATACAAGATTTTGCCTGGTTTTACGACAGCAACCCAATATTCAACAGAACCTTTTCCAGAACCCATACGTGTTTCGGCTGCACGCATTGTAACTGGTTTATCTGGAAATAAACGTATCCATAATTTCCCACCACGACGAGCATAACGAGTTATTGCACGGCGACCTGCTTCTATTTGTCGCGAAGTAACCCAAGAAGGTTCTAATGCTTGTAAAGCAAAATCACCAAAAGCTATCGTATTACCACGATGTGCCGTTCCCTTCATTCTACCACGATGCTGTTTGCGAAATCTTGTTTTTTTAGGACTTAACATATTTACCTCTTTTTTATTTTGTTTTAATTTTGTTTTTGTTTTTTGGTTTTTGGTTCTTTTTCATAAACAAGTTTTGTTTCCTCCAAATATCGAAAACAGGGAAAGAGGGGTAGTGCGAAAAGAGACGCATCCAAATACCGAAAGGGGGTTCTAATTTTAAAAAAAGCGTCTTTGCTGTTAAAATCTTGCAAACTTCTTTACCCCTTAACCCTTTTTTTTTTACCCCGAAAAGATACTAACCACACCCCATACCCCGAAAAGGCCTTACCCCGAAAAACCTTTACCTATACCCCGAAAAAACTTTCCTCGAAAAGGTATTCCCTTTGAGGTATAAAAGGTTTTCCCCGAAAGGATACTCTTCGTACCCCGAAAAAGCTTTCCCCGAAAACTATCTCCCCGAAAAAATAAAAAGACTCCCTTATACCTTTATACCCCTATACCCCGAAGGGGTACCGGATACTACCCCTATACCCCTTCGGGGTACGGGGTACCGGATACTACCCCTATACCCCTATACCCCTTCGGGGTACGGGGTACCGGATACTACCCCGAAAAGATAACCCGAAGCTTGTACCCCGAAGGGGTAAAGGGGTACTAGACTTTACCCCTATACCCCGAAGGGGTACCGGATACTACCCCGAAAAGATAACCCGAAGCTTTTCGTATCCCTTCGTACTAGACTTTCCGAAGCTTTTACCGTAAAGGATTCCGGATACTACCCCTATACCCCGAAGGGATACTACCCCTATACCCCTTCGGGGTACGGGGTACCGGATACTACCCCGAAAAGATAACCCGAAGCTTTTCGGGGTAGTATCTTTTCGGGGTAGTATCCGGTAAAAGATTCGGGGTAGTATCCTTTATCCGGAAGGTATTCGGTAAGGGATACGGTAAGGGGTAGTATCCGGAATCCTTTTCTCCCCGTAAGGGGTATAGGGGTAAAGTCTAGTACGAAGGGATACGAAGAGCTTTTCCCCGAAAAGCTTCGGGTTATCTTTTCGGGGTAGTATCCGGTACCCCGTACCCCGAAGGGGTATAGGGGTAGTATCCGGTACCCCTCCGGGGTATAGGGGTATAGGGGTAAAGTCTAGTACCCCGAAGGGATACGGGTTATCTTTTCGGGGTATAGGGGTAAAGTCTAGTACCCAGAAGGGATACGGCTTATCTTTTCGGGGTATAGGGGTAAAGTCTTTTCGGGGTACAAGCTTCGGTAAAAGCTTCGGAAAGTCTATTACCCCTATACCCCGAATCTTTTCCCGGATACTCCCCTATACCCCGAAGGGATACTACCCCGGAGGGGTACCGGGAGAAGCTTCTCCGGGTACCGGGAGAAGCTCTTCCGGGTACCGGATACGGTAAGGGTTAGTATCTTTTCGGGGTAAAGTCTAGTACCCCGAAAAGCTTCGGGTTATCTTTTCGGGGTAGTATCCGGTACCCCGTACCCCGAAGGGGTATAGGGGTAGTATCCCTTCGGGGTATAGGGGTAGTATCCTTTAATAACATTGTAAAAAGGGATACGAAAGGGATTCGTATGTCTTTTTATCGGGTTTACAATGAGATGATTTTTTCAAGGGATACGAAATCCCTTTTCTCCCCATATAGAGTACCCCATACTCCGAAGGGGTATAGGAGTAGTATCTGGAATCCTTTACGGTAAAAGATACGGGGTAGTATCCAGTAAAAGATTCGGGGTAGTATCCCGAAAAGATACGGGGTAGTATCCCGAAAAGATACGGGGTATGTCTTTTTTTCTTTTCGTTCTTTTATCGGGTCGGCTCTTTTCTGCGGTACTGTCTTCTTCTCGGGTCTTTTTTATCGGGTCTTTTTATCGGGTTGGCTCTTTTCAAGGAAAGTTCTTTCAGGGTAGAAGATACGCTTTCTCTCAACAGTGGAAAAAAGGCCAAAAAGAGAAATCAAAAAAGGAAAAAATCAAAAGCCAAAAAGAATTCTATTTACAAAATTGTTTGTTTTTTATTTCTTTTATGATCTCTATAATTGGTAATTTTGAAAAAAAAGGTTTGTTTATTGTTTTGAATCTTTTAAGATGTCTCTTTTTCGTACTCTTGAAAGATTTTTTTGTTTTTTATTTGGAAATGTTTTTCTATTTGGTACTTTATTTGGAAATAGGGTGCGCATTTTTGTCTTCGTTATCCCTCTAAAAACCCAAATCTTTATACCAAGAAGACCATAAATGGTTTTTGCAGATTTAGAAGAATAGTCAATATCAGCTTTCAACGTATGTAAAGGAACACGACCCTTTCGTGTCCATTCAGTTCGAGCGATTTCAGCACCATTTATACGACCTGATATTTGTATTTTTATTCCTTCTACATTATGTTGATGAGCTCGTCGATAAGACCTCATTACTTGTCTTAAAGCTTTACGAAAAGGAATACGTTTTTCAAACTGCAACACGAAATAATCAGCAAAAAAAGAAGCTAACCTGTATTTTCGACGCGAAGGTGTTATATCCACAACAACAAGGGGATTCTTCTTAAACCTTTGATTAGGATCTTTCTGTTTTTCAACCTTTTTAAAATTGTTTGAAGAGATAGCGAGAGGATAGTTTTCAAACCTAAAGATTTTAATCTTACTTTTTAACTCTCTTGAGATTTTTGTTTTTTCACGAAAAGAAAAAGAAAAACTTTCTGGTGTAGTTATCTTAATATGTAATACATTTGTATCTATTATCCTGTCAATCCTAATAGTAGAGATCCTAGCTAAAGGGAATCGTTTAAACAAATATTTTCTTAAAAACTGATCTTCCATGACTATTTTAGGGTAATGGATTGGTTTAATACACCATTCAGATTGATATTTTTGAGTAATACCAATCCGAAACCCTAAAGGGTGAACTTTTTGTCCCATAATAAAGTACTCCTTTTTTTTGTTTTTTTTGTAAAACCGTTTGAAACAAATATGAAAAAGAACCTAATAAAGTTCATGTTTTTTTATAAAGATAGGAGATAGATTGTTTAATTGTTTATACTCTATATTTATATAATTTAGATAGAGTAGCTTTTGTTAGAAATGATTTACATTCTCATACTTTTTTTACTTTTACTACAAAGTAGAGGGTAATAGTCATATATAAGACTATTATATATGTAAATATCCCTCTATTTCTACCAACTTTTCGTACAAATGCAGGACCCCAGAAAAGGTTTTCCCTGAAAAGACTTTCCCCGAAAAGATAAAAAGACATACCCCGTATCTTTTCGGGATACTACCCCGTATCTTTTACCGAAGCTTGTACCCCGAAGGGGTAGTATCCGGTACCCCTTCGGGGTATAGGGGTAAAGTCTAGTACCCGGTACCCGGTACCCCTCCGGGGTATAGGGGTATAGGGGTAGTATCTTTTCGGGGTAGTATCCGGAATCCTTTTCGGTAAAAGCTTCGGAAAGTTTAGTACGAAGGGATACGAGAAAAGTCTCCCGGAATCCTTTTCTCCCCGTACCCCGAAGGGGTATAGGGGTAGTATCCGGTACCCCTTCGGGGTATAGGGGTAAAGTCTAGTACCCGGTACCCGGTACCCCTCCGGGGTATAGGGGTAGTATCTTTTCGGGGTAGTATCCGGAAAGGGATACGAGAAGCTTCTCCCCGTACCCCTATACCCCTATACCCCTTCGGGGTACGGGGAGAAGCTTCTCGTATCCCTTCGTATAGGGGTACAAGCTTCGGTAAAAGCTTCGGAAAGTCTAGTACCCCTTTACCCCTTCGGGGTACAAGCTTCGGGTTATCTTTTCGGGGTAGTATCCGGTAAAAGATTCGGGGTATAGGGGTAAAGTCTAGTACCCGGTACCCGGTACCCCTCCGGGGTATAGGGGTAGTATCTTTTCGGGGTAGTATCCGGAATCCTTTACCCCCCGAAAAGCTTCGGGTTATCTTTTCGGGGTAGTATCTTTTCGGGGTAAAGTCTAGTACCCGGTACCCGGTACCCGGTACCCCTCCGGGGTATAGGGGTAGTATCTTTTCGGGGTAGTATCCGGAATCCTTTACGGTAAAAGCTTCGGTAAAAAATACGGGGTAGTATCCCGAAAAGAGACGGGGTAGTATCCGGAATCCTTTACGGTAAAAGCTTCGGAAAGTCTAGTACGAAGGGATACGAGAAGCTCTTCGTATCCCTTCGTATAGGGGTAGTATCCGGTACCCCTTCGGGGTAGTATCCGGTACCCCTTCGGGGTAGTATCCGGTACCCCTTCGGGGTAGTATCCCTTCGGGGTACAAGCTTCGGTAAAAGCTTCGGAAAGTCTAGTACCCCGAAAAGACTTTACCCCGAATCTTTTACCGGATACGGTAAGGGGTAGTATCCGGAAGGGATACCCCCCGAAAAGCTTCGGGTTATCTTTTCGGGGTAGTATCTTTTCGGGGTAGTATCTTTTCGGGGTAAAGTCTTTTCGGGGTAGTATCCGGTAAAAGATTCGGGGTAAAGTCTTTTCGGGGTAGTATCCGGTAAAAGATTCGGGGTAAAGTCTTTTCGGGGTAGTATCTTTTCGGGGTATAGGGTAGTATCCCGAAAAGAGACGGGGTATAGGGGAAAGTGTTTTTAGGGATTATTTTTTCTGGGAAAAGGTTTTTCGAGGTAAAAGGATTTGTACCCCAAAAAGGTAAGGGGAAAGGTTTTTCGGGGTACAAACCACAGGGTATTGGAGTACAGCGTACATCATACAGGGTACTGGTGTACTGCATTCGCACGAAATATAAGAAAGATCTTTTCTTTAAAAATCATTTATTCGGGATAAAAGAATGCAGAAAAAGATATTGTTTTTAAAAAATAAAAAAAGGATACTCAGTTGTTTTTAAACTTTACTTTTGTTTTTTCCTTTACGGGAAAGGTTTTTCGGGGTAAAGCTTTTTACCGTATCCTTTCGAGGTGCTCTTTTTTTCAGGCGGTTTTCAGCAAAAAAAGAAATAAAAAAACACAAAAGATACAACCTTTTTGCTGAAAATCTTATCTAAAAAGAGTTTTTCATCTTGAACATTATCGTCTTGATTTCTTATCACTTTTTTTATGGCCTCGAAAAGACCGTGTTGGAGCAAATTCTCCTAATTTATGACCTACCATTTGATCAGTAACAAATATTGGAATGTGTTGACGACCATTATGAACAGCAATTGTATGACCAATCATAATTGGTATAATAGTTGAAGATCGTGACCAAGTTATTATTACCTTGTTTTCTCCTTCTACATTTAATTTATCAATTTTTTTTAACAAATGATCAGCTACGAAAGGACCTTTTTTTATTGAACGTGGCATAAAACAATGTATTCTATATGCTTTTGGTTTTGGTTTAAAACATTTTTTCTTTTGTACCTTAGTACTTTGAGAAGATCTTATCCTTTTACCCCGAAAAGGTACCGGATACCCCCTTACCCCAAATAAGTACAAAAATACTAACCTTTACCTTTTTGAAAGACGGGGTACAAACAACAAAGGGGCCGGAAACTATTTACCCTATACCCCAAAAACCTTTTCCCCGAAAAAATACGGTAAAAAATAAAAAAGTTGACCCCGTATCTTTTCGGGAGACTACCCCGAATCTTTTACCGGATAATCCCCCGAATCTTTTACCGGATAATCCCCCGAAAAGATACGGGATACTAACCCTATACCCCTATACCCCTATACCCCGAAGGGGTACCGGATACTACCCCTTACCGTACCCCTTACCGAAGCTCTTCCGGGTAAAGGATACTACCCCGAAAAGATACTACCCCTATACCCCGGAGGGGTACCGGGTACCGGGAGACTTTTCTCGTATCCCTTCGTACTATACTTTACCCCTATACCCCGGAGGGGTACGGGGAGACTTTTCTCGTATCCCTTTCCGGATACTACCCCGAAAAGATACTACCCCGTATCTTTTCGGGGTACCGGATACTACCCCGAAAAGATAACCCGAAGCTTTTCGGGGGGTAAAGGATTCCGGATACTACCCCTTACGGGGAGAAAAGGATTCCGGGAGAAGCTCTTCCGGGTACCGGATACTACCCCTTACGGGGAGAAAAGGATTCCGGATACTACCCCGAAAAGATACTACCCCTATACCCCTTCTCCCCGAAGGGGTATAGGGGTATAGGGGTAGTATCTTTTCGGGGTACTAGACTTTCCGAAGCTTTTACCGAAGCTCTTCGTATCCCAAGGGATACGTACTAGACTTTACCCCGTATCTTTTCGGGATACTACCCCGAATCTTTTACCGGATAATCCCCCGTATCTTTTCGGGGGGTGTACCTTCCGGGAGACTTTCTTCGTATCCCGAAAAGAAAGTAGACTTTCTTCGTCTCCCGAAAAGATACGAGAAGCTCTTCGTATCCCTTCGAGACTTTTCTCCGGATACCCCCCTATACCCCTATACCCCTATACCCCGAAGGGGTACCGAATACTACCCCTATACGAAGGGATACGAGAAGCTTCTCCCGGAATCCTTTTCTCCCCGTACCCCGAAGGGGTATAGGGGTATAGGGGTAGTATCCGGTACCCGGAGAAGCTTCTCCCGGTACCCGGTACCCCTCCGGGGTATAGGGGTATAGGGGTATAGGGGTAGTATCCGGTACCCCTTCGGGGTAGTATCCGGGAAAAGATTCGGGGGAGTATCTTTTCGGGGTACGGGGAGAAGCTTTTCGTATCCCTTCGTACTAGACTTTACCCCGTATCTTTTCGGGATACTACCCCGAATCTTTTACTGGATACTACCCGGAAGGGGAGAAGCTTCTCCGGGTAGTATCCGGAAGGGATACCCCCCGAAAAGCTTCGGTAAGGTGTAGTATCTTTTCGGGGTAAAGTCTAGTACCCAGTACCCCGAAGGGGTATAGGGGTATAGGGGTAAAGTCTAGTACCCAGAAGGGATACTCCCCGAAGGGGTATAGGGGTATAGGGGTAGTACCCGGAATCCTTTTTTCGGTAAAAGCTTCGGAAAGTCTAGTACGAAGGGATACGAAGAGCTTCTCGAAGGGATACGAATCCTTTTCTCCCCGTACCCGGGAGAGCTTCTCGAAGGGATACGAGAAGCTTCGGTAAAAGCTTCGGAAAGTCTTTTCGGGGTAAAGTCTAGTACCCCTTCGGGGTAGTATCCGGGAAAAGATTCGGGGTATAGGGGTAGTATCCGGGAAAAGATTCGGGGTAGTCTCCCGAAAAGATACGGGGTAAAGTCTAGTACCCCTTCGGGGTAGTATCCCGAAAAGATACGGGGTAGTATCCGGAATCCTTTACGGTAAAAGCTTCGGAAAGTCTAGTACCCCTTCGGGGTATAGGGGTAGTATCCGGAATCCTTTTCTCCCCGTAAGGGGTAGTATCCGGTACCCCGTAAGGAGTAGTATCCGGTACCCCGAAAAGCTTCGGTAAGGGGTATAGGGGTATAGGGGTAGTATCCTTTCGGGGTACAAGTTTCGGTAAAAGCTTCGGAAAGTCTAGTACCCCGAAAAGCTTCGGGTTATCGGTAGTATCCGGGAAAAGATTCGGGAGAGTATCCGGGAAAAGATTCGGGGTATAGGGGTAGTCTCCCGAAAAGATACGTGGTAAAGTCTAGTACGAAGGGATACGAGAAAAGTCTCGAAGGGATACGAGAAAAGTCTCGAAGGGATACGAAGAGCTTCGGTAAAAGCTTCGGGTTATTTTTTCGGGGTAGTATCCGGTAAAAGATTCGGGGTAGTATCCCTTCGGGGTAGTATCCGGAATCCTTTACCCCCCGAAAAGCTTCGGGTTATCTTTTCGGGGTAAAGTCTAGTACCCGGTACCCCTCCGGGGTATAGGGGTATAGGGGTAAAGTCTAGTACCCCTTCGGGGTAGTATCCCTTCGGGGTAGTATCCGGAATCCTTTACCCCCCGAAAAGCTTCGGGTTATCTTTTCGGGGTAGTATCCGGTAAAAGATTCGGGGTAGTATCCCTTCGGGGTAGTATCCGGAACCCTTTTCTCCCCGTAAGGGGTAGTATCCGGAATCCTTTTCTCCCCGTAAGGGGTAGTATCCGGAATTTTTTTCTCCCCGTAAGGGGTAGTATCCTTTCGGGGTAGTATCTGGTAAAAGATTCAAGGTAGTATCCGGAAGGGAGACTCCCTTTACGAAGGGATACGAGAAGCTTCTCCCGGTACCCGGAAGAGCTTCTCCCGGTACCCCTCCGGGGTATAGGGGTATAGGGGTAAAGTCTTTTCGGGGTACAAGCTTCGGAAAGTCTAGTACCCCTTCGGGGTATAGGGGTAGTATCCGGTAAAAGATTCGGGGTATAGGGGTAAAGTCTAGTACCCCTTCGGGGTAGTATCCGGTACCCCGTACCCCGGAGGGGTATAGGGGTAAAGTCTTTTCGGGGTACAAGCTTCTCCCTTTTAGCTCATTGTAAAAACGGGTACGAAAGGGATTACCTCCCGAAAAGATACAAAAGATACGGGGTAGTATCCAGTAAAAGATTCGTGGTAGTATCCGGTAAAAGATTCGGGGTAGTATCCCGAAAAGATACGGGGTAAGGTCCCTTTGTACCCAAAAGGTAAAGGTTTTTCGAAGAAAGGTTTTTCGGGGAAAAACTTTTCTGGGAAAGACTTTTCTGGGAAAGGTTTTTCTGGGATGATCTGTTTTAAGGCACTTGGTACAAAGTACAAGGTACAGGGATATTGCAAGTAGTTTGCGTGCAAAGCAAAGTGCTTTTCGTCTTTTTATTGCTTTGTATTAACAACAAGGATACGCATCAGAACAAATAAAAAAAGCACAAAAAGCTGAACATTTTTAAGAGATTGGCTTTTCTTGTTTTGGTTTATTTCTTTTTATGAAAATGGAGAAAAAAAAAGATATAAGCTGTTTTCTTGGTTTTTTGTTTTATCATGTCATTTTTTTTTTTATCGAATGCGGCGTTGATAATGTATATGATCTATAAAAGGCGATCTTTGTAACATTAAAAACCTGCAAAGGTCAAAGGTTTTTTGACCTTCTTAGAGATCTTTTCCCAAGTGACTATTTCCGTCTTCGTAAAATCAATGTATTACTATATTTTTTTGATTTTCGAGTCCGTTGTCCTAAAGCTGGGCGACCCCAAGGAGTAACAGGATGACTTCGTCCTATAGGAGCACGACCTTCTCCACCACCGTGAGGGTGATCTACAGGATTCATAACAACACCCCGTACGGCAGGTCTTTTACCTAGCCAACGTTTGCGCCCAGCTTTCCCAAGAATTGTTATGGTAGCTTCTATATTACCAACTGTACCAACCGTTGCCCAACAATCTTTTGAAATAAGTCTATTTTCACGGGAAGGAAGTGCAAGTGTTACAAATCTTCCTTCTTTTGCAACAAGTCGCGCTACAGAACCAGCTGCTCGTGCTAGCTGCCCGCCGCAACCTGGTTGTAATTCAACATTATGCACTTCTGTGCCTAAAGGCATATTATCAAGAGGTAAAGAATTGCCTACTACTAGAGGAGCAGTAATATCGGACATAATAGTTTCACCAACTTGTAATCCACAAGGATAAATAATATATCTTTTTTCTCCATCTTGATAATTTAACAAAGCGATCCGGGCATTCCTATTTGGATCATATTCCACAGCAGCTACTTTTGCTACAACACCAAGCTTGTTTCTTTTAAAATCAATTTGACGATAAAGCCTTTTATGTCCACCTCCTCTATGACGACTTGTAATGATTCCTCTATTATTTCGACCTTTCGATCTTTGTTGCCAAGATGTTAAGGCTTTTTCTGGTTTAGTTTTAGTAATTTCTGTAAAATCTGATACTGAACGTTTTCTCGTACCAGGTGTATAAGCCCTATAAAAACGAATGCCCATAACTTTTATTTTTATAAATTGTATTAAAAATAATCTTTTTACTTGATATAATTGAGCAAATCTAATCTCTTAATCTAATAAGGACTTGTTCAACTTTAGTTTCTTTAAACTCACGAATATTCTAAAAACCACCTTCTGGATATTACCTGGGTTTTGCTTTCTCTAGACTAACAAAAAAAAACAAAAAAAAGAGTAAAATGCAGAAAAAAACCTTTCTTTTTTTGTTCTCTTTCTATTGGTTTTTTTTAGTTTTGGATCTTTTTTTTGTTTCTACCCCAAACAGACTTTCCCTGAGAAGATTTGGTAGAAAATTAAAAGATAAAAAGACGTACGAATCCCTTTCCTTTACAATGGTATTATAGGGTACTACCCCTATACCCCTATACCCCGAAGGGGTACCGGATACTACCCCTATACCCCTTCGGGGAGTATCCGGTACCCCTTCGGGGTATAGGGGAGAAAAGGATTCGTATCCCTTCGAGACTTTTCTCGTATCCCTTTGTACTAGACTTTCCCCCGAAAAGCTTCTCTTGGAAAAGATAAAAAGACTTTGGGGTAGTATCCAGAAAGGGATTACTCCCTTATACCCCGAAGGGATACTCTCCCGAATCTTTTCCCGGATACTCTCCCGAATCTTTTCCCGGATACTCTCCCGAATCTTTTCCCGGATACTACCCCGTATCTTTTCCCGGATACTACCCCGTATCTTTTCGGGGGGTAAAGGATTCCGGATACTACCCCTATACCCCTATACCCCGGAGGGGTATAGGGGTATAGGGGTAGTATCTTTTCGGGGTACGGGGAGAAGCTCTTCGTATCCCTTCGAGAGTTTTCTCCGGATACTACCCCGAAAAGATAACCCGAAGATTGTACCCCTATACCCGGAAGAGCTTCTCCCCGTACCCCGAAGGGGTATAGGGGTATAGGGGTACGGGGAGAAGCTCTTCCGGGTAAAGGGGGTATCCCTTCCGGATACTACCCCGAAGGGGTACTAGACTTTACCCCTATACCCCTATACCCCTATACCCCGAATCTTTTACCGGATACTACCCCTATACCCCTTCGGGGAGTATCCGGTACCCCTTCGGGGTATAGGGGAGAAAAGGATTCGTATCCCTTCGAGACTTTTCTCGTATCCCTTCGTACTAGACTTTACCCCTATACCCCGAATCTTTTACCGGATACTACCCCGAAAAGATACTAACCCTATACCCGGTACCCCTTCGGGGTATAGGGGTACGGGGAGAAGCTCTTCGTATCCTTTCGAGACTTTTCTCGTATCCCTTTGAGATTTTTCTCGTATCCCTTCGAGACTTTTCTCGTATCCCTTCGTACTAGGCTTTACCCCGAAAAGATACTATCCCGAAAAGATAACCCGAAGCTTTTACCAAAAAGGATTCGTACCCCTTAGGAGACTTTTCTTCGTATCCCGAAAAGATACGAGAAAAGTCTACTTTCCCGAAAAGATACAAGAAGCTCTTCCGGGTACCGGATACTACCCCTATACCCCTATACCCCGAATCTTTTACCGGATACTACCCCTATACCCCTTCGGGGAGTATCCGGTACCCCTTCGGGGTATAGGGGAGAAAAGGATTCGTATCCCTTCGAGACTTTTCTCGTATCCCTTCGTACTAGACTTTACCCCTATACCCCGAATCTTTTACCGGATACTACCCCGAAAAGATAACCCGAAGCTTTTCGGGGGGTATCTCCCTTCCGGATATTACCCCTATACCCCTATACCTTGGAGGGGAGAAGCTCTTCGTATCCCTTCGAGAAGCTCTTCGTATCCCTTCGAGAAGCTCTTCGTATCCCTTGTACCGGGTACTAAACTTTACCCCGAAAAGATATTACCCCGAAAAGATACTACCCTTATACCCCTATACCCCTATACCCCTATACCCCTTCGGGGTACGGGGAGAAAAGGATTCGTATCCCTTCGAGAAGCTCTTCGTATCCCTTCGTACCGGATACTACCCCTATACGAAGGGATACGAGAAAAGTCTCCCCGTACCCCGAAGGGGTATAGGGGTAAAGTCTTTTCGGGGTACGGGGAGAAGCTCTTCGTATCCCTTCGAGACTTTTCTCCGGATACTACCCCGAAAAGATAACCCGAAGTTTGTACCCCGAAGGGATACTACCCCGAAGGGGTACCGGATACTACCCCTATACCCCTCCGGGGTACGGGGAGAAGCTCTTCCGGGTAAAGGGGGTATCCCTTCCGGATACTACCCCTTCGGGGTATAGGGGTACGGGGAGAAAAGGATTCGTATCCCTCAAAAAACTTTCTTCGTATCCCGAAAAGATACGAGAAAAGTATCGTCTCCCGAAAAGAAAGTAGACTTTCTTCGTATCCCGAAAAGAAGGTAGACTTTCTTCGTATCCCGAAAAAAAAGTAGACTTTCTTCGTATCCCTTCGTATGGGGAGAAAAGGATTCGTATCCCTTAGGAGACTTTCTTCGTCTCCCGTCTCTTTTCGGGATACGTACGGGGAGAATCTCGTCGTCTCCCGTCTCTTTTCGGGATACGTACGGGGAGAATCTCTTCGTCTCCCGTCTCTTTTCGGGATACGTACGGGGAGAATCTCTTACCGAAGCTTCTCGTATCCCGAAAAGAAAGTAGACTTTCTTCGTATCCCTTCGTATGGGGAGAAAAGGATTCGTATCCCTTAGGAGACTTTCTTCGTCTCCCGAAAAGAAAGTAGACTTTCTTTTGGATACTACCCCAAATCTTTTACTGGATACTACCCCGTATCTTTTACCGGCTTTTCTCCGGCTACTACCCCTATACCCCTATACCCCGAAGGGATACTACCCCTATACCCGGTACCCCTTCGGGGTATAGGGGTACGGGGAGAAAAGGATTCCGGGAGACTTTTCTCGTATCCCTTCGTACTAGACTTTACCCCTATACCCCTATACCCCTTCGGGGTACGGGGTACTAGACTTTACCCCTATACCCCGAAGGGGTACCGGATACTACCCCGAAAAGATAACCCGAAGCTTTTCGGGGTACGGGGAGAAGCTCGTCGTATCCCGAAAAGATACGAGAAGCTCTTTGTATCCCTTCGAGACTTTTCTCGTATCCCTTCGTACTAGACTTTCCGAAGTTTTTACCGAAGCTTCTCCGGATACGGTAAGGGGTACAGACTTTCCGAAGCTTTTATCGAAAAGGATTCCGGGAGACTTTTTTCCGGCTAAAGCCTAGTACGAAGGGATACGAAGAGCTTCGGTAAAAGATACGGGGTAGTATCCGGTACCCGGAAGAGCTTCTCCCCGTACCCGGAAGGGGTATAGGGGTAAAGTCTAGTACGAAGGGATACGAGAAAAGTCTCCCGGAATCCTTTTCTCCCCGTACCCCGAAGGGGTATAGGGGTATAGGGGTAGTCTCCGGAAGGGATACCCCCGAAAAGCTTCGGAAAGTCTTTTCGGGGTAGTATCCGGTACCCGGAAGAGCTTCTCCCCGGTACCCGGAAGAGCTTCTCCCGGTACCCCGTACCCCGAAGGGGTATAGGGGTAGTATCCCTTCGGGGTATAGGGGTATAGGGGTATAGGGGTAAAGTCTAGTACGAAGGGATACGAGAAAAGTCTCCCGGAATCCTTTTCTCCCCGTACCCCTATACCCCGAAGGGGTACCGGGTATAGGGGTAGTATCCCTTCGGGGTATAGGGGTATAGGGGTATAGGGGTAAAGTCTAGTACCCCGAAGGGATACGGTAAGGGGTATAGGGGTATAGGGGTAGTATCCGGAGAAAAGTCTCGAAGGGATACGAAGAGCTTCTCCCGGAATCCTTTTCTCCCCGTACCCCTATACCCCGAAGGGGTACCGGGTATAGGGGTAGTATCTTTTCGGGGTAAGTCTTTTTATCGGGTCGGGTCTTTTCAAGGTAGAGGGGTACTAAATACAGGTATTATCTTTTTTGGGGTACTGCATTCTGCTGCGCGTATATTTTTTTCGGCTCTTTTTCTTTGCTTACCTTTTTATCTTTTCGCTCCTTATAAAAAAGCTTTTTTTTAGAGCCGAAAAGGAAAGATTTCTTTTAAAAAAGAAAAGGAAAGGTTTTTTTTAAAAAAGAAAAAAAAAGGATTTGAAAAAACTTAAAGAAATCTTTTTTTTTAAACTTGCTGTTAGGAGAAAGCCCTTTGCACGAACAGCCTTTTTTAGCGAAAAAATACGCGTATCTTTTTATTATATTTCAGGAAGGATTTTAATAGCGTGGTTTTTTTTAACGGTAACAATTACTCTTTTATAAGACGTTTTAAACCCTTCTGATAATCCAATACGTTTTTTTTTTCGAGGTGGTCGATGTGTATTAACGCAAATAACAGCTACTTTAAATAATTCTTCTATTAATTTTTTTATTTGTGGTTTACTAAGTCTTAAATCAACATCAAATGTGTATTGATTGTTTTCAATTAACCTAGCAGACTTTTCTGTTAATACAGGATATTTAACTAAATCAATCATCATAAAACAGGAAATTTTTAATTGAACAATAAACGAGAAAACAAAAAAGCTTTTAAACAAGAAGATGGGAAAAGAAAAAAAAACAGTGCAAAGCACCAAGTCATTTCTTGCAAAGCTTTTAAGAGATTATTCCAAGATTTGCTTTCTGCTAACAAAGGGCTTTTTTGTGCGCGTATCTTTTCTTTTCGGCTTTTGTTCTTTTTTTCTTTACCTTTAAAACCTTTTGGTTTCTATAAACAAATAAAAAAAAGTGAAAAGAAATAATAGGTTGAAAGGTTGAAAGACTTGTATATCGTGCCAATGATTTATTGTTTTTTAGCCCTTGTGGTTTTAAAAAGAGCTTCGACACAGAACAAAGTACGGAGTAAAACACTTGGTTTTTGTCAAAAGTTTATCTTCTTTCTCTTTAATAAATATAGTACTAACTAAAAATTAAAAAGTATTTAAAGATTAAAGGTCTTCTTTAAAAAAAAGACCCATTTCTCCTTCAAATAAACCTCTTTTGAGAAAAGGTGTAAAAAACTTGATAAAATTAGTATTTTTATCTTTTCTTAACAAAAATAAGGGATACTAAAAAAAGGGTTTTAGAAGGTTAGAAAAGAGAGTAAAAAGGTTTTAAAAAGAGTAAGAAGAGAGCAATAAGAGAACACTAAGGCGGGTAACGTGACTCGAACACGCGACATTCTCGTTGGCAACGAGATGCTCTACCACTGAGCTATACCCGCTTTTTCTTATATTTTGTTATTTAAACCGGGTCAACTTTTGTTAATAAAACTTTGACCCTTACTCAACTTTACTCTGGGTTCTAACAAGTTCTAACGAGTTCTAACCAATCAGAGTATCCCTTAAAAAACAAGGTAAAGGGAGATTAAGGGATACTACTACCCCAAAAAGAGACGAAGTGGTTGAGCATTAAATATCCTAGAAAAAACCCCGTATCCCTCCCTTGTTCGTTTAGAAGGTTGTCCAAAACACACTCATACCACAAAAACCTTTTTTCCCGAAAGCCTACAGTATACTCTTTCAACAAGTAACCTAATCTAAGATCAGTAGTTACAAAGTACACAACGTCCCCCGCGCGATCGCGGATACGCAAGAGCAAATACACCCGGTTTTCTGTCTCAAACAACCTTAAATTGTTGCGCCAAAGACTATTCTAGTTAGCTGAAAATGCCGTTTGACTGTAGTTTAACTCGGTTTCAGTGAAAAATACAATTCTACCAGAAATAACCTTTTCCCGCCTTCTAAAACAATTACAAATAATGTCCCGTTTCTTCCAATTAGAGAGTTTTTTCTGGTGGCTCATCCCCCTCATTGTTCGAGGAAAGGATAACCCGAAAAAAAGGTTTTTGAAGGGATACCAAGAACGGCGGTAACCCTTGCTGGTTATTTAAAAAGATACAAAGTTTTTTCTTTTTCTTTTTTTTTTAAATCTTGTTTTTTTATAAGGTTCTGTTTTTTTCGTTTGTTTTTTGGCCCTGTTGTTATCTTTTCGGGAGAATACGAAACAAACTCTCTCACTCATAAATCAAAAGAGCCAATCTCTCACTTCTTTGTATCCCTTTTCTCCCTTAAAAAAAAAAAAAAAGAAGAGCTTTTTTGATTTATGAGTGAGAGATATTTAAGAGAAAAAAGGCAAAAGTCTTAGATGGCGGGGGAAAGATACGAACTACCCCTTCTTTTTTAAAACCGATTCTCCGTATCCCTTTTTTTGTTTTAAAAAAGAAAAAGAAGGGATACGGAGAAAGGGTTAAAAAAAGGGTTGGGAGAAGGCCTTCTGTGTACAAAAAACCCATCCTCCTCCTATCCCTTCTTTGCGCGTACGGGTTTGTTAAGACAAAAGCCTTCATTTTTTTTGTTGGCTTTTTAAGCTCCTTCTCTCATATTATTCGAAAAAACGTTCTTTTACTCTTTAGTGTTTTGTTTTTTGTGTAAGAAAAGGGATACGGAGCTTTTATTTATGAATGAGGGCGATTTGTCGGCTTTCGAATGGCCTTTCTTGTTTGACAAAAGCCAAACAAACATTAGCCTTATCTTTTCGGGGTATTAACAAGTTTTCCCTACTCTTTTCTTTTCGGAATACGAGAAATCTTTTACCCCGAAAAGAAAAGAGTAGGGAAAGGGATACGGGGTACAATCTTGAAAAATCATTTCTTTTAAAATAAAAGGCCATAAGAAAAGAGTAGGAAGCCAGCTTTTTTTGTTGTGATCTTCCCAGGCCCCCTGGCATCAAGGTATTTTCCCAAAAAGTCTCCCTTTCAGTATTTTCACTCCTAAAATGTTTAACAACCAAGTTCGGGATGGTTTGGTGTGGTTCCAATTTAGTAAAGACACCAGGGTTGGTTCATTGTTAGAATACCCTTAAATGGGTAAGTACTGTCAATACAGCCCGCCTCTTTACAATCCTGTTTTTTTTTATAACCTTTAAAAAGACAAACCTTAAATCCCATTAAAAAGAAACACAACCGGTTTTTGGCTCTTGGTTGTGCGAAGCATTTTTTTTTGGTTTTGGTTGTGCGAAGCATTTTTTAAATAAAAAATGCTTCGCACAACCAAAACCAGAGAAGATAAAGCTTCTGAAAAAAGGTTTATGAGAAGACCAAAGAGATAAGCTTATGAAGAAACCAAAAACCTTCTCTTTCTTTTTTTAAAGAAAAAACAACTAAAAAGAAAAGATACTAAGCTTTTGATTATGAAAAAACCAAAATGCAGAGAGAGCCTTTTCGGGATACAAAAAGTGTTACCCTAAGAGAAATCCAAATCCTTGGGAAAAGGCTCTTTGAAAAGATAATCCCTCATCCTCCTCTTCTGAAAAGATTCTCTCATCTCATTGTAAACCCGATTTGGTAAAAAAAAAAAAGACTTTGGGGTAAGGGGAAGGTCTGGTACCCGTAAAAATCTTTTCCTGAAAAGATTCCCCCTATTTTCCTGAAAAGATTCTCCCGGGAAAAATACCCCCCTGAAGGGATACCCTCCCCTATTTCCCTGAAAAGATCCCCCCCCTATTTCCCTGAAAAGATTCTACCTTTATTTCCCTGAAAAAATTCTCCCGGAAAGGGATTACTCCCGGAAAAAAGAAAAAGACGTACGAATCCCTTTCGTATCCCTTTTTACAATGAGATTGTAATCCTTTTAGGATACGGAAAAGATTCGGTGAAAAAATAAAAAGGCGTACGTATCCCTTTTTACTAGGATACGGGAAAGATTCGGTTTTTCGCCTCTAAAAAAATCTTTCTCCGGAAAGGGATTACCCCCCCCGAAAAGCCTCTTTTCTTCGGGGTATAGTATCCGGAAAGGGATTACCTCCCTATACGCCGAATCTTTTACTGGATACTACCCCGAATCTTTTACCGTATACTACCCCGAATCTTTTACCGTATACTACCCCGTATCTTTTCGAGAAACTACCCCGAATCTTTTACCGGATACTACCCCGTATCTTTTCAAGAGACTACCCTTATACCCCTATACCCCTATACCCCGAAGGGGTACCGGATACTACCCCGAAAAGATAACCCGAAGCTTTT
>BDIU01000028.1:6710-277331 GCA_002118135.1 Trebouxia sp. TZW2008 | reverse complement strand
TGTGTGTGTGTGTGTGTGTGTGTGTGTGTGTGTGTGTGTTGATGACGGCTTGCTGTTTCCAAGCTGACCTGGTGTGACCACCAAACCTCTGGACAGCTGTTGTTTATGCCTCACTGCAAAGATGTATGGCTGGCAGAGACTATGCTGCTGCACACAATGCTGTTGCTTGTGCATGCTTTCTGCTTGTGATGAAAAGTTAGCAACAGACGCTTCAACATGCTAGGGGCAAGATGCGCAGTGCATTGCAGCATTGCTTGCAAACACATGCTCTGAAATAAAGCATGCAGCAAGGAGATTTAGAGAGAACAATTCAAGGACAAGATCCAATGCGCAGGCTGCAGCATTACCATGTGCTGACATCAGCTGCATGCGCTGCACGCAACAGCACCAATGAGCAGCCCCAAGTGAAATGCGAGCGTGCCAGGGACATTGCTGAGAATTCAGAGTTTCTGTCAAAGGGTATGGAGATGAACGACGTCCCATGGGATGACTTGTGCAGTAGCAATGATGGCATTGACAACTACAAGCATGAGACGCAGATGAGCACCCAAGCTTTGCAGCTGACCTTTTGCGCCAGACATGTTCATTATCCTAGACATGTCCTTCATCTTACTCCGCATCTGACTGAACCTAGCAATCATGTTGGACACGTCTACTTCTTTGCGCCCTGATCCTCTAGCGATGCGACGTCGCCTGCTTGGGGTTGACGCCAACAGCTCGGGGTCCTCACGCTCTTTGGGGGTCATGCTTTGAATCATTGACTCCCACACCTTGGCCTGCTTGTCTGCTGCTGCCATTTGTTGATCAGTTATCTGATTCATGCCTGTATGATACACAATGTGAGTAAAATACAAGCAGCTCAGCGATTTCACGCCCTTTGGGAGTTATGCTCTGGATCATTGTGTCCCACACCTTGCCCTGCTTCTTGGCTGCTGCCATTTGCTGGTCAGAGATCTGGCTCATGCCTGCAGATCCACCCCCTTTGTTGATGATTGGTTGCTGCAGCATGTTGCAGCTTTTGTGCTGTGTGCATGTGGAAGCCTTATGCGAGTGTGACGATGGAGAGACAGGCTGTATGCTGCTGTGACTCCCATGTACTTTGCCAATGGGTCAACGCTTGACAAACAATTGATGCATTGCAAGGTCTCTGCATTGGTCATGTGGGTTGAAATTGATCAAGGTAGCACTTGCCATGATCATGCCTGCAGTACGACCAGCCGTGCAACCTTGAATGAGATTCCACCTCTCAACTCAAGTTCAACAAGCTTTTTCATACAGCCCACAAGAGTATCACACAGCTGCAAGCCAGACACTCCTTGACACACCTGGAAGCATTTTGGTGATCTGACCCACAGTGCCCATCCGTGACATCATGCGGCTCTGCTGCAGAAAGTCATTGAAGTCAAACTTCATCTCCATGATCCGCTTAGTCATGGCTGCAGCTTCATCGGCTTTGATAGTTTCTTCCGCCTTCTCTACCAGCGACAGCACATCTCCCATGCCTGCAAGGAATTGTACATATGGTCATTATTGCTTGATGTGCTTAGTCATGGCTGCAGCTTCATCAGCTGTGATAGATTCTTCTGCCTTCTCGACCAGTGACAGCACATCCCCCATGCCTGCAAGGAACTGTACATATGGTCAGGATTGCTTAGTGCGCTTACTCATGGCTGCAGCTTCATCACTTTTGACGTCTATCTTGGCTTCCTCTACCAATGAGAACACATCACCCATTACTGCAGCAATCCTGACAGGCAAACAATTTTGCTGAGCAAGATTGAGCTTAGTAAGCATATGCAGCATGATGAAGACTCAGTGGTGGCAATCTTGCATGTTTGATATTGCCTGGAATGCAACTGGTGTCTCAAAAGCGGAATGGCAAGATTGGCTCTGCAGGACCAAGCAGTACTTCTTCAAATTGCAGTAACAGCGCCTGATGATGAGCGCAGTATATAGCAGAAGCAAAGATGTCACAGTCTGCTTGGTCCTCCTGTCAAGTTGCAATGTGATGGTCATGCACCATAAAAATGTGTTACGTACCGAGTATCCTGCCAGCAAGTCTGTCAGGGTAGAATGGCTCTAGAGCCTCTAGCTTCTCGCCAGCTCCCACAAACTTGATAGGTTTGCCAGAGACTGCTTTGACACTGAGCGCGGCACCTCCTCTACTGTCACCGTCCATCTTTGTCAATATGGCCCCTGCAGCAGTTCAGATGTTACTGGTACACTATGGCACACAGATTCAGCACACTCCTGACATTGCCAAACATTGAGGAAGGGACAACAGTTGAAGATGTACTGCTTTTCAAGACACTCCGCAAATTAAGCAAGTGCGTACATCTGCTGAGGTCCAGGCCAAACATGTCAAAGGCATGACACAGAACAGCAATCACACTAGAGGACAGTTGTGCATAGCTGTGCATAGGGAGCGGTGACACGCAGTCACGAAAGCTCAAGCAGTCAGACTACCTTGCAGATGACTTTGCAGGGCTTGCCTACACAAGGGCTGTCTGAGGTCACTGCAATGTGATCATGCAGAATGATTTCCATAGACCTGTCGATACTTTATGTGGATACTTTTGGGATTTCACCTTCTATCACTGTATACAGCCATGGCAAGTAGATCAGTTGACCAGTGACCAGTGGACTGCAAGCACTTGACACACCTGTGAGTGTGGTGGCGTCATTGAATGCTTTGGTGAGACTTGCTGCTTCCTGCCCCGTCATGGCATCAATCACTAGCAGCGTATCTGATGGCTTGATAGCTTTCTGTGTGGCTTGCAACTCTCCCATCATCTTCTGATCTATTTGCAGTCGGCCTGCTGTGTCTACAATGATGGCATCAAACCTTGCATCTTTTGCCTGCAGCGAGAATAGTGGCTTTGATAGTGGCTTGCATGCGCTGCAAACACATGCATTGGAAGGTAGACATGTCATGGGGAGGCTGTTTGCACTACTGCTTGATAGCCCTGCACAGGCAACTGCAGCAAGTATGAGGACCTGTTAGCTCTTGCAAAGCAGCCTTTTTTTGGATCTCTGCTGAGCATTGGCGCTGTTCCTCTAGAAATGCAAACACCGACGTATCAAACTATTGCTGTAGCAATTTCATCAACTATCTGCTGTGGCCATGAGTGCTGCAGTCACTTACGTGTTTGATGCCTGCTACAGCAATCTCATCAGGCCGCGCGTCTGTGCCCTGCTCAAAGACTGGCACATCAATCCTCTCGCCAAGCTTGACCAACTGCTCAATGGCTGCAGGCCTGTACACATCTGTGGCCACCATCAGCACCTTCCTCTTCTGCTTCCTCAGGTACAATGCTAGTTTGCCACATGCTGTTGTCTTGCCCACGCCTTGCAATCCAGCCATGAGGATGATCTGCAGCCCAGTGAGCTGTGTAAGCTACATAGCGAGGTTGCTTCCGAGATAGAGTGCTAGCTGGCCACAAGCTGTGGTCCTGCTCACACCTTGCAAACCTGCCATCAGGATGATCTGCACCCACCAAAGCTATGTCAATTGCAAACCAGGATAACTGCAGCTGGTGCTGATTAACGGGGGATTGCAATCTATGGCAATAAATCCATCAATCGCCATTCTTGACCTGCCTGTCACCGTGTCACTGGAGTGCTGAGCATCCCTTTTCCCCGCCCTTGCTTCCCCCTACCAAACATTGCCCAGCGACATTGGCACCCATTTCATGTATGACACAAGCCATGATGCGCCCACACGTCAATGAGATACAGCTAAGCATGCCATGCGCCATACGCATGTGATGCCTGACAGGAGACAGGTCATAATGCAAATGAACCATTTCAAGGATGTTGCTTGCACCTGAGGACCCCGCCTCGGCATTTCCAGACCCTGCTGCTTCCCGCCCATCAGCTCAATCAACTGATCGTTGACAACTTTGACCAGCTGCTGATCTGGCTTCACACCTTTGAGCACCTTGGTACCTAGTGCCTTCTCCTCAATTTCTTTGACAAATTTGCGCACAACAGGCAACGACACCTGCAAAGCAGTATGTTCATGAGTGGAGTGCTGGCTATGGACAGGATGCCAGCATGCTGCAAGTGTGCTGTTGGTGCTGCTGCTACAAGGCAACTTCGCTTACATCAGCTTCCAATAGCGCCCTGCGTATCTCCCGCATAGGCTCCTTTATGTTGTCTTTGCTCAATTTGCCATCCTTCCGGACCGTATCCCATGCTTTGTTGAGACCAATGCTCAAATCGTCAAACATGGCTGCCCGGACGATATGAGCTCGGTTGTGGTGCCTTACCTGCAGCAGGGAGTGATCACAGGTGCAGCAACACATGCTACGACTTGACTTGTCTAAGTCGAGAAGTGTAAGGCTTACTTGTTTGCATTGTGCTGGCCTCCATGTGCGCAAATTCAAAAGACTGCCCTGTAGAACGTGGCCTTGCGTGTGCAGGTTGCGCGTGGTGTGCAGCGCAGTGCGCCTGCTGTGAGTGTCTGCATGGGGGGCTAGGTGGTGACACAAACGGGTGCCCCCGACAAGCCCCGCATACGACATGATCAAGTTGTCGATGCGGAGGCGCGCTCAACGACGGACGCAAATGGGCAAGCATAGGCAAGCCCTCGACAGGAGATCGATAAGACTGCCACCGTTGGCAAGATGGCGGTTGAGTAACTTCCTGCCGATGTCATTGACAACCTGATTGGCAACCCCACCAAAGTGCAGCGCAAATCACGCAGAGACTGCAGGCCGGTACTATGATCGACCTGCGGAAGTACATTGGTGTCAGCGCCGCAACCGCTTCAGGCGTCATATACCATGCGTTCTACACAAGAGAACAGTAAGATCTCTGAACAGCCTTGCATGCTTGACCTCTCTGCTGTCGGACTATCGCAGCTAGCCAAAATCAGCATGTAAGAACCATCAAAATGCTGATGCAGGTTCTTTCCTGCGGTGTATTACTTGTCGACCAGCAAGATAGCCATCGCGGTGCTAGGAAATCTAGCTTTTGCTTTGGCTCTGACGCTGTACAACCTGACCACCAAGGTACAGGCATGTGCCATCATTGTGAGCCATCTGAAGTGGTTTTTTTGCGAGGCTCCAAGCATCTTGCAGGTCTTCCTGGGCAATCTAAGGGAGTCAGAAATCGAGAGAATCAATGACAGGATCAGTCAGGCAGTTATGGAGACTTGCTTGGCAATGACCATTTTCAGAGACGAGTTCAACGTTGAGTTCGTTGCAATGTTTGTCACGCTTACGTTTATCAAAGTCTTCCATTGGCTTGTTCAAGACCGTGTGGACTACATTGAAACCACACCAACTGTGTCAAGGCTTCACCACTTGAGAATTGTCTCTTTTATGAACTTGCTACTGGTATGTCATCTGCACTAGATGGTCCTTTCCCCTTGCGATCTGTTGCTGAGCAAGTGTGATTGCCTGGTAGCTGCACCTGCCTCTGACTCTTTTGGTGCTGCGCATGCAGGGCATAGACTGCTTGTTTTTGCAATTCACCATCTCAAAGACACTGGAGCGGAGTGCTTCTGTACACCTGCTCTTTGCCTTTGAGTATGTGATCCAATGCTCGATCATCGTCAGTACCTTCATCAAGTACCTATTGTCAGTCTTTGACAACTACATGGATGGCAGATGGGAACACAAGGTATGACATGCAATGAAAGTCAGCTCTCAATGCAGTATAATGCAAGGCGACATATCACAACACAATGCAATGCAATGCAATGCAATCCAAAGCAGCGCAGTGCCACGCAACGGAATGCCATGTACTGTAACACAATGCAATGCAATGCAAGATAGCGCAGTAGAACAGAACAACTGCTAACGCAAGTCAATTGTGCATACAGGGTGTCTATGTCTTCTACTTGCAGCTCTTGACAGACATGCTACACCTCTGTGTGTATCTGGTCTTCTTTGTCATAGTCTTCACCAACTATGGCCTTCCTCTACACCTGGTGAGTTTCTTTGCCTGGCTGTTGTTGTTGCTCATGCCTGCTGATGCAATGCCACCAGTCTTTTGCATTGTTCACAGAATTGGCTTGTGTGGATTGATGGCAAGCAAGTGCATCAAGCCTTGTTCTGATTGCAGGTCAGAGACCTATATTGGACTTTCCGCAACTTCAGGAACAGACTTACAGATTTCCTCAGATACAGGTGTGCTCAAGGCATCTGTACAACATCTGCAGATCTGTGCAATTATGCACAACAGTTTTGCCAGGAAACCGATCAGACAGTGAAAGCCAGATCTTTGTGTTTATGTCTCTCCAGTTGGCCTTCACACTGCATTCAATGTCCATGACGCATCATTTCAGAAATTGTGATCCCCGCCTATATTGATGTGTAGTGTGGTCTTATGTAGGCGGGTCACAGCAAACATGGATGAAAGGTTTCCTGACGCAACTGTTGAGGACCTTGAGCGCAGCGACAACATCTGCATCATCTGCCGGGAGGAAATGACTGCAACCTCAAGGAACAAGAAGCTGTCTTGCAGTCATGTCTTCCACCTCCACTGCCTCAGGTGGGATTCTAACTCTGTTCATGTCTTGCCGATGGCAGTTTTGAAAGCTGCTTCATGATGAGACAAATATTGTCGTATGTGCACAGTGCACAAATAAATGCCCTTTCACTACACCCCCAAGACCAATCTGCAGATCCAATTCTCAGCATTGGGGCCTCTATGCATTGCCTTTTATCTGACGCCTGTTCATATGCATGAATTATTGCAATGCGTATCAAGGCCAGATCTGACTGCCTCAATGTATGTGAGCCATTTCAGGGCATGTACAACCCAGAAATCACGACCCTCATTTGCCTTGTTCAGCCTTTTGTCAGCGCGACATTTGCCTTTTTTTTTAGGCAAACTCTGGTCAGGTGCCTTGATTGCCAGACATATTCACCTGTGCTTTCAAGTCAGAAAGTTCAGTGAGTCACATCTGCCGTCCTGGGACTGTAAGTTCTGTTGATTGATTTGTAGGTCATGGCTGGAGCGACAGCAGAGCTGTCCCACTTGCCGTACATCAGTGCTAGCCCCTAGAGCCCCTCCAGCCCAGCCTCCTCAACAGCCCCCAAGGCCCCCTGCCCAGGTACCACCACATGGGCCAGTGCACAAGCTCTTGACTTTCTTTGTGCATTCTCAAGTTTTGCTGCTGTTACACCTGAAGGTTTGCTAGGTGCTGTTGATGGCATCAACCTGAGTTAGCATTGGCACTGTGTCCAGGCAAGCTGTTCCTGCCTTGTACTCGCACCTTGCACTGGTTTAACATCATATGTTCTGGTAGAGACAGCTTTGAGTCGCCCTGAGCCTTGTCTTCGAGGCCCACACTTACACTGTACATGTATCAGCACCTGGCATTGCACAATGCATCATGTGTGCTGTGTTGTTTAGGATGCTGAGGCAGCAGCACATCTTCCAGGCCAGCTACCACAACATCAGCAATACCCTCACGCACATGGGCACCAAGTGCCTACAGGCGCAGCTGCAGCTACAGGCACCACAGCTGCAGGAAATGGCAGCAGCAGTGGGCAGCAGCAAGGCAGCAGCAGTGGCAGCGGTGACCAGCAGCCATCAGGCAATGGCAGCGCTGGCTCAGGCGCTGGCGGCAGCGGTGCTGCCGGTGGCAGCGGTGGTCAAGGAGGTGGGGACAGGGATGGCCCTGGCAGAAGCCACCAGATTGGCGGTGGCGGCCAGCCCACAGCTGGGACGCAGCCTCAGCAGCCTGGTGCTGGACAGCAGGGGGAACAGTCTCAGTCCAACCCGGCACCAGCTCCAGCTGGTAGTTGGGCTGCAGCCAACTACGGCTATGTTTGGAATATGCCTCAGTGGGTTCCAGCGACGTCCATGGCACTGTTTGCCCCTGCCATGGGGTATCAGCACCTGCAGTATGCTGGTCAGACTAATCCTGCCAGCGTTGCACCAGAACTGCAGGTAGCACTTCATGTTTTTGCTGCAAAACATGTTCTCACACTGGCACAGAAAGTGTCAGAAGGCTGCATTACAAAGTTTTGCGCAGCAAGCAGCCAGTACATGCAAGCACCAATTGGATGCTTTCCAGACAATGCTTTCCAAAAGTGGAAGCACTGTTCATTGCCAAGAGGTGCAGAAGCTGAGAGACATGAATCAGCAGCAATGTCTCACAGAGGCCGTGCTACTGTGCCTTTTGAATGCTGGTGCATCAGGGTGTTGCTTTATTGCCATAAGCCTATTGTCAAATTGATTGCATACTAGCTTGAAAGCATATTGCTGCTGCTGTTTGCCTCCAGGTATAGACGTTACCAACATATTTGGCTGGCATGCCAATCAGCAGCATGACTGCACACCCGGCATAGCTGTGCACTGCATCTTGTACATGACAAGGAAACTTATGACAGCATCAAGATGTTCCCGCTCTTTGCAGGGCCATGTGAACATGCTGCCCATGCTGCCTCTGCTTCCTTTCCCTCCCACCATGCCAAACGTGGGCATCCCTGCTATGCCTGCAAATGCTACACCTGAGCAACAGACCCAGCACCATGCAGCCGCTGCTGCGGCTGCTGCTGCAGCAGCCGCTGCGGCATCTATGATGTCACCTTATGGCTCAATGATGATGCCTCCAACCATGGTCCCTCCAGGTCAGTCACAAGCTTACAGTCGTGCCTGGCCCTTACCACTGCATGAGTGCCGAGGCAAGCGTGCTGGCCTCCATATCCAGCATTTGGCTTACTATCGATACTGATCAAGAGTCTGATGCTGCATTGCATCTGCTGATCAGCGTGGTATAGACTCTTGAGGCATTCGCACAAGACATTGTCTCGCTCAGTTGATTACACGCCTGATGCCGGCCAAAAGCATACTAAAGGCATGTTTGGTGCGTGTCAGTTTGCCAGACTTCACTTCTGTAGACAAGCGACATGCAACATGCTACAGTGTAAGATCTGAACAAGCTTGCATGCACTAGACATTCCTTCCAGCAGGACAATGGCCAGCACTCTAGTCTTGTGCTGAGCTCTGTCACACTTGCCCTCACAGCTTGATGTGGCATTCAGATGCACAGCTTCAGTCATGCTGGATAATGTGTTTGAGGCTGTTGGGCACAGTTGACTGCTTCTGTATGTACTGAGCTGGCGTCCTGAGCCCGTCTAGCATGCAGTCAAACCAGTAACAGATGGATGTGTTGCAGGGGCACCCATGCCACCAGCATTGCCTCTGTCAGGAGAGCATGAGTCAACTGCAGCAGCTGCCACTGGGCATAAATATGCTGAACTTTGGTCATGAATCAATTGTTGCAGGGTCACCAATGCCACCAGCATTGCCTCTGTCAGGAGAGCATGAGTCAACTGCAGCAGCTGCTGCTGCGAGTGCTGCCAGTGCCGCTGCCCATGCTGCTGCTGCAGCAGTCATGAACCAGCCTACAGCATCTGTGCAAGCATCCACCGAGACCATGGAGCAGGTGGGTTGTCAGCTTGAATGTACAATGAATTGTGTTTATACTGGCTGCTTTGACCACCAAGAATAGTGACGTCTGTCAACTTTGACTGCTTTGAGTACAGTGCAAAAATTCTTGATCGTGTACTGTATTGTCCTTGCTCAGAGGTATCGCTACAGTCAGAATGCAGTGCTTATGTCAGATTTACATGGTCCTTGCATCATGCATGCTCTTATATGGAGCTGATGTTGAGTGTCCTTATCAGAAGAAAATCCTGGACCTGCTGGTGTCCCCACTTGCTGTACAGCCTGCCTGTCACGCTACAAAGGTTGCAGCCATTCCTGCTGAGGATCAGAAACCAGACACGTCTATTGTCGATTTGTTTCTGTTTCTCACTCATTCTTGCTAGTGACTGCTTCAAGTGCTGCTTGTACAAGCATCATCAGAGCATTCCTTGTTTCTAGTCCTGCTTTGTTGCTAGGAACATCTTGATGCTGCTTGTGCAGGTAGAATGATCAAGCTGTGACCAGTGAAACAGTATTGCAGGCTACACTGACTGGTTTTTACCATACCGTATCAGGCTGTGACTCCTGTTGTCAAACAGGACTGGTTAGACTGACCAAGTACTTGCTATTGATGCTCAAGTAGGAGCCACATCGCACACATTGTCAGTCAAACAAGTTGGTTGTCACAATCCAGACTAAGACCTGATAACAGAAGAAACTCTCCAGACGTTCTGGGCAAATTCTGCAAACGGGCTACACAATGCAATTCTGACTGTTTGCAAACAGTACAATAGGTTGAAGGCGTCCGATAAGCTCAACATTCAGAATACTCATGACTAAAAAGATATCTGCATTGCAGGTGTTGCGCCAGCAGCTGGATATGTTGCAGCACCAAGTATCTCAGCTCTCCATGCACCGCCAGCATCAGCAACACCAGCAGCAGGAACAGGCAGCCATCGCTGCTTCAGCTGAAGATGCACAAGGGGCATGTCCTTCCTCCAGTAATGCAACACAGCCTGAAAATGTCTCCACCTCACAGTCAGCAGCGCCGCAACAGCCTGGCGGTGTACGTGGTGCTCCTGCAAATCAGCAGGCGTAAGCAGAGGTGTTGTGATCGTCATGTCTCATTTGGCCGCTGCTGCTTCAGCTGAAATTGTCAAAGAGGCATGGCCCATTCGTGGTGCTGTTGGACAGCCTGAAAATGCATTGACCTCACAATCAGCAGGACTTCAGCAGGCTAGCAATGGCAATGTTGCTCCTGCAAATCAGCAGGTGTAAGCAGAGGCGTTGTGATTGTCTTGTCTCATTTGGCTATTGCTGCTTCAGCTGACATTGTAAAAGAGGCATGGCCTGTCTGTAGTGAAGTTGTGGAGCCTGGAATGCATTCACCTCACGAGCAGCAGCGCCTCAACAGACCGGCAGTGGAAGCGGTGCTCCTGCAAATCAGCAGGCGTAAGCATGGTTGTTACCAAATTGTCATGTTGAATGCAGCCTTTGCTGCTTCAACTGAACTAGCTGAAAAGCAAAGTCCTTGTGCATTCCTGCCAGGCTGTATCCCGGCTTCAAAATGCTTCGAGGTTGCAAGTAGTGGTGTCCTAGCAGGCTGGCAGTGGCAATGCTGCTCCTGCACATCAGCAGGGCGATTGTAAGAGCTTTTGCGTCTTGTGTGTCTTGGAATAGGCATGGCAAGTGTGCACTGCCACGTGACAGCAGTGTATGCAGAGTGCGAACACTAGGCAGGCAGTTGTGAGCAGAGCGCAAGTGGGATTGTACTTTGCAGCATGAAGGAGCATGTCATGATCACGACATTCATTCCTCCCCTTGTCCTGCCAAACAAAGTATCGAAATGTTTGGTAAATCGTGCAACCTTACAAAAGCAGCATGGAAGCCTCATGCCGCTTGCCTGACTGGCATTGCCACGCTTCCAATTCAGACTCAGGCTCAAATGCAATGAGACTGAGCTGTGGTGTGCATGATAATGACTAGATGTTACCAAGCTTTTCATCAAGCTTGATACCATTGCGCAATGCATCCCTTAAGGTCAATTGAGGGACTTGCAAGGCCAGAAACAACTTGTGACCAGCAATCACCATATGCTTCAATCTGCGCGACAATCGTGAGTTCCATTTTCCTGCGGCAATCGGCGCGAAGCTGCATTTGCACGGTGTCCAGCTTGCAATCGCTGACGGCTGGAAACTGCTGCATGTCAGTCAAATCGTGATAATTCAGCCACTGATGACTGATTTGGGACCAGGGCAGGGCACTTAGCCAACCGCAGGGAGGGCGCGGGCCAGATGGCATTTGTCCTCAGAGCCAACCCAAGATCCGCTGTTCGACGCCTGCAGCAGGCAGTGTAGCATCGATAGTTAGCTGGCGCACTCACCAGTTGCTCTGTAGCGTCAGCCCTGCCGATCACGCCGCCCTCCAAAGCAAGCTATCGACCAGGTACAGGATCTGCTGACTGCGTACATAAACGGGGTCCGAGCGTTCCAGGGAGCCTGTCGGGAGGGAGGACACATTGGCGTACTGCGCGTGTAGCTTCGTAGTGTCTCTGCCAAAATGGGAAACAGCCCGTCAATGGAGTACTGGAATTGGCCGTGGGCTCCGTCTGACGAGGTGAAATGCCATTCCAGGCGACTGCATTGCCTGCTTAACTACATGGACTTTGCTCTCACGCTGATCCACATGCCTGCAGCAATGCTGATTGCAACATGCAATGCGGCACGCAAAGCGCAAGTTCGAGCTGACTGACTTCTGTATTTGCTGCAGTCAGTTCAAATTTGGAGTTGTGAGCTGATTCTGCTTCATGCATTGCTGATGCACCTAACTGCATTCTTTGTTGGCATGTCTACTGTATTGAAATGTAATGGACTCAATGGCATCCAGTCTTGTGTGGTGGCTGAATTGCTTGGCTTCTGGTGCAGTTTCTGATAGAAGCTGTGGAGAATGTCGGCCGGTGTCAGCGGTCAGACCACATCAGAAAAGCCATCAATTATGTCAAAATTTTGCTTGAGAAGCAAGCAGATCCCAATGCGCGCGATGAATGGGGGCATGGACATGCACTACATTATGCAATTTGGTGTGGCCAGATGGATGTAGTCAAATTGCTTCTTGATGCGGACGGCTGCAACGTCGAGGCAGATACAGGTAGCTGCAATTATTTTGCAATCCTGAACGATTGCCCATTGCCTTGCATGCACAAGGGGTTGTATGGCAGTTCAGCTACATGCTTTGCTCACAGTGTGGGGCAGAAGCACTTGGATTTTACAGGGGCTGCTGGTACCTGTGTACGCACATCAGCTTGGACAAATCGGCACAGTCGCAATCCATGCACGTTGTTGTTGGTACCCAAGGCATTGATACTGCTCGTGCCTTCCTGCTGTGCTTGTGCGTGGTACCCGACCTCTGTGAGTTGATCAGACACCACAGTATCGCAGTCAAAAATCCATCGCGCATAAAGTCTCTTTGACACATTGCCTTTGCCTAGTCTGTGGCAGTGTCTGTGACAATCAACTCAGTGTGCCAGGTCCGTTCATGTAGCAGCATTGAAAAGACCAAAAAGTACATTGCGAGGCTGCTGCTGCTGCAGGTTAGTATTTTAGAGGGTATGATCAGTACATCCGGCCTATACACATGGCAGCCTATAAAGCCAGGCCTGACCTCATGAGGTTGCTGCTGCTGCTGCAGGTCAATGTGTTTGAGGGTATGATCAGTTTCTGAGGCGTGTTCTGTAGATCGTGAGACTGTTGTTGCTGCTGCTGCAGGTCAGTATTTCCGAGGATATGATCAGTACATCCGGCCCATACACATGGCAGCCTATGAAGCCAGGCCCGACCTGATGAGGCTGCTGCTAGCTGGTGGGGCATCCGTGGAAGCCCCTGACAGAAAGGGCAGAACGCCAGTGCAGTGTGTGCTTGCCCCTACCTTCTTTGATGGGGAGTCACTTGTAGGCAAAGCCAGCAAGACCACAGCCAGACAAAGACTTACCTTGCAGGTAGATGCTCTTTTCATGCTGTGTACATGCAGGCAAACCTCAATGTCAAGAATCTTTGCTTCCACTTTCCTTTCACATAGATGCTTATTGGCAGGCTCAGTCAGATCACAGCTGCACCTAGCTCAACACTGCAAGCATTGCAGATAGCATATTTCATGCACAACATATTGTCCTGCCCTGACTGTAAGATCAGCTGAGCGCTGACCTCATCATTGCTCTGTGTGGCATTCTTTCTTCTCGCATGTACATTTGTTTGCTTGTCAGGCTATTTGCCTATGCATTCTGTCTTTGCGTTCATGGGCTCACTAGGCAAGTGAGTGGCAGCATGCATGTGAGGGACTGCAGCGCTCAGTTGGAGTAGGCACCTCTTAGTCTGAGCACACTTTCTTGTGTGTGCAGCTACTGATCGAGAAGGGGGCTGATGTAAATCGGCCTTTCACCCCTGAAAGTCTGCCAGCAGTACCTTTCAAGCGCCTAGTGACTCAGTGTCCCACAGCTCTACACCTGGCCTGTGACAGAGGTGACGTTGAGCTTGTCAAGGTATGAAATGCTTGCGTCTGTTATTGATTCTGGAAGGTTGCACAAGCATGCACAAGGGCCATCAAATGCTGCAGTGATCAGGCAATGTTGCTGCAGCTGACATCAAGACTCATCGTGCTTGATTGCACTGCTTCCTGCTGCGACATTTCAGTGTTTTGTTTCTTGAGCTGCTACAGGTTTCCCCGCATGTTGCTCGCACATGCTTTCTCCTGTCAAAGTATGTCAGTCAGCCTAACACCATGGCATTCATGCTGCAGTTGTGCCTTTTGTCAAGAATGTTCTGTGTAGCCTATAATCAAAAGGCAGTCATGCATTGCTTCAGGTTCTGCTTGGAGGACACAGAGTGGACATCAACGGCGAGAATTGCCCGCATGCCGCAACTCCCTTACAGATTGCAGTCGAGCAGAAGGACCTTGATCTGGTGAAGGTGTTAAAACATGCTGGCGCTAACGCTGAGCTAGCACGCCTCACAGTCGCCACCAAGCTGCAGCACCTCAAACGCAACTCAGCTGGCGGCGCTTCTACTTCTTCAGATGCAGAGCCGTCCACTTCCAACGGTCACTTACGCACACCTGAGCAGATAGTTCCATCCAGGATCCAGTACAGTAGCCCCCCCTCCCCTTCAGGTCACCCCACCCCCTCAGGTCACCCCAGCCCGTCGCAAATCAAAGGCAAGTCACACAGTGCACCCAGCTCGCCTTTTCAGCTCCCTTTACCACAACCCAGTAGAGAACTTTCACCAGAAATCACAGCAGCGCCTGAAGAAGATGTCAAAGGGAAACGCAGTTTGTGGCCGCCGCCCACCCCCGTCACCAGGGCTGGTGTGCCACCCATAGGTGATAGAAGACACCCTAGACATGAGAGGCGCAACAGCAACACGAATTTGTATCCTGGTAGACCTGAGCGGCGAGATAGTGAGGGTGAATTGAAGCTAGATGGCCGTGATCACGATGTCAAGGGAAAATCACATCAAAGGCGAGACAGTAGTGAAGATTTGAAGCGTGCAAACAGCAACTTTGCGCGTCTGCACAGTTCAAGGAGCACAGACCTGCTTTTGGCACAGGTTTAGTAACATGTGCAAACGAGTGCAAACTGGGTACAAGTGAGGTGATGTGACACACAGCGCATTGGTGAGGGTGGTCACATAGTAGTGGCTGCATGTGCGCCTGACACGTATATTGATTGCTTGCAACTTGACCAAGCTTGTCCTGCTTGCTAGCAATCTGTCAGCATTGATGTGTGATACATGTCATGATTTGGGTTCTGACTATGTCAGTCCTGCGTCCATTGTCTTCATAGTCCTGCTTTTACTTTGCTGGTATGGCAGCACGCGCTGAAGAGCACCTCTTTGGATATTTGCTCAGCAGGCAGCCTGCATTTTGCTGTGTGCAAATTTTGTTTGTGGGTGTTTGTCAGATTTTCAGTCAGCCCCGTATGCATGCTCAAGCCTGCAATGTCAGACTTTCATCACCCAGACTCAAGCTACACGAGCTGCGCAACAGATGATGTACGGCCGAAAGTTTGGGGGCATGCTATAGGACATGTAAAGAAGAGCAGCACACTGTCAGCACAAGCTGCAGTTCAGGGATCAAGTTGATTTGAAGTTTGTTGTTTCATGATGTGTGTGGCTCTGTTGTGAAGACCTCATGGGATGTGCGATGCACTGTCCAGATCTGCTGTTGTAGTGTACATGCGTTGGGTTGCAGTCGCTTGCTTTGCAGGCCTGCGGATGTTGAAATCAGCACCTGAACACTTGCTGTCAACATAAGTACTGACGGTGTGATGAATATTGTCACATCAAGTGAGAGTGGCAGCCAGTGCATCAGGCAGCAGGCCACCTTGGTGAAGCCCCACCAGCATGAGAACGTTGGTAAAATTGGCATACAGTTTTCTCAATACTGTTGAACTGGCTGCGCCAGTACAAACATGCTATGAAAGGCAGTTGCCAGCAGACTGTTTCTCCTTGCTCAGAACTAATGAGCTGTTCACTCCTACTAATACCAAACAACTCATGAAAAGGGGGGAAGGGCACAATCAATCGGGACAAATGTGCCCCAGCAGTGTGGAAATGGGACAGCCCCTGGCCAGCTGAAACAGTTCAGTGGTGCTTTCTCCAAATGAGTAGCACATAAGTAACACATGACACAGTTCAAAACTGAAATCTGCCTTGAACACAATGGGCGAAGCAATTCTGCTTGAGGCATTGCTGCTGCAAGATGAGACCACGATACATCAGACACAGCCCACCTTGTAGCAGCGGGTGCTAAGGGGGATAGCGCAGCTAGTATACAGGCATTGCATGTTCAGCTTCAACAGCACCCTTCAGCTGCCGCATAGCAAAACGGTCTTGGTTGCGCATCATGATAGCCAGCTTCTCGCTGGGGTTGGCTCCTTGCCCCTGACCACCAGTCCTCGTGTAGCAATGCACAGTACAGCGCACAGCTGTTGTTTTGCTCTCGAGTTGGGTCAGGCAAAAATCATACTTGAGCTGATTGAAGCCTGCAGGTAGGGAGCAAGAAGTGTCAGCCATTGAGCTTGTGGAGCACAGCAGCTGATCAATCGGCTTTGCGTTTGAGTATTCTGAGCCGTGAAGGGTCGTGATGATGCAACTCACCATCGTTGGTGACGATGCTGAAGGAAGCAGGTGCGTGACAGTCAACCACCTCGCACTCCATGACATCCCTCAAAAACAGATGGCGGCGGTGCTCCCGCCACTTGCTCCCAACGCCAAACTTGCTGCCAGTCAAGTTTTCCATGCTGGCCGTATAAGGCGACAGCGGATACAAGGTACCGATGCGCTGCAGGTGCTCAAAAGCTTCCGCTGTTGGGCTTGCGAAGACCTCTTCCAAGGCATACTGATTGCTGCCAGGAAAATTCATCGCAGTCAGGGACGAAAGTGTAGAACCGTGAGGCGAGTTTGTCCTTTCAGTCACAACAGCATGCACAGGAGCAACAGTAACAGCAGCGTGAAGGACACATTGCGCCACTTGTCAAACTGTTGTTTGACATGCACATAGTGCTGAGCTCAGTTCTCCCCAGACACGAGAGCAAGCAGGCTTGGCGGACGCTTTTGGATCAGTCTGATCCGGCTCGCGCAGCGAGCTCCAGCACAAGCCGAGAGTCCACGTGCAACGTACATCCGTGACGTCGACCACGCTCAGCGTGAGCCAGGAAGAAGATCCCGGATTGTCTTGCGAACAAGACATGGCTGATGCTTTCGCAAAGCAGCACTGACAGCGCTCAGTAGTCTTTCATTGCTTCATCTTGCTGCCTACATACACCACGGACTCAGCACACTCGCACAAAGCACCTGCCACCAACCGACTAGCATCGATCTTCCGATCATCTTCTTTCACTTTTGCCGGCAACTGACGTTGTCCTTAGTGCATGGTGAGACATCGGTAGCATTTGCCGTCAGACTGTGTGCACCGTTATCAGCGGTTCCTTCTTAGTTTGGCCATGCTGTCTGCAGGCAGTGACACTGAACACAAATCTGGGCAGTCTGAAGCTAGAATTGCACTGCGAGCAGGTCTGCTGCATGGCCTCAGACACAGCAGTTCAGCTGACCATGTAAATTTCAGAGCCGATCTGAAAATCCGCGTGTGCAGGCACCAAAAGCAACAGAAAACTTTTTAGCACTGTGTGCCAGTGGTTATTACAATGGAACCGTGTTTCATCGCAATATCAAGGGATTCATGATTCAGGTCAGATCCTTTTATGGTACATGTATGCATCGGATGCTGAGCTTGCAGTCCAAAAGGGCGCGCTTGCCTTGTTCACATTGAGACAACAGTAAACTTGCAAATGCGCCCTTGTCTACTTGCAAAGCTTGCTTGTCAGGGCATCTATGAATGCTTGGTCTGCCAGAAGCTAACATGCCTTACATTCTGTGTCAAGGGAGGCGACCCAACGGGCACAGGCAAAGGCGGCAAAAGCATATACCCAACTCCAAATGGCAAATTCCCTGATGAAATCAATGACACACTAAAACACACAAAGCGCGGCATTGTGTCCATGGCCAACAGTGGGCCAAACGCAAATGGCAGCCAATTCTTTATCACATACAACAAACATCCTCATCTTAATGGTGAGCCGTTGTTGGCCCATTCTGAGCCACAGCCTGCAATGTATTGTTAGATGTTTGGTGATTATGCCAGAACAGCATCCTTGTGTTCAATGCTCAGCAGCCAGTGTCGTCAAGTTTGCTGCACAGTCAGTGGCTGACTTCCTGTCAATGGTGCAGGGAAGTACACAATCATCGGTGTTGTTATTGATGGTATGGATGTGTTGGACAAAATGGAGAAAATCAAAGTTGGTAAGTTGTTGCATTTTGTCAGCAACTAGCTCAAGTGCAGTGCACTCTTTACCTGCCTGTTAACAAGTGCTGGGCAGACCTGTTTCTCCTTGCTACCAGCTTAAGCGCATTGTGACTGGCTGAGCAATCTGTACCGCCAGCTTGGGAATGGCTGCTTGACTGCAGGTGCTGCTGATAGACCATTGCAGGAAATCAAGATCAACAACGTACACATGCACGCAAATCCTCTGGCATAAACAGTCAGCTCGTTCACACTGCAAATGCTGGTGCCAAAGAGGACATAGACGCTGTAAGTCTCTTGAAAGCTGAATCATTATCAAACTTGTGCTCAACTCAAGCATTTGCGTTGAGGTTGACAGTTGTGCTTTGCACAGGGTGCAAATCAATGGCCTACGATTGGGTGATGCGCCTTGGGTCTCCTGTCACTCTATTCTGAACAAGCAGCGATTGCAAGCTATGCAAGCATTTGACACATGCAACTTTAGATTGCATCACGTCAGTCAAAGCAAACTCACTGATTCAAGTATGTACAATAAGTAGGAGAATTCGCTGATACGCCAGCTTTTGAAAAGTAATCTGCCAGGACCTGAAAAGTGAGTTGTTCAATGAATATCCACTATATTGTGCATGCAGTGTGACTTGTAGCTACATGCATCCTAGGCTGGCAGATTGGTTGTTCTCTTTTCACATTTGGGACATGGCTGTCGCCAGCATCCAGAGACACAGATATTGAGCACTTTGCAGTTAAATTGATTGCACTTGCTCAGCCTTGAGGATTGCAGTGCTTGCACGAATCACTGTGGCGCAAACTGCCGACCACACACACGGCTGAGCAGGTGCTGACCCTGCATGCTCTTGATCTTGTCGTTTTGTTGTGACACGATTTTCGGAAGTCTGCTGATATCAAAGTATCGATGGACAGTTGAGAGCAACGAATGTATAATGCACTGGCATACCAACATGTCATTGGCATATGCATGCTGATGAGAGTGATCATTCAGGCTCTGACCTACGCAACGGACACAAGCAGCCATATCTGGGTTACAAGTAATAAGGCATTACTCTGCCACAGATCTGAGCAAGCACATAATGATTGTGCTCAACAGTCTATGATGCACAGCTTTAGTGCTTAGCACATATTTGTAGTGTCATTTGCAAGAATGATAATACAAAACTACTGTTGCCAACCTTTCAAGCATCTAGGCTGCTGGTAAGTGCTTGCAATTGTCCTAAAGAGCTCAAAATTGCAGACTACTGGCAGCTGCAAATGTACCAGCAACACGCACAGCATTGACAAGGACTCGTTGTGTAAATCTTACTTCTGTCATTGACTGCTGGTTGGAACAGAGGTCAGCCTGAAAACAACCAATGTTGGCACCAGCAGAAGTTATGCATACTGTAGGCAACGACGTCAAACATGAAAGGGCCTTAAGGATCTGACTTGAGGTGTTCCCCATCCTGGCTGTGTAGTTCTGAGACTAAGCCCATGCAAGCCTGAACTGCTTGAAATGGGCTATACAACTGCCAGTGCTATCAAGCTGGCTCAAGCATAAGAAGATCAGCAACTTGGGGAACATCACCTGCATGTCAGAAAACGCATGTTGATGAATTTCCTATTTGGGCAAGCTTCAGCTGCTAAAGGTTGCCCTGACTTACCTAACGACACTTTGTTGATATGAACTGCAGATATGGCCATTGCCAAACAGCTGGTATAGAAAGCTCAAAGACAGAGTTGCTTGCAGACAGCTGATTGTTTCTGTGTGAGACCCTCTTCCCTGCACTTGCACAGAAGCTGTGAGAAATTAGCGCTGGCCTTTCTGCTTGTAGTTGCAGAGTTTGAAGCCGTCCAACAAGATATGTGCGCACCTAAATTCGGTGGATAAGTTTGCTGTGTCCAAGTCTTGCATGCAAACAGACAGCCCCGGAGACAGGTGTTGAAAAACAGCCCACCCTTCATGAGCTGAACGTCTGCATGCTCTCTGTCCAAGCCAGCAGGTCTTGCATGCAGACGAACAGCCCCGTAGACAGGTGTTGAAAAACAGCCCTTCCTTCATGAGCTGAACGTCTGCATGATCTCTGTCCAATTTTCAAATCTTGCATGCAAACGAACAGCAACTCACCTTCCGTGCAACCGAACAGCCCCCTGGTTGGGTGTTGAAAAACAGCCCCCTTATCTCGAGCTGAACGTTGCACGCTCTCTGTCCAAGTCAGAAGCTCTTCCGTGCAATCGAACAGCCCCGTGGTTGGGTGTTGAAAAACAGCCCCCTTATCTCGAGCTGAACGTTGCACCTCTGCCCCAAGTCAGAAGCTCTTCCGTGCAATCGAACAGCCCCGTGGTTGGGTGTTGAAAAACAGCCCCCTTATCTCGAGCTGAACGTTGCACCTCTGCCCCAAGTCAGAAGCTCTTGCGTGCAATCGAACAGCCCCGTGGTCGGGTGTTGAAAAGCAGCCCCCTTATCTCGAGCTGAACGTTGCACCTCTGTCTAAGTTAGCAGGTCCTGCAAACAAACAAAGAGCCCCAAACACAAGCTGTTGCACAATTCGCTCACAAGCTGAATGCTGCACGATCTCTGTCCAGAACGTTGAATTGTGCTGGTGAGCGCTTCTTTTTGAAGGACTTTCAAGTTGTCAGTATCACTAGTTTGGACGTTTGGCGGGCTTCTGCGTCTGTATGTACGCATGTGCGAAGACAAAGAAGAGGCACGGATAGGCATGGCACCGGGGCCCTCTCCCCCCTCTGCTCTCCCGTGCTTTGCCAGACCTACTGTGACAAGATCCAGGCGTTCTGTCAGCATCAACTGTGAAGGGAATCTGCTGAAGAGCGGATCTGTCGATGTGAGCGAGTTCATATGTTGATGCTGGTGAAAGGAGAAACATCTCGGTTGTAAACTCGTCTGCCCCATCGTCCCTGAAGGTTTTGTCGAGGTGAGAAGCGCAATGCAAGATCTGAGCCTGATATGCACTTTCTCCCATGAGTGATCACAAGCTTTTGTGCAGTAGTACCTGCAGGCTTTTATTGCCAGCTCGTTGCGTGGTCTGAGGTAATGATGACAGACGCTGATGCTCCTGATCGTCGGAACCTGGTAGGTCATGTTTCCTGAAATGCAGCGCTACGACTGGCTGGCTCAACAAGTTGCTTCAGCAGCTTTGCCTGTCAGCAGTTAACCATCGCCCGGCGATCAAACAAACTCTCACCGCCGCGCATGTTGCAGACCGGATCAAGGGCGCGTCTAGAGTCGGCTCTATCCTTTTTGGGTTCAGCTAACCTCCGTGGTCCCGCGTCACAGTCCGGCATCACCCTGACTGATGAGCATCTGCTGAGAAGTATAGCAGACACCTTGATGCCAGTAGAATTATCCGACGCTGGCACGGCAAAGCAGCAGATACTACAGACCATAAACCGTCTCCAAAAGTTTTTCAGAAAGACTGATATGCAGTCAAAGAAGGATCTATGCATGCACATTGGACACTCCAGCAAGCAGGTCGAAAATTTATCTCAAAATGAAGCGGAAGTCCTGATTGTGGAACACCTGAAGCAGGCAAGTCTATGGCTGCCATCCCACAACCATGACATTGGTGTTTCTCTCTGGTACACTGTTGAGCAAAGCATCTGTTGCTGACAGGACCAGCGTTGGCGTTCTGTACAATACTATGTCAGCATGTCACGACCTTCTGAGCATCCCTTTGATCCTTTTGACCTTGACAACATAAGACCATATGAGTCCCTGCTTGTTTTGTTGCTGTCTTCAAACTGGCTTTGGCTTGGATGACGTCCAACTTGCCTTTGTTGCTGTCTGTCACTCATTACTTTGTTCATCTTGGCAGGGCCTTGCAACAGCCGCTGTAGCAGCTCAAGCACAGGCTGCACCATCAGCTGCACAGCCCAGCTCCCAAGCACCATTCTACCAAAGGCTGCCTGCTCAAGCAACTGCAGGGGCAGCTATGCAGCTAAGCCTACGTTCAGCAGGCACACCACAGGCCCTGTTCAACCGCTATCTGGTACGATCCTGTTTGCTGTGCTTTTCTGAACATTACTGCGCATTGGGCACTCCATATGCAAGACCTTCCTCTGTCTGGTTGGTACAGAACAGATGGCATGTCACAGTAGGTTCTGACTTGACAAGCTCTGCATCATCCAGTTATGAGGTGAAACTTCGCTTTTTGTCTGCAGATGTCTGAGCCTGAGTCAAACCAACTTGAGGCCTTGCAGGGGCAGGCATCCCCAGTGCCAGCAAGGCAAGCCCTGAGAGGCCTCGCCAAACCCCTCAGGAGTGACCCCTCATTCAGACTGTCTGCCCACTGAGGGTGATGCTCAGGTGATCGCAGCAGTGCTCAAAGGATGCTGTCATGCCCTGGTGGGTATGGGGGTTAACGTACATGTGCCATGTTGTGTTGGGTTTCCTGTTCAGGCAAAGCAGGCTCACGTTGCTTTGCTTCAAGCTCGTTAAAGATGCTAGTCATAGGCACACAAATGTTGCTATGTCAATGGCGACATCCGCAAATGAATGAGCAGAGTGTCAAGGTCCTGATATGCAAGGTAGGTCCTACCTAGCCTACTAGCAAGCTATGCCTATAGCATGGCAGCAACAAGTTGCAAGAGCATTTCAGGATCAGCCATTCTTATGCGGCATCATGTGAAGAAGCTGCGATGTTGTGAGAAAGCCTGCAGCACCTGCACACATGCTGTTGTAGAGCAGGAAGACAACCTGCTCTGAAGAGCGCCCTCCTCAAGATTTGACACCTAATTGCTCTGCTCTGAAGGCTTGAGTTGCTGCAAGTGAGTCAGATGCAAAGTTCAAAAGAAATCGTTCAGTGAAAGCGGACAGGAGGTGCATCAGGCTGTGCAATAGCATGCATGCAAGCAGTGCGAGACATTTCCTCTCTGATGGTCATTTGGTGCGAGCGGGAGGATGGCCTGTGAGGTCCTCTGCGGCGTTTTTGAATATTGTGTGACAAACCTTAAAGCCAAAGCGCATGCTGAAATCTGCTTTGAAAATGGTAAAAACTTTCTTTCAAATCTATGCTTTTTGGCCAATATCCAAGCACTCAAAAAGTTATCAACAAGCAACGCTTAAGCAGACCGGTCAAGCGTTCACGGCTGATGCCATGCAGGTCTGAGTACCTTGTCTTGCAACTGCACGCTTCATGCTAAGCAGAGGCAACACATGTGTTTGTACAGCTGTAACACTGTTTGATGAGGCAGTGCAAGGCCAAGCAGCGTGTATGTATCAACGCCCTATGATGAGTATGACACGTGCAGGAAATCACCAGGTCCGTTTTATGCTGATTGCATTGTTTCGATATTTTGCGGCAGTGTGTGACATCTACCAAAAGCCTTGTCGCCTTTCACAATCTGTTGTTGTCCATTGCAGGGCAGCAGGACTCTGCCCAAAGGCTCTGCAGCAGATGAGCAAGCGGCGGGAAAGCCTGCAGGGGGGTCTGTTGCTACAAGGCCTGCCCCTGCTACTCAGCAGGCTCCTTCAGCCGTCGTAATGCCAGTGAGCAGCTCTACTTCATTTCGCTGTCTTTACCATTGCGCTTGCATACCTCACTTCATTTGGAGCCATGCATGCAACATGATGCTTTGGGGATGCTGGTCTCCTGGCAGATGGTCATGTCTGGCTGGCAGAGCAAGCCTAGGCGTTCTGTACAACAGTATATCAGCATGTCATGACCTCTTGCATTCTGTGCTGAGACAACAACAGGCAAACAGACAACATAGCAGTTGCATGCTGCTTCACTTCATGCATGCAACACAGTGCCTTGGAGATGCTGATGTCCTGCAGCATATGGCCATGTCTTGCTGACAGGACCAGCATAAACATTCTGTACAGTACCATATCAGCATGTCATGACCTCTTGCATTATGTGCTGAGACAACCCTGTTGTGTTGTGTTGTGTTGTGTTGTGTTGTGTTGTGTTGTGTTGTGTTGTGTTGTGTTGTGTGCTTACGTTGTCCTTAGCTCAGGGTTGCCATGCAGTTACTGATTGATGCCAATGCATACGCATGCCCAGTTGTTTGACAAGGCAATACGTTGATGCTCTGTGTTCGACTTCAACATCACTGTCAGCACAAACTTGCCATGCTCACTTGATAGTGCCTGAGCATGCCTTGGACCCTTTCTGCCTTGTCAACATACGACCATATGACTCCCTGCTTGTTTTCTCGATGTGTTTAACCTGATGTTGGCATAAATAAGGTCATAGTTGCCTTTGTTGCTGTCTGTATCTCATGACTTTGTCCATCTTGGCAGGGTCCTGCAACAGCCGCTGTAGCAGCTCAAGCACAGGCTGCACCATCAGCTGCACAGCCCGGCTCCCAGGCATCTTTCCACCAGCGGCTGTTCCCTCAAGCAACTGCAGGGGCAGCCATGCAGCCAATCCTGAGTTCATCACGCACATCGCAGGCCCTGGTCAGCCATTATCAGGTGCAGTCCTGAGTACTGCGCTTTTCTGAACATCACCTGCGCATTGGGCATCATTGCACATGCAAGATCTGTCTCAGCGTCTGCTGAACAATGCTTTTGACAGCAAACATGGCATGCTGCAGTATAGTTTGTTAGCTTGAGCTGGTTTCCACTTCTTCAGTCCATGTTTTACACAATTGTGGCTCCTAATCCACAATGCCTGTGGGCATGTTGTGTGCCTGTCATTTTGTGTGTATGCTGCAAATGCTTTAAGAAAGGGATGCATCAATCCTGGACATGCTGCAGACTGAGTACAAGGCGCTTTGGCAGCAGCGAGCAGGCCTGCTGCACCAAAAGAGTCAACTGGACAAACAGCTTGAAGCAAACGCTGTCAGCATGCTGGAGCTGCACAGCACAGTGGCAGCCCAGTTGGTTGCCTGCCACATCAAGCTTGACAACCAAGCTGACTTGCTGAAGCAAGCCACTCAGCATGCTAAGCAGGTGCGACTCCTATTTTCTGCAACTGCATACTTCATGAGGAGCAGTCATAGTCCTTCAGGATCATTAGCGTGATGCTCACCTGTGCAAAAGCAGCGCATCTCCTGCAGAAAGGACCCCAGCTACGTCGTGTGCAGCTGTGCAAGATGGCCAAGGGCCCTGGCATGCTGCTCAGTTCTGCCCTGCCCTATGCGCTGTTGCGTGTCATTTTGCGTTGCTGACCAATTTTGCTAGTAATTGACGGTTGTGCCATGTACCAGCAGCCCTATCACTGTGAAACGCATGATTGATTGCTTCAATAAGCATGCAAGCACGCATTCAGGCAATGTCTGGAGTCTGTTGAAGACTGCATTGCAACAAAAGCCTGCAAGCTTACTGTCTTGGCTTCTGACACCATTGTTAAGTCAATGCAGGCCAAGGTGCAAGTGCAGCAGCTGCACAGTGCCGTGTCAGACCGTGACAAGCAGATAGCTGACATGAAGAAGCAGCTTCAAAGTCTAGGCAAGCAGGTTGAGTGCAGGACTCACAGCACTTGACATTTCTCTTTATGACACATCTGATACTTTTCCTTGTTGGTTGTCAGTGGCTTCATCATGCCTATGGCCTGCGCCAGCATCATTTACAGCATGCAGTCTTGTTGACATGCTTGCTCATGCTGTAGCAACCCTCGTCATCAAGCATCTTTGCACAAAGAGTTTACAGTCCAAAGCTTGCATCTGGCTACGGTCCGGTGATGGTCTACAGCTGACCTGAAAGTACATGCTGTGTTGTGCAGGTGGAGATGGGCATGCTGACAGACCCTGGCAGCCAAGCAGCCTTGCAGCAAATTGTGTCTGCCAAGGTCAGGCCACCTCTGAATTCACAGCAGCTGTCCCAAAATCGTGTGGCCAAGGCAAGCTGCTGTCACGCAATGCTTTCAGCGTTGGGGACTCTGTTCTTTCCCACCTGCATTTTGACACGGTCATTGCATGCAAGCCTCAAGCCGTGTAAACAATCACAGTGAGGCTTGCAGACTTCAAGTCAAGTCTTGCGTACTGCATGGTGAAGAGCGACATGAGATCTTCCAGCAACAGCCTGCTGTTCAGCCTCTCTGGACTATCCTGCTCACCTAGTGCTGTGCCGTCCTTGCCTCTTGCTGCAGCGAATTGCCCTAGGCAGCCTAGTGTCAACTTGATTATGTTGGCAAAACTACAAGTCAGACATCTGAGGCATTGTCCAAGTCATATAACGGCTGCGACGCAAAGCTACCAACATGCATTCAGCACATGACAGCAGTGCTTGTTGCATTGAGGCCTCCTTCAAACACACAATAACACTGCATAGCACTTTTGGGACACTGATGACACCCCCAAACCTTGGTATTGCAGGCATATAGCCATGTTCCAGAGCAAGAGGAGCCTCTCTACCAAGAGGCCCTCAACCCAACACAGCCCAAAGCTGTCTTAGAGCAGCTTAATGCTCAAGAAAATGCACAAGCATGCCTTCCTGCTGACCAGGAAGGTGTCTCAAAGGTTCCAGCAGCCGCTCAGCAGGTGCCTGCGGTGTCAAAATTGGGGCACACAGCAGGCAAAGATGCAGATGGGGAGAGCAGCTCAGATGAGCAACAATCACACTCTGGAGCAAACAGTCAGTTACAGAGTTCCAAGCAGAATACCAAGCATACTTCAAATGACCCAGACAGAGTGTCGACTATGCAAGCTGAGACCATTCGTCAGCCAGAGATTGTATCACATGAAAGAATGCAAGCAATGCACAGCCTCTCAGATGACTCACAGAGTCATGAGGAGTCACAAGAATTTACGGGTCCTGAGGCGCAAGATCACAACGCCCGACCAGCAGCCAGGCAACATCTTCAACAGCAGCATCTGGATCGTGGTGAGGTGGGCAGTGGCATCAGACCCCAGTCTCGCTTATTGCCACCAAGACTGCAATCTTCATCAGACAGGCACAGTAAAAGCCTGTCAGATGATGGAGAAATACCAGAGAAAACCAGCCCAGCACCTCAAGACAGCAGACACCTGGGCCAGAAAGCGACAACTCAGGTGTGCGGACTGTGCCACATATGCTGTGGTAGGGATGGCCATGCATTATGATTGGCCTTTGTGACTTGGCATTTCAAGAACGCATACAAGTAAGCTGCCATGCACACAGCACAGCCCGCTCAAAGTTCAGCAGCAGCAGCATGTTTAATGTGAGCTGAAGACCTGTCCGAGTTGCTTCAACCTTTGGATTGGCCCTGTTGTCAGCAGAGTTGCATGTGGTTTTGTGATGCAAGCGGGTGTGCTGTGTGTATGCAGGGCGCAGGAGCTGCTTGCCAGCGTAGTCAGAGGCTGATTCGTACAAGTAACGCACTGCTTGAAAGACTCCTGACTCTTTGCTTGAAAGGCTCATGACTCTTTGCTGCACACGCTAGTTTGTTCTGCAGGCAGAGCAGCCTGCGACAGCACAGGTCAAGTCCACAACAGGACAGCTGGCAGGTGTACAACCCAGCTTGCAGCTGGGCCGTAATCCTGCATTGCCACCTGATAGTGATGAAGAACCGCAAGCTGCATCCCATAGCCCTGGTACGCCACATGAGCTGCTCTAGGGCTTGCCCATCTAGATTGTAGCGTTTTTTGGCAGCATTAGGTTTTGGTTGATGCCACCTTTCCATTCAGCTCTTGTTGCAAGCACCAGATTTCTGTGCTACCTGTTTCTTGATTGCAAGCACGACACGACGGCCTGCACTGTTTGCCACATCATTGGCAACTGTGGTGGCAGACGCCTTTGCTTGACACAGTGCTCAAAAATGCTTTCTTGTTGAGTTGCAAGTCTGGATACAAAGTCCATCTGCCGTGTGATGCACATGTTATTGGCGACATTATTTTACAGAGGCCAGCAAGCTATGCTGATGCTTGAACAAGGAATGAAGGGCACAACTTGACAGGACTCTGTGCATGCAGCTTCCAGTGCGCACTTGGATCAGCAGAGGCCACAGGGTCAGCTGTCAGAGGAAGAGCAGATGCAGAAACTGCTCCCCAAGACTGCAAAGGTGATGCACAGCCACATCTGTCCAACAGCTTTGCAAAACCCGTGTCAGCTTACCAGGCTTTCTGCACTGTGCACATACATGGTTAAAGTGCTGTCTGCTTACAATGACACTCAACACAAGGACACTTGCAACGTAGTCACTGCATTCTCAGCAAGGCATTGTTGAGTCAGAAAGACTGCATTCATCAAGACGTTTCAAAGGGGCATGTGAATACTGTTGGACAATGTGAGGTGTATGCCTGCAGATCCCTGATCTCATCAGGGATCCTGAAGAGAAAAGGCGGGCAGTCATGCTGATGGACACAGGCAGTCCGTATGACTTGAGAGCAGCGCGGGACGCTGAGGAGGCTGCTCTCAAGCTGACCGCCAGCGAGCAGCAAAAGTTCGGGAAGGCCTTCGTGAAATTTCACAAGGTATGATCCACATGGATTCAGTGCTCTGCATATGTGCTGACTGGCGTACGAAATTGATATGTGGAAGTCAACTTTGCCTTTTCTGTCATATGACATCAGTACGCCTTCACAACACAGCTGTCACCCAAATCTTGGCGTTGTCCATACAGAGGTTGATCGTGCAAGCTGCCCTAAGTGCCTGGAAGCATGGTCCGTTTCACAGCATAGCACAATGCAACATGGCACAGCAGATAATTGACATGCTTACAAGAGCCCTGCCTGTAAAGCCTTAGTGACGCTGCCCAACTTCAGGCGGAAAGTCCTTTGTGACTGTTGATTGCCCAGTTTTGACCTGTGGCAAGCTGTTGTTGCTGTTACATGGCACTGATGCATCAATCACTGTGCATTGCTGTTTGCAGGATTTCACTGAGGTAGCAAAGGTCATGGGACGCTCACGTGCTGAATGCGTCATGATCTATAATGATCAGAAGTACCAGGCCTGGCTTGCTCAATTTAAGGCTCAATTCAAGGCTCAACACAAGAGGAGCAAGCCGCGGGTTGCGAAAGAGGTGCAGCCGCGTACAGCTGCTGAAGCGGCGTCTTCTGGCACACAAGTTTGGTGCTCTTGCCGGCGCCCTGAAAGCGGCGACATGGTCGCTTGTGACAATCAGGAGTGCCCCATTGAATGGTTTCATCTGGGTTGTGTCGGCCTGACACCAGCCACCAAGCCCAGCACAGACCAGTCATGGTATTGCCCCTCCTGCATCACAGCTGGACAGGTGCCGAAGGACTACAGCATAGTTGGCAGAGCAGCGCCCAGAAACCCCTCCAGTGACCATGACGCTGCTGCAACTGGCTTTGGCAAGGACAGTGGGGCTGCTGCCAAAGCCCTCGAGAAGGGCAGGGCTGCTGCCAATGGCCCTGGGGACGGCAGTGGGGCTGCTACCAAGCGTCCTGGGCAGGGCAGTGGGGCTGCTGCCAATGGCCCCAGAGAGGGCAGTGGCACTGCTGCCAAAGCCCTCAAGGAGGGCAGTGGCGATGCTGCCAAAAGTCTTCGGCAGGGCAATGGGGCTGCTGCAAAGGTCCCTGAGCAGGGCAGAGCTGCCACCAAGGGCCCTGAGCAGGCTAGTGGGGCTGCTGCCAAGGGGCCTGAGCCAAGCCGGGCTGCTACCAAGGGCCCTGAGCAGGGTAGTGGGGCTGCTGCCAAAGCCCTTGGGGAGGGAAGTAGCGCTGCTGCCAAAGGCCCTGAGCTGGGCAGGGCTGCTACCAAGAGCCCTGAGCAGGGTAGTGGGGCTGCTGCCAAAGCCCTTAGGCAGGGCAATGGGGCTGCTGCAAAGGTCACTGAGCAGGGCAGAGCTGCCACCAAGGGCCCTGAGCAGGCTAGTGGGGCTGCTGCCAAGGGCCCTAAGCCAGGCAGGGCTGCTACCAAGGGCCCTGAGCAGGGTAGTGGGGCTGCTGCCAAAGCCATTGGGGAGGGAAGTAGCGCTGCTGCCAAGGGCCCTGAGCTGGGCAGGGCTGCTACCAAGGGCCCTGAGCAGGGTAGTGGGGCTGCTGCCAAAGCCCTTGGGGAGGGAAGTAGCGCTGCTGCCAAGGGCCCTGAGCTGGGCAGGGCTGCTACCAAGAGCCCTGAGCAGGGTAGTGGGGCTGCTGCCAAGGGCCTCAAGGAGGGCAAGGGTGGTGCTGCCAAGGGCCTTGGAAAGGGCAGGGCTGCTGCTCGAGGCCTTGAGCAGGACAGAGCTGCCGCCAAGAGCCCTGGAAAAAGCAAGGCTGCTGCCAAGAGCCTTGGAAACAGCAGGGTAGCCACTGTAAACCCACCAAGGCTTGACCCCAACAGGCGCACACGTGCGTCAAAGTTGGGTGAGTACACTTCATCTGCTGCGCTCATGCAGCAGTCCTTGGGTTGCTTTACGTGAAGAGCAAATTGCATACTTGTCTGAAAGCCCTAAATTTTACCCTGCTCGTGTCCAAACAGTGTGCTCAAAGGAAGCATAGGTCATTGCAGTCAGAACTTTGCTCCTGCCTTGATGTGAGGCAGGTGTGTCCTGCCATGACATGTTTGTGCAAGCAACGCTTTGCTTGCCTGCAGATGTGCATGTCAAATTACAGGTGTTGCTGATGCCTTCAGGTGACCCAGGTGTCTTGCAAGGAAGTGAGGCCCAGTCAAGGGCTATTCAAGAGCTTGCAGCCGCTCCAGGCAGTGAGCTTGAGGCACCACCTGCAGGTCATGAACACATGCCTAAAGCAGACTCCTGGACTGAGTCTCAGATGGACAGGTTGTTGGAGCAGTACGTCAAGACACCAGGGTACGCTGACTCTCTCTTAGACATTCCCTGTGCTGCATCGTCAGCAGAGCTCATGTGCAGCAAAAGCAGTGCAGGCCATGGTGATGCGGTTGAATCATAAGGACGTGGCCATGCATCCTGCTGAAATTCACATGCACTCAGCACACAACTGCAACAGCCTTTTGAACTGCGCTTTTGAAGTTCATGGCACTGCTGCCCAGCCGCTTTCTTCCCACATTGTTGCTGCACAGTCTGTCATGACAATGCTGTGCCACCCTGCCAAGCTTTGTGTCCAGGTGCTGATCAGCAACTTGCGGCTGCAGTGACATCAAGTCCATCACAGCGCATGTGGGCAGTCGGCCTTACGAAGCTGTCAAGGAGTTTGTTACGACCATGGAAGGCCACAAGGCTGGTTTTTTGGAGGTTGCCAAGAGGCGCCAGGCTGCAGAGCAGGCAAATGCAGGCACTGCAGCTCCACAGGCTCAACAGGACGGATAGGAAGACATGTAGGACTTGTGCCAGGGTACCAAGTAAGCTAGCAATCTGGCTCGTTTGGTCTGCCATCTTTGTCAACTCAGTGGCTTGCTGTATTGCGTGTCATCAAGAGCCCAAAGTGCCAACTTGCACTGGCATTGTACTTTTTTAGGTGAGAACTGAGCCCCAGTTGCTGCTGTGCCAAGCAAAGGCGAATGCTGGGTAATTGAAGGTTGACACTGACGTCATCATCTTTACTGTGACAGGCTTTGACTTGAACCCGTCATCACTTGCTGAACTTACGTTTGATGAGCTGCTGTTACTGGTCACAGGGCCTTCAGTGTTCACCTGTGTGTGCAAAAGCTGGTGCTGTGCCTGTGCTTGTCTGTTATGAGCTGATGTTGGTCATTGTCAGCGATACAGCAAGGCCTAGTGCTGCTTTCCTTTGAGTCTTCAAGCAACATCATCAGCTGTCCAAAGGCCGGCTCAGTTTGGGTAAGTGAATCCTTCCTTATTTTCTCCTGCAGCTGTTCCAGATGTTTGACGTGGCTTCCTCAAAGCTGGTGATCTGGCTTGATTCTGCTGCAGCACCATGCTTCTGTGCACCTAGCACATGCGCTGGAAACGGTGACCAATTATGTTTATTGTGTTTACCATGCTTCTGTGACCTTCGGTCTCACTATCAGCAGCTTGAAGCAGCATAGACTTAGGAACACTGTTTCCGAGTCAACTCTGAGCATGATCAGAGTGAGTGAGATTGTATTGGTGCTCAACAGCTGCCACAAGCTTTTTGCTGGCCACACCACCTGGGTTTGCATCAAGCTGTTGCTCATACCCTGCGTGACCATGTGTCCCAGTGCTGGACGGCATGGAACCACAGGAATGAATTCTGAATGCCAGGCATATCTCCAATGTGGCCTCTATGTTGCCTCAATGGAAGTGTGTCAGACATAGCGGATGGGCTTTGGGCTGACAGGCACTGCAGTAATGCCGTACTCTATGCACACAGTGCATCAGATCACCTGAGGTCTCTGTGTCTAGAACACTTCTTCTTACTGCTTGATCTGCTGCCAGAGCATCTGAGAACTAGCCTGCTATGTTCATGTCCTGAGTCAGGTAAGCTGCATGATGCACATACTTTGTACTAATTGTAGCTGTTGCTCGGCATGTTGGCGACGCCAGTCTACTAGCTGCAATCAGATTGCTTTGCACATTGGATATACACATTCAGAGTATACCTATGCGTTAGTCAGCCATTGAAAAGCAAGTTCTGCAAGCAGAGCATCAGCTTGTGTCTATGCTGCAGGCTTGATGTGCTGCAGATTGCAGCCATGTCAGGCTGATTTTGTGTCTGGCTCCTGCAGGTGTCTCAGCAGCTGAATGCTACCAATGCATGAAGTCTATATGAAGAAACGCCAGAGGGATGGATGTGAAATTCGTCAAGGCAAATCTGACCTGACCTCGTGCAGCATGCGCTACAATGATGGACAGCTTACGAACATGATTGTTTGTCGATGTTTGCATTACCTTGCCTCAGAAACTGTCGAAGTGTCATGACCTCTCTGATCAGCTGCAGGCCAAGCTTTTGTATTTTCCTTCATGATTTTACCGCTCACACACCAAGCAGATCAAATCAGCCTGTCGTACCATCGTCATGCACATGTGTGTCACGACCGTTGCAACAAATGCAGTATCACGTCTGCAGGTACCTCCGCATGTGCATCATTTCCAAAGGAGAAATTTGTGTCATGAATTCAGCATCCTGGCGAAAGTTGCCTAGCGTTTAAAAACTGCTTGTTCAGACGTCTGACTGTACTTGCGGCACACAATGCATTCATCTGAGAACTCCATGCACAGGGACGAATGCGTCGCTCGCGAGCTGCATGCACGTATCAACGGCAGCTCTCGACAGCAGAAGCAAGCATCGGGCTCAGAAAAGCTGGCAGATCACGCCACTCAAGCCTCTGACGGGCTTAGCAGGCCTGTCAATGTACCTGATAGTCCCTCCCCAGCTGTTGCTGCTGCCCATGTTCCTGTTGCAGCAGAGAAGGTCGTGCAGGTCCCTCTCGAGCATGAGTGCTACACACAGGCTGCTTGGCTAAGGACCAAAGCAGAAAAGATCAGCTACACCCTGTGCCAGTACACAGGCATCAAGGAGGCTCGCAGAGTGCCAAGCTCTTCTTTGATAGACAGCAGAGTCAAGCTGGCGCGTTTCATCAACAAAGAGAGGGTCAGGTGTGGCAGAGGAGAGCAGCTAGAGGTAGTCTTTGTGCCCCGGGGCACTGGAGCTGCTGCTGTCAGTTTCCTACCCTTGTCAGCTGATGCCAATGGAGATGCAAGCGAGGAGCATGCAGCAGATGGCACATCTTGGACATCAGCTGCTCAGAATGCTGCCTTTGTGTTACTGACTCAGAACGAGGGCAACCTGAAGTTCATGAGGCAACCTGTCGCACAACGCTAGATGTCAAATGCGGCTACTGCAACAGTGCTATGCCTTCCTTCAAGCATTGCTGCTCAGCTGCACAAATGCGCTGCAACAAATCGGTATTGTGCTTTGTTCTAGTCCATTACTGCTTCCAGCCGTGTACGTGTACATGCATGCACATCTCAAATCAACATGAGTCATAGCACGGTGGGTTGCTTTTTAGGGACAGGGCTCTGCATATTCTCAGCAAAGTAACGCACTCAGCTCTGAAGCAAAGGCAAAACTTTGGGTGAATCTGTTTGTAACGCTTGCATGGCAGAGCTTGAGGGCAGTTCTGAGAAGGCGTTGTGTAGATGCACCAAAAGCCTAGTCTCTTACTTTTTCACAAACTGATTGTAACAAGCTGATTGGCAGACATGCAGATCCCACCTTGAGCTTGTGACCTGAGCGCTGCCTCTCCAAAACCATATGCTGTTGATCAGCAAATGCATATGCCGTCCTTTGTTGATTGCTGAGTTTCAGTGCACAGGGCAATTGCACACATGACAGCAAGTTGTTGCTGTATCCTGATATCCTGGCAAGGTGACTATCAGTATGTATGGCAACATTCTGTGGATTTTGGCTGGGTACAACCCTGATTTTGCAGGAGCAAGCCTCGTTCTGCTGTAACAGACGAGGCTCTGTCCCAGTGAGCGTGCATGTCTCAGTCAGACACGTGCTGATGTCAACAGCACTCTGGCTCTTTTAGTGCATAGCTCAAGACGTTACATGAAATTGATCCCATCCTTTGATCACTCTCAAATTCAATTTCAGTCCAGCAAGTCTGCTGTCCGAAAGCAGATAGGTTGACGGTCAAGCATCCTAGGGACAAGTTTGAAAAGTGCTTGTAGCGCACCACAGCCTGCGCTACCATTGCGTTGGAGAGGGTCGACCCTTTGTGACCGGTCATAACTCAATCAAGTGTAACGAGAAGGTCAGGAAAATGGAGACAACACCTATGCCTTCAGATTTCAATCCAAAGGACTGGCCAGCTGCTTAGATTATACAACCAGCCAGCCGTGATCTGAAATGGTCTTGACAGCATACAGTCTTTAACAAGAGTCTGTTGATCCAGAATTCCCAGAAGAACAAGCAAATTTGTCAGCTGCAGGGCAAATTGATGCTCTGTCACCAATGCGCCTGGACTCAGTCATAACTGTGCATGAAGTCGGTCATATCTGATTCATGCAAGCACTAAATCAGTGAATTCATTTGAAAGAATGTTTTTGGGGTCCAGGCGTTTACGAGCAGCTCTGAAGTCTTCCATGGGGTAATGATTGGCCAGGCGCTTGCGAAGCAGTTGCAGTTCTTTGCCGCTTAATTCAGCTGGCTCTATCTTTGCCCAATGCTCAGCAGCTGCATACTTCTGAAACAGCTCCCTCTTGCACATTGTGACATACTCTTTGAACCTACACACAGGCCAGCATCAGTGAGTGATTACACTGCAAAGGTGTTGCGCATGAGATTTGAATGCAGCAACCCCAGCCTGCCTCTTGGGACAGAGGCTCCTGTTATGACGCCTGACGGCACAGGCTTTTCTTTTTTCCTCTGTTGTGTTGCGCATACGATGAACACTCAAGACTAAGCACAAAGCACACACCCACAGTGCAAGCTGAAAGCGCAAGCACAAGCACAGACAGACAAACACAAACGGGCGAGCAGACAAGTCCGTTGTGCGCAGCTGGCTGCAGCACAATAGGCATGCAGTTGACAGTAATGCGTCAGTGTACAGGCGCTGCAACTCAAGCTTTGCATGTGCATACCGCTTGGTGATTGCCGCCCTTTGCCGCTGGTCATCAGTAGGCAGGTACATGATGATGCCCACCCAGCTGAAAAGATGATCTTGACTGTCACCTGCCTCGGCAGCTGCACTAGCAGGACTCATGATGCTTGAGCTGCCACATGTCCATCTCTGCTCGATAGGACTGGGAGCAGGGATCTTGGCAGCTTCTATCTTACTAAGCAGGTCCTCCATGTACTGCAAATCTGCACCACTTGGCTGCCTGCATGTCCATCACCAGCACATCAGATGCAAGATGCATGCATAAAATGTGGTTGTGGATCAACTTTGCACCAATCATCAATCCTTGCATGCTCTGGTGTGTCCTTGCAGAAGCACAAGATAGACCCACTAACAGGGTATTAGCATTGACTGACCTCAACCACGTTAAAAGCAAGATATGCAAGCATGCTCAGCTTGTTGACACAAACCCAAGTCTGTCTGGAGTGGTCAAATCTGCAGTAACTTACTTAATGATGCCTGAGGGAAAGCAGGTTTCCAGCACTCTGCTGCCTTCAACATCATTGTGTGCCTGTTGAAGGTATACTTGACGGTGTAATGCAGTCTAGTGCATCTGGCCAAAGAGACTACATTTGAGGGCTTTTTTGGGAAGACAGGTTGCCGGCAACCACTCCTGCCTCCCGCAGTCAAAGCAACAGACGCACATAGAACTCCTTGTCCAGTGAAAGGATTGGAAAGTGCTGTGCTCACTTGACGGTGCCGCAAGGGAAGCAGGTTTCCAGGACCCACTGCTGGCCTCCACAGTCAAAGCCCAGCAGCCAGTCACTCCAGCCGCGCTGCCAGCCCTCATTCCGCCGCCACCACTCTGCCTCTGCCTGCATCAGCATCCCATGTCAGTCAGCTGTAGAAAAGGAGAAGACAACAGGAAATCTACAACATTCAGCTTCAGAAACCAGGGACAAAGACATAGATCATTCTGTGCCATCAGGCGCCATCGCTTTGCCTCTGCTGCAACAGCACCCCATAAGAATCAGCTGCAGAAAAGGGAAAGACAACAGGAAGTCCGATTCATGAGCTGTCAGCATGGCAGCCAGTCTGCTATAGGAACCAGAACGCAGTGGCTCAACAGGATGATGATGGATGCACAATAGTAATCATCCGCCAAAGAAATCATCAGTGTATGTCATCAGGCGCCAGCATCCTGGCCCTGCCTGCCACCAACATCACAAGCTAACCAGCTTCCTGTTGGCTGCGGAGGAAGTTCAGATGCAGAGAGGGTGCATGCCATTGGGTGCCAGGATAAAGGCCAGTCAGCTGAATAGGAAGAAGAATATAGAAGGAAGAAGAATATAGAGGCAAAGCACAAGTCAAAGCCCAGCAGCCAGTCATTCCAACCTCTCTGCCAGCCCTGATTCCGCCGCCACCACTCTGCCTCTGCCTGACATGAAAGCGCCGAGCCAGTCAGCTTTCAACACAAGAAAGAACACATCTCCAGGAAAGAGGAACACAAAAAATTTCGTCTCAAAAAGTTGTTGTGCACCAGCATGAGTCACACTTACATCATTCCCGCCCCTTGTCTAAGAAGGATTGCTTGTGAGAACGAAGTTTTGGTTTTACAATTGATCTGTAGCTGATTGAGTCAAGCCACCCAGAAGTGACCAAGAGGATCAACAGCCTGCAGATGGTCTACGAGCTGCTTGTGTTCCACTCTTGTGATCCTTTGATTTTTGAGATCATTGCACCAGCATGTGGATGTTTTTGACAAATGTTCCCCTTCCCCTGTTTGGTGAAACACAGTGTTTCTCAATGACAACGCTTCAACTCCGGTCCTGTAGGGTTGATATGTACCCAATTGACTCGAGCCATTAAGAAATGATCAAGAGGGTCAATGGCCAGCAGATGGTCTACAAGCTGCTTCTGTTTCACACTTGTGATCCTGTGAGTTTTGAAATCATTGCACCAGAATATGGATGTTTATGACAAATGTTCCCCTTTTGCCTTTTTGGTACAACACAGCGTTTCTCAATGAGATTGTTTCAAGTCTGGTCTTGTACAGTTGATATGTGCCTGATTGACTCTAGCCACCCAGAAGTGATCAAGAGGGTCAATGGCCAGCAGATGGTCTCGGAGCTCTGTGCCTGACATGCGGTCCACATTCTCCATGGTCTGATTAGGCAAATCCTGATCAGGCGACACCCCCTGCCGCACCTTGCCACACAGGCTGTGGAGGAGATCTCTGAAGGGGGCTAGCTGGTGACCCGAGGAGGGTGGAGGAGGGGTTGATGGCATTTCATCACCCTGAAACCACTTACTGCCAAAGTTAGTGTATGGAACTGTAGTGTGGAAATTTTGTGCTTATTTGCCACACAGGCTGTGTGACAGATCTTTGAAGGGGGGCTAGCTGGTGACCCGGGAAGGGTTGGAAAGGGGTTGATGGCATTTCATCACCCTCAAAGCATCAAGCGCCAAAGTGAGTGTGTGGAACTGTAGTGTGGAACTGTTGTGCTTGTTTGCCACACAGGCTGAGTCGAATCTCTGAAGGGGGCTAGCTGGTGCCCTTGCGAGGCTGGGAGAGGGATGAATGGCATCTCATCTCTCTGGAAACAGCAAATGTCAAAGCAGTGGGAATGCAGTGTCAGGGTCCTGTGTTTTGACTGCTGTCACACAAGCAAGCACAGGCTGCATTGCCTAAGAAGCTGCACCTGTCAAAGGGGCTCCATTTATGCAAGCAGAATCATTGAAGGCTGCAGTTTAGGGCTCTTTGTGACAGAAGCAGAACAAACAAAACAGGGTGAATTACCATCTGGACCAACGAGTCTTACAGAACGCAACTGCACAAGGAGCACTGCAGACTCAGGCGCTGACCATTTTGCAAGCACTCAAGCAAATACAATCCAGACCATTTCACACCTTTGCTCCAGACACAATGCAGGCACAGGAGGAAGCAGAATTTTGACCAACTCACCTCTTTGTGAGGGTTGCAGGTGACGACAACCACAGAGTCAGTGTATGGCAGCCACATGTAGCGCAGGTGCTTGTTATTCTGCAGCAGCTGTGTGTGGTTCTGGTGCACTTGCTGGCGAGTCATAACTTGAGTATGCTGCAGCAGCTCGTGGGCGGGCACACACTGCAATGTGAGCTCTGCTACCACTCCTAGGCAGCCCAGACCAACCCTGGCCATGTAGAACAGCTCAGGATCCTTGTCCTGCAAGTCATACAGGGAGAACAGTCAAAAAAGTGCACAATTTGTAGTGTGAGCTCAACTACCGCACCAAGGCAACTAAAACAAACTCTCGCCATGTAGAACAATCCAGGATCTTTGTCCTGCAAGTCATACAGGGAGAAAATTTGATGTACTGTATAAACCATGCTAGAATAGTCACCAAAGTGCATACATTACAATGTTAGCTCTGCTACCACTCCTAGGCAGCCAAGATCAACCCTGACAATGTTGTAAATTTGGCAAACAAAGACATGTTATCAGTTGATGTTGAAGCTGCTGACCTTGGATAGGTGGAGGCACCCCTGAGCAGGCGTGACCAGCTTCATGCTGAGTACTTGCTCATCCACAGGAGGGATGGTGGCTCCGGAACCATGACTGCCCACCTGAGTGAATCCCCCCATGGTCTGCTCCCTGATGCTGGCAAAGTTCTGCAGGGTCAGTCCATGTGGCCGAAGCGCCTCAACGACCTGTGACACATCACACACATGACAGATGAACCAGCAATGCACCGCGGCAAAGGAAGTGAAAGGTAAGAAAGGGAAGGGGATTGTTCCCTGATGCTCGCGAAGTTTTGCAGGGTCAACTCATATGGCCAGAGCGCCTCATCTACCTGTGCCACATGCCACCTCACACATCACACGTTGTACAGTAACGGTGGACAAGCCTTGCAGCAGGACAAAGGCAAACCCTGGAAGGAAATCTGTTCTCCAATATGGAGTCTGTTGTCAAGTAGGGAATCTGTTCCCTTGCAGGCAAGGTTTTGCATGTGAACTCCGTGTGGCGCAATGCCTCAAACGACCTACGACACATCACACATGACAGGTAAACCGTGCCTCAGCTACGCATGAGGCTTCACAAGTCTCATTTGACCAAGCATTGCGTCAAGCGACAGTCCATGTGGCAGTATGAAACAGAAACATGTGGTGACTTGGCTTGTGGCAGTGTGGCACACAATATATCTTTTCTCAAGCCTCAACAAAGCAGCAACACCTGTTGCCCATGTTCTCCTGCTTGCACAGTGACTCACCTTGTGGCAGCATGACAAATGAAGTGACTTGGCTTGTCACAGCATGACACACAGTATATCTTCTCTAACGGCTTAGCACAGCAGCAACACCTGTTGCCCATGTTCTCCTGCTTGCACAGTGACTCACCTTGTGGCAGCATGACAAATGAAGTAACTTGGCTTGTCACAGCATGACACACAATATATCTTCTCTAACGGCTTAGCACAGCAGCAACACCTGTTGCCCATGTTCTCCTGCTTGCACAGTGACTTGCCTTGTGGCAGTATGACATATGTAGTGACTTACCGTGTGACACTCAGTACATGGTTTGTGAAGTCTGAGCAGAGCAGCAATACCTATTGCACATGCGCTCCTGCTTGCACAGTAAGTTGAATTGTGGTAGTACAACACATGTAGTAGCCTGGCATGTAGGCATGTAGCAGTCAAAACACATAGTATATTTTTTCCAGCTTAGCTGATTGAACAAAGTTGACTGCTCCAGTACGTACCTATCTGGGCCTGCTGAGCCTGTCTAGTGCAGGTTTAAAACGTAAAAAAGGAATGACTACCAGCTCAGCACAGCAGCAGTACCTGTTGCACACGTGCTCCTGCTTGCACAGTGGCTTGCCTCTTCTCCTTGTCAATGGAGAAGACATTGCCTAAGAGAACGGTGATTTTGATGACCTCAGCAAAGTAGCAGTACCTGTTGCACACGCGCTCCTGCTTGCACAGTGACTTGGCCCTTCTCCTTGTCAATGGAGATGACCTTGTCCAAGAGAACAGTGCTGAGCATACCATCTGAGCTGAAAGCCATGCCATTTGGTGACAAACCGCTGCCAACCACTCGTATCCTCTGACCTGCTTGCAACCAGGTACAGTAAGGTCTCTTTGTAAGGACACTCAATGTAAGGACATTCTTGATGCAAGGACACTGCAGTTGGGCATTGATCACTGCATTGTGATTGCAGTGGTCCCTCTGAGTCAAGACAATTTGATGTAAGGACAATTTTCTTCGTTATGGAGAGAAGTCACTGTACTGCTGTCATGCTTTGCAATAACAATTTACCATGTGAAACAGGGTTGAATTGTATGCAATAGCACTTTACCATGTGCAACAGAACTATATGAAAGTACAATATTGCAGCTTGCACACTCTTGATTGACTGCAATCACGACAGTTTGATGTAACATGACCAGCTTCACATGAATACCTATGCAACCACTCAGCAGTCAGCTTGAAGACTGGGAAATGTCTCATAGCACTGAACAGACCCAGAGCAAAGCGTGCTGACATTGCTGCCTGCTGCAAAATGAGTTCTGTACAAACCATCATTATGGCACTGAGCTACCGCTCGCTGCAGATCCTCCACACTCTCTGGTTCAAAAAGCTTGTTCGGTCGGACTTTATGCGTTGCTGACCAGTTTGCAAACTCGTGCTCTTCCTCTGGCTGTGACTGTTGGCAGACTGCTGCTGCTGACGCAGGAGCAAGGCAACTGTATGCTGCTGTGGCTCCAGCTATGACGATCACTGTTGCAGCACATTGCTGAATGTTGAAAAGGTGTGCAGTCGATGTTCAGGCATACATCGCTCAGCGACTCGCAACGAACCTGCTGCGGGAAGGTGCTTCGGTGAGTAAGCGCTCTGAATGTTGCCTGTACATGCATCGTAAGTCTGACGGGCGGACCGCGGTATCGCTGGCAACTCACGTAGGCCTTACCTTTTGAAATGACTCTCGCTTTCGCAAGACAGGCTGCGAGGCGCTGCATGTCGACAGCGCGCATTGGCGACAGCGACAGGGCCAAGCTCGTAGACACTCTTGCTCCGAAACCATCAGTTGGTTGCTCACGTGTACAAGCCATGTCTACATATCTGCAGCTTAAAGCGGGTAGCAGCGGCGACATGCAGTAGGCAGTAGATTGGGTTGTTATGTAGCATGGGCATCAGCCCTGCAGAATCACATCCTTGTAGACCGCCTCAGGACCGCCTACGAGACAAGAGGCAGTGCTGTGCCTGGACTACTTACCAACACCTTGCAACAATATTGCAAGAATATGAAACAATGAGGGGTGTCTCTAAAGTTTACCTGGACCATTGGTGACTCTGTTCTTCGCGCCCATAGCCTGAAATGCTGCAAATGACATGGAGATGCTCATGAAGAAGTTAGCATTGCCTTCAGCAAACTTAAGGTTGTTTCTTTTGAGCTGGCGATGCATATATGTATATATATCATTTCTTCACTCATTAGCAAGAAAGGCTCTTGTGCTGCAACAGCATGAGTGTAATGAAAACTGTACAATGCATCAGTTGGCAGGTGTTCATGCTCATGCTGCTGCTCTTTAGCATGCTTGGTCAAGACTCTGCTGCCTTTGCGGGGCTGTGGGATGCATGCAAATAGTACAAGACCCTTCGTGTACTTCAATTGACGCTGTTGACTCACTGCTTTCTGTTGTTGTTTTACGAAACACACGTCGCTGGATGCATTACTGAGTGATGCGTCAGCGTTTTAATATGGCATTCAGCATAACTCTGCAGCGCTGCTTAAGTGCAGGTTTGTCAAGACCCAAATGCAAGTTCAGTCAATGAGTGACAGCCTCATGCCGTTCTGCATCATGCATTTACAGCCTGAAATTGCTTGTCTCAGCAGCTTGCTCATTTGGCTTCGGAATTTCCATGCTATAGTGAAGCACTTTGCCCTCCTATGGCAATCACTTGTTCCACTTGTTGGCATCTCTATCTGCCATCTTCTGCTGAGCATCAACACCTGCACTTGCAAGTGTTCAGAACAAAGCATTCAAGATACAGAACACAGAGCAAGGAACGCAGTGCTTTGGTTCTTCGCTGATATGAGTTTTTGCAACTGATTGCTCACAGAATCAGCTGTCACATTAGATCCTTACCTGGCTTGAGAAGTAGGCTTGAGGCTGTCAAGACTACTGCCACGGCAATAGCCCTGCATCAAAGTTCAATAGCTTCTTCCTTCAGTCACGTTTTCTACGAGGACTTGGTCTGTGCAGGCAGCTCGGTGGACAAAGCTCTTACGAGACAGGCAGCACCCATGCTGGAGCATCAACCGAGCCGAAAGTTTTATCAGCTTTGTCTGCAACCTTGCTGACGGCATCAGCTAGTACGTATCCTGTGTCGGTCAAGCCCGCCTTCGTCGTGATCCTGCGATGCGCTCTTTGCTGTTGTCGCGAAGCAGAACTTCGTCCTACCGGCACTGGCTTGCACACGCTTCTGAATGCTACAAGATTTGAGGTGCATGCGATTGAGGCTGCCATTGTCGCTGCCGGTTCACTGCACTTTCTAAGCAGCAACTTCCACATCTTTGCAGGTCGGGCTCAGATTCTGAATAAGATAGCCAGTTAGTCATCGCGACGCACGTGAGGATGTGCCCATCAATCAGGCTACATCAGCACAAACTTCCGATACGCGTCTTCCCGCGCACGCCTCGGGCTATCGCGTTTAGCAGCTCCGATTCCATTGCAAGTCGATTGCACGATCTTGGCATTTAAGTGGCACCGAAGGGTCAGCCGACGCCCTCGCATCAAGATGAGGCGGTGTGCAGCAGCTGCGGCACGTCGTCTCCGCGTTGTCGAGAGTGTTGGATCTTTGTCCGAACAAGCATCGCCGTCCACCAGCGCCCGCGCATTTGCTACACAAGCCCAGGCGTCCTCTACAGTTCAGCAGAGCGTACGCGTTGCAGTAAAGACCGCTCTGTTCAAGGCCACAGGCTGGCTGCTTTTTGACTAATAAGTCACACACTGCTGCAGTTCATTGAGCGCGAGAACAAGTACGGTGCTCACAACTACGCCCCCATTCCTGTTGTCCTCAACAAGGCACAAGGTTGCTTTGTCTGGGATGTGGACAACAAGCGCTACTATGACTTCCTCAGTGCGTACTCTGCTACAAATCAAGGGCACAATCACCCAAAGGTCTGTTGCTAGACTGCTGCCTGCAACCGCAGCCCTGCATGCTTGTTGTCTGAAAGCTGTACACCCAGATATATTATGCTTCTGATTTGTCAAATCCGCTGTTTTCAAGGCTTGTTCTGCCTGCAGATTGTGCAAGCGCTGATAGACCAGATCCAAACGCTGTCCTTGACATCAAGAGCTTTCTACAATGATGTGCTTGGGCAGTACGAGGAGTACATCACCAAGTTGTTTGGCTATGACAAGGTTTTGCCCATGAACACTGGTGTGGAGGGAGGCGAAACAGCCTGCAAATTGGCCAGGTCTGCTTCATACGTTGATTGGCCCCTCCTATCCATGCTGTGCAACTTTGTGATTAATCTGACCTGGTCCAACCTCATGCCGATCAATACGTCTGTACTCAATAAAACCGTGTGCTGGTCAATCTGCCTTGGTCATTGCTTTGTGAATGAGCAGCATATTAGTGCTGACTGCACCAAGAGAGCCTATTCCAGGCAACAAAGTGTGGCAATGCTGGCTCAGTCTTTGATTCTTGGACCTGAAGCCATTGACACATGATGCATGAGTGCACTGAGTTTTCATAAGCCATTGTCAATGCATTGTGCTGTTCGTCTCGCGTGCATGCCTGCAAGTCCAATCCAAGTTGATGATGGCATCTGTATCGTCCTGGTAGGATCTGTTTGACCAACTGCGAATATGTCAAGGCAGGCTTTGACTGGATGAAGTCGCTGCAGGAGATGGGGTTATGATGTGAAAGGTGTCCCAAAGAATCAAGCAGTCATCTTGTTTGCTGAGAACAACTTCTGGGGCAGAACTCTTGCAGCGATATCATCCTCTACAGGTACACACTTTTCAAGCACTTGTGTCAAAACACAGATGTCATATGCAGCATTCTTGTCCCATTGAATGCGTTACAGTTTACGCGGTGCTTGGTGCGGACTATCACGTATGTCAGCATGTGACTGTGTTAATGCCCTTGCTGCTTCAACTCACAGAGATCCCCGTTATGATGCACAATGGCATAAATTGCTTGTTCTTCATGCACTGCAGACCCTGAGAGCTATGGGGGGTTTGGTCCATACATGCCAGGCTTTGAGGTCATTCCCTACAATGACCTGGCAGCTCTCGAGGGCAAGCTGAAGAGCAATCCAAACATTGTTGCTTTCATGGTGGAGCCAATACAGGTCAGCGCAGCCCACTTGTTTTTGGACAAGCGCTGGCCTGTTTTGCACTGAATCAACAATTTTCTGCATCAATATTGGCAGGGCACCAATGCCAGGCCACAAAGTCCTGGCGTCGACAGAATGAACTCCCTGAAAATCAACATGTTCATTGCCTTGACTTGATGCCCAAGGAAGGCAACAGAAGAGCATGAACCTTTGATTGCAAAATAAGCAGAAAGCCATGTATGTAGAACCAGGGGCCAGGTGGTGACTGCCTGTAGTCCAGGATGGCTGCGGCTCTGGTCAGGATCTGCATCAGTCATCAACTTGTCAAACTGCACAGCATATCAACTGTGTTGACATGAGTTGGCATCGAAGACAATATGCAAAAGCAACGACAGGAGAGAGCAATGAGTCCAAGTGTGTCTGCTGTAGGGTGAGACGAGGGCATTTGTGCTTGCTGAGGGTACTTCAATGGTCCTCACGCCCTGTTGAAGTGCCCTATTGATAGGCGATGAATTGCAGACTGGCCTGCCTCACATAGCTCGCATGTTGTTCTGTGTCTGACAGCAGGACTGATGAGTGTGTTTGCCTGTTACAGCAGCAGGGGTTAATGATGGGTGCCTAAGGGGACCCATGCACTTTCGAAGGAGCACAGCGCCTTGTTGACAGGCTATGAAGGAAAAATGGCTGAATATGCACAGGCCGCATGCTCGTCTGTGGCTGAAAGCAGCACTGATCAGTGTGTATGTCTGTTGCAGGGTGAGGCTGGGGCAGTGGTGCCAGATGAGGGGCACCTTAGGGGAGCCAACGCCTTCTTGAAGGAGCACAACGCCCTATTGATAGGCGATGAAGTGCAGACAAGCCTGCCTCGCATAGCTTGCATTTTGGTCTGTGGTGGAAAGCAGGACTGTTGAGTGTGTCCATCTGTTACAGGGTGAAGCTGGGGTAGTGGTGCCTGATGAGGGGTGACTAAGGGGGGCCCATGCCTTATTGAAGGAGCACAACGCCTTGCTGATAGGCTATGCAATGCATACTGGCCTGGCTCACATAGCTCACATGCTAGTCTGTGACTGTAATCAAGACTGATGAGTGTGTCCGTCTGTTACAGGGTGAAGCTGGGGTAGTGGTGCCAGATGAGGGGTACCTAAGGGGAGCCCATGCACTGTTGAAGGCCCACAATGCCCTGTTGATAGGGGATGAAGTACAGACAGGCCTGGCTCGCACAGGCCGGATGCTGGCGTGTGACTGGGAAGGTGTTAGGCCTGACATCCTGGTTCTTGGCAAAGCATTGTCTGGTGGCATCTACCCAGTCTCAGCTGTGTTGGCAGATGACAAGGTACGCACATCTGCTGCTGGGCCTTGTGTTGTGTTTAGTGTGTGGCTTAAACAGTGAAACATGCACAAGCTGCAGTTGGCCTTGAGGTGCTTTTGGTTTGTGTACCTCAGACAGAGAGTCATGCCAAACTCGAGTCTGGCTTTGAGTTGCCTGTGGTGTTGGTGTTGAGCAGTGAGGTGTACACAGCTGTAGATTGGCCTTGAATTGCCTGTGGTGTGCGGCTTGACCAGTGTGAACCTGCTGAGGGCAGAGGATGGTTAGGGCAGTAATGTCAGCCTTCCTAACGCTGGTGGAGGCTTGACCAATTCTAGGCTCAAGGCTTTCTGTGGGGAATTTTGGTGCTGCCGATGATGCTGATGGTACAAGGAAGTCAACATGGCCGCACATAAGGGAGCAGTTCACTGATGAGAGATACTTGTTTGCTGCAGGTGATGCTAAAAACACAGAGAGGTCAACATGGCGGCACGTATGGATGCAACCCTGTGGCTGCTAGGGTAGCTAAGGCAACCTTGCATTCTTGCATGGGGATGTGTAAAATGACCATTGCTGCAGAAATCATCATTGCCAGACTTCCAGTGAGATTGGTTCTGCAGGTCATGTTGACGATACAAAGAGGTCAACATGGCAGCACGTATGGAGGCAACCCAGTGGCTGCTAGGGTAGCCAAGGCAGCCCTGCAGGTGCTTGTTGAGGAGCAGCTGGCGCAGAAGTCTGACAAACTAGGAAAGCTGCTGAGGCAGCAGCTGAGAGGCCTGCAGGACTCCACAGAGCGTGTCACCACAGTAGGATGCAACTTTGTGTCTACAATAACAAGAAATGGTTACACTTTCCAGCACATGTGCTAGGTGTGTGTGGCCCAAGTCCTATCCTGCCAAGCGGGCTTGTTCTGGGCGTCATGACAACGGCGAGCGATGCTCAACATGCAAAAGCCAGACAAAACAATGTCGTTCCATATCTTCCTAGGTTGACCCTGTGGGTTTGGGCCCTTGACCTGACCAAACAGCATGATTTTAGGCAATTTATTGTGTGACATCCTGCAAGCGTGACCATACCGCCTGAGCCTTTTGCTCCTCAATTGAGACTCCATTGAGCACATCTGACACAACGACAAAATGTGCGCATTTGAGACATGATTACTCAAAGACATACCGCAAATGTCGTTGTTGTGTGTATGCTGCAAGCCTTTGTGATTTCATAGCAGTAAGTTTTGCCTTCAGCTGATTCATTGCTGCTTCTGGACTTCATTTCAACAGCTGATGCTTGCAAGCTTCACCTTGCAAAGTGTCTTGGTGCATGCCCTCAATTTGCTGTCAGTCTTGCAATGCAGTTGCAGATGTCAGCAAGCTCCTGAACCTTTTTTTGCCTTGAGAATTCACTTGGGCTCATCAGCACCATTATGGCAGCTTATACACATGTCCAGCACCCTTACTCACTTGATTGTGTCTTACATGGCCATCTCCCAGCTGGTGCAAGCTTTCCTTGTAGCGAGAGGACGCAGCCAATATCTGCAGCATTGGTTTATCTGATTTATACCTTGATGTAGGTGCGCGGCAAGGGTCTTCTCAATGCAATTGTGATCAAGGAGCAAGGTGGCGTGAATGCCTATGACGTCTGCATGAAGCTCAAAGATAATGGACTCCTGGTAAACACACCGCTATTGTCTTGCTATTTATGCATATGCAGCTGCTGTATATGCATGTCTTGCTACAATGTGCGTACCAGCTACGTTGCTGGTTATGATACCTGTGTACTGTTCCAAGCTATTGTCATGACGCCTACAAAATACATGCTAATTTTGCATGTCTGGAGTAATTGTGGGTATCAGATACCAGCAGGACCAGTCTACTGTCTTCTTGCATCAACATGGCTGCCTCATGCATTGTGTGTGCAGCCAAACAATGCATGAAGCCTCAATCTCTGCCAAGATTGAAACATGACATACTGACTGCACTGTCTGTTTCATGAGTGATACATGCAAGTGAACTCACAGCAGAAGGTCATGAATTGTTTCAGATTTGTTTTGCTGACATGTATGTCCTGGTGCAGGCCAAGCCGACGCATGGTGACATCATTCGATTTGCACCCGCCTTGACAATGACAGAAGACCAGATTATGGAGTGCTCTGACATCATTTCGAGAACAGTGGCGTCGTTTGATGAATCTTTGACAGACGATGCCCCGAAGGCTGCATCAGCCTGATAAATGCAGTGATCAAATCAATACCGCTGGTTCATTGTAGACATTGCGCTGAAAAGTGCAGCAATCATGCACTGTCTCCAAATTCAGCCAATGATGAATATTGTCAGCTTTTGAGCAAATCCTGCGTGGTCCTGACAGTAGTCACACTTCTCGCTGCTTAGAAGCATCAGCGTGTTGTGCGTGATTGTACGTTTCCTTCTGTTGTTTTGTTACTATTGGCAGGTTGCTGCAGAGAGTCAGAAGCAATTTGCATAGCTGCAACAGCAGGGATTTTGCTACATTGCTGAAGCTCGCTCTCAACCAAAGGAGCTCTGGTGTAGTCATCTAGTGGCATCTGTTGCAGATTTGTGTGCTGCATAAATGCGAAGCTGCCACCCTCAGACAGCAGATGTCCGTTGCATATGGGCGTCAGCCTTGACACATTCCGATCATTTAAGTTCGGTTGACTTGAGCTTTTGACCTTCAGTAGGGGCCACGACGATCAGCAGCTGCCACAAGCTCTGTTGCTAGATGCATGATTACAAGACAACTGCAGACTGCAGTGGGGTCCGAGGGTTTCTGCTAGGGCATGACAGGCGTATTTAGATTTCTGGAAACCGCAAACTTTGCTTCACAACGCTCAGCTGTTGCGACAGATCCGTGAACACCGTTATGCACCCGAGTGTGATGCTTGATCTGGCAATGCAGCAGCCTTTCGCTGCAAGCTGATTGAGCAAGCATCGTCATGAGACGCTGTGTGCGTTAGTACAGCGACTTTGTACGATGCCAAAATTTAGTAGACAAAAGGTATGTCACACAAACAGGCCATCGAGACAATGCACTGCCAATCTTCAGGGTCGATGCAGCAAGTCTCATAACCTTTGTATGCCTGCGCAGCTGAAAAAGAACAAGCGTTTAGAAAGTACCGTAGGTGCCGGTCTTGGTATTGGTGATGCTATGGAAGATAGGTTAGCAAGGCCTCTCGGGCAGGTAACAAATGCAAAGATGTGCCAAAGACGGCTGTACGACCGTTTTAAACGCTCACTTCGACTTGGCTGCTGCGCTGTGGCGTGGTAGACGCAACAGAGTGACCTTCCTGCTGTGCCTGCAGGCTATCTTCTATGCCCTGTTAGCATTGGTACTGAATGCGGCGACACGCACTTACGAAAGCAGCCTGCAGGCCACTTATGGCCTAGACAGCTGGTTTTGTCAGGGGGTCACTGTATTGTTGACGGCCATTGTCTACGTAGCTATGACGATAAGTGTAATCCAAAACGTCACCTTCCTCCTCCGCCGAAGGTGTCTGAAGGTACCAACCGTCAAGCCTCATCTAAGCTTGCAATACTGGTGGCAAGTTTGCATTCTTGCCTACTGCAACGATTGTGGCAGGACTGCCAGTGTATTCAGCTGACTGTCAGACCTTCTGTTAGAAAGTTAGTCAACACAACTGTCAGCCAACTCACAGCCTTGCCAAGCTGAGACAGGTCATCAAATTCCACAGTTGTGCACATTGCAGTCTCAGTGCTTTGATGAAGTGCCACAGCAACACATTCCACAATGTTGCTGCATTCTGCATCACGTACCCTGCTACATCAGCTAAGCTCCTATCCCCACAGCGTGTTTGATTCAAGCATGTGCACACTGAGGCTTTGATTGCTGGCAAGCTTTGCAATGCTGAATGCTATTTCATTATACGTTGCAGGCTCAGGTGGTGCCATGCACATCAGGTTTGAGCAAAAAGGCTCAGAAGAGGCTCATCCGCAGAGAAACAAGGAACGCAAAGTTTGCAGCCAATGGCGTTGCTCGCAGCAAATCCTTGGCACCCCCAGAGAAGGCAACAGTCAACAACAAGGTACTTGATAGTACTGCGTGCTTGCCTTCAAGGGTATTAACATGCGTCATGGGTATACTTTTTGTGAGTGGATGCTGTATGTAGCAGTGCTGTACTCAGTACTTGACCATGCTATTTGTTAGCTTGCGCTTCCATTCTCATCAAGCTGGGATGAATGACCCTGCAGTATTACGCGCATGCAGACAAAGCACTTCTGACGCCAAACATCTCACCGGCGGTTCAGCTGTTTTGTCTACGCCATGCACAAGCCGTCCTGGCAGGACAAAACTTGTAACACAGACACCTAGCACATGTGTCTCAGGTGTAAAGACTTTGTGCTTTTCAGGGTGCCAGTCATGCTGCTCAGCAGGTCTTGCTTGAAAGACTTTGTGCATGTTGCAGGGATCTCAACCGGGTTCTTTAGCCTTGAAACAAGGGGCAAGTCTCAGTCTCCATGAAGGGTGTCTTTGGTGAGATCAGAAACCCGGGCAACATGTCTTGTTTCAAAGACTTTCAACATGCTGCAGGGCTGTGAATCAAGCTCTGCACCCTCAAGACAAAAAGTGGCCAAGCTGCCGGTCTCGAATAAGTCGTCTTGGACGACATCACAAACCTGAGCAGCATGTCTCGCTTTGTGGGTTGTGATGTCACCAATGACACTCTTCTTATAGACCGGCCGCTTGCTGCCTGAAGGCTATAGATCTTGCTTCAGAGACTTTGTACATGCTGCAGGGACCTGAGTCAGGCTTTGTAGCCACAAAACAAGGAGCAGTCAACCTGCTGGTCTTTGGGAGGTTGCCTGGTAACATCACAAATCTGGGCAGCATGTTTGGCTTCAAAGGTTTTGTATATGCTGCACGGACCTGACCACGGCTCTGTAGCACCACTGCAAGAAGTAGCCAATCTGCTAGTCTCCCAAAAGAAGGGTGTCTTGGGTGACATCACAATCCTGTCTTGCTTAGAAGACTGTGTGCATGCTGCAGGGCTCTGAAGCAGGCTCTGTATCCCCAAGGCAAGGCACAACCAGCCTGCCGGTCTGCAAGAAGATGGGTTTGGGTATTTTAGCCAACATCTCCCTTTTGGGCACCAGAAATGCGCACAGCACACCTGGGAAGGCTGCAGGAGAGCCGCCTGCTGCTGCTGACGGGCCCAAGGAAAACCCCAAGGCAGCCAGGAGGTCTTGGTTTGGTGGTGCCCATGCCAAGAAGGTAGGCCTCACCTGCTTATATGCTACAAGAAGTGCCTGAAGTGCTAGAAGCTGGTGACAAACAGCAGGACAGTTTGGCGCTGCTGCGTGCCAGCGGCAATCTGGACGCGGCTGCTACCAGTACTTGCAAGTTTGCACGTCTGAAATGCTTTACATCAAACAAATATGCTACAGGAGGTGCCTCAAGAGCCAAAAGCCAACGTGAGACTCGTCACAGCAGACAAGTCCTGGCGCTGGCACAGCCAATATCAACAACTTTGCATGTGTCAATCATTTCTTCACATTGTATATTGCTGGCGTGCTTCAGGAAGTGCCTCAAGAACCGCCAGTCAGTGATACACAGCAGGATAGGTTGGGTCTATACCCAATAGTGGCAATCAAGCACAGCTTTCATCTTTGCTATTTTGAACAGATTCGCACATCGCAAAGTGCTTATATGCTGCAAGAAATGCCTCAAGCCAAAAGACAGTGACACGCGCCATGACAAATTGGGCAATGGCACCTCAAAGAGCCGGCATGATTGGGTACAGTCACTATCTCCAGCTTTGCATGTGTCGCATGATTCATTTAAAAAAGACTCATTTGCTGCAGGAATGACCTCATAAGCCAAAGGTCAAAGAAGTGCTATGGAATTTTGCGCTGCCATGGCCAATAATTGCAATGGGACAGATGTCAAACGGTGCAAATCACACAATGCCTATATGCTACAGAGAGTGCCTCAACAGCGCAGATTTGCTGACGCTGACACTGCCAATGGGCACCAGGAAATACCATGGCCAATACCTGCAATTTTGCTTGTGTCAATCAGGTTATGACACAAAGTATACATATGCCGCAGAAAGTGCCTCGGGAGCCAAAAGCCAATATTTCTCAGTAACAAGCACTCTGGTGCTGACATGGCAACACAGTTTGGACACAAATGTGAATGCAAGTTCGCTTGTGTCCAACGCTTTATATCAAATAGCTCTCATGCTACAGGGCGTGCAGAACGTTGGCGACATTGTCAATGGTGATGAGGATCTTGACAAGGCCAAGATGGCGAGGCAGTTGAAGGAACAGCAAGAGCGCCATGCTGCTGCTGAGAGGGCAAATCAGGCTGCCTTGCAGGAACTCAACACACAGCTGCAAGTCACCAAGTCTTTCACTAGCTTGATGAATCATGAGAAGCAGGTGAGTAAGTTTGCATTGATTCCACCCCTGTTTGATGATAATGCGAAGACAGCAAGTCTGCTGCTGAGAGGGCACACCAGGCAGCCCTGCAGGATTTTATGCCACTGCTGCTGATGTGATCACTTGCCAACAACAGGTGATACCAATTCGCCCTTTGACTGATGGTAGCAGTAGGGTTTAGGTAGCAGTAGGATGGCAAGTCTACTGCTGAGCAAGTCACCCATGAAAGCAATGATATATTGCGGAGTGTATTGGACTCTGCTACAAGTGAACAAATTGCATTTGACTCAACAGCTCTGGCTAAATGGGCAGAATCTGAACTGCAATTCTGCTTTCAAGACAAACTTTGAGCACCTTGCGCATCAGCCATGAACGTCGCATGTCTGTGCAACAATTGACCATGTGCATGCAGGAGTGTCCAAAGCACCACTGTAGGTCATTATTGTGCAATCTTGTGCCTGACATGTATTGCTGATTGTGCAGGCTTCAACTTTTGACCTGTTGCCGGCACAGCAGAAGCTACCTGTGTAAATACCTCCCAATGCCCAAGACGCTGCTGCTGTGTTGAGGACACCACTCCATTCGTCACTATGCAGCCAGCTTGACAGTGTTGTTGCTTGCGCAGGTCTTGAGCGACGACTTGCTCCAGGCACAGCAAGCATTGGCACAGAACAACCATGTCAATGCAGCCCTGCAGCAGGCGCAAGCTCAGATCAATGCTGAGAATCAGGTTTGCCTTCATCAGCATTCTGTTGTTTCCTGTTGCTATGTGACATGACATTGGCATGCTTCATCAGCATTATGCTAGATGCTATTGCCATATATAACATGACAATGGTACGCCTTCATTAACGCTGTGAGGATTGCTGTTGATGCGTTACATGAATTGGAGTTGTCTGATGCGACCCAGCCATTTTCTTTGTCTACATCTCATGCTGACATGAGATTGCAAATAGGCGGGGCAAGCCATACATGGTAATGTAATTTTTGTGTTGACAGATCAGCAGCAGTTTAAACCTCAATGCACAGCATAACAGGATGACCTGTAGTATAGTTGCGGTTGCTTGCTCCGTAAACATACACCGCTTGTCGTATGGTTTGTGTCTGTGCCACATTGTGAGCAGCCTGCTGTTCTGTGTTGTCGCAGCTATCACCTAATCAACCCTCTTCATGTGTTGGTTTGCCTATCAACTAACACTTGATCAAGCCTCTTCATGCGGTGCTTGACAAATGCTCGACCACTAGAGCCTTTGTATTGAGTGCATCTTGCCTGGCTTGACTGCAGCATGTTGTGTTGCAGGGACTTATGACCCAGCTCGCAAATTCTGCTGCTGCCATTGCGGACCAGGTGATAGCAGAGAAGGAGGCAAATGACGTCATGACCAAGTTTGGTTACCGGTTCAATGCAGTACAGCACAGCTGCGATGAGCTGACTGCTGAGAAGGCCAGGTTGCAGAGAGCCGTTGCAGTAGCTGAAGAGCAAGCTGAAGCTGCCACCAGGCGTGCTACTGAGGCTGAGGCGGTGCGCCCTTCCCTTCCCTTCCCTTCCCTTCCCTTCCCTTCCCTTCCCTTCCCTTCCCTTCCCTTCCCTTCCCTTTTTTTCTTTTTTTCTGTTGTGTTGTGTTCTTTTCTTCATTCTTTCTTTTCTTTTACTTTCTTTTCTTTTCCTTTCTGCATTGCTGGCACAAAAGTCTAGTCTCGTCGGCTGTGCTATCAAGAGTTGATGCTGAAGTCAATTGCTGCATTCACTGTACAGCTAACATTAGCCAATCCATTGACGCATAAGCAGACAATCCAGCTATACTGCAGAGCTCTCATCACTGATTATACTGATCATTGTTCACCAGATTCTGCTGATTTCACTGCCAACAATGTTGTCAAGCAGTACAAGCAGACCCTTGGCTGGATGGCTGCATTGCAATGCATCACGGGCACCGGTACTTGCAGCATTGCCAGCATTGGCATCAGCACCATTTCAAGCCAGACGCTAGAATTATGCCTTCTGCTGCTGCATACCAAGCTTGAGGTCCATTTACTATTAAGTAGAGTTTGGTCATTTACACCTAGACGCCTGTCACTGATAGTGGACCCCTGCCTTACTGTATGCCCTGTCATGCAGCACCAGGGACCTGCACCAATGGGCCAGCACCACATATCAGGCCAGACATCATTATCATTATCTACTTTTGGCTGCTGTATATGGAGGTCACATTACTGTCACTGACACTCTCGTCTTCTGCAATGCAGCACCAGCACCAGTACCTGCCCCAGTGCCAGCACCAGAGCCTGAGCCTGAGCCCATCATGGAACCCCCTGCCACCCCCACCCCTGCAGAGACCGAAAACCCATACTTCATCAACTTCAATGAGCCCCCTCCTCCAATACCGCCCTCACCACCTCCCCCTCCCTCACCCCCAGCCCTACCCCCCTCGCCACCGCCGCCCTCACCTCCGCCACCGTCACCACCACCTCCGTTTCCCCCGCCTCCCTCCCCTCCACCGCCCAGCCCCCCACCGCCACCGCCGCCTAACCCACCAGGTATGACACCAACACCAGTCAGCCCACCACCACCAACTTTCCTCCCACCTCCTCTCCCGCCACCACCTGAGCCAGTTTTCCCGCCACCACCTGAGCCAGAGTTCCCGCCACCACCTGTGGCAGAGTTTCCGCCACCGCCAGAATCTGGACCCCCGCCACCACCTTCTCTATCGCCACCACCACCACCCACTCAGCAGCCAGTGGTCAGATTCCGTACTTACATGAGTGGTGTAGATGCTAGCACACTTGCAGCAGTGAACAACATCATGGGCAATCTCAGCGAGTCCATCACCACATTCACAGCACCACTTGATGTAGACATCAGCATTGTGCAGATTGGCGGCTTTGGGCAGAAGTCATTCCAACTCGCCCTCACTCGCACACTGCTACAGGTACTAAGACTCCGCGCGGTCTTCTTGTTTATTGCTGGCTTGACATACAAGACTGTGCCTGCAAGTGAACTTTAGCATGCTTGACTGATGCTCTTTTGATGAAGTGTGCTTGCGTTGGATCCCTGATTCTGGCAGCTGTACTGCGTGAAAGGCATGCAACAGGAATTTTGCAGCGTTGCGTTGACATAGCCTTTGCGTATACAGCTTTTACAGTCCAGCTGTCCACAGATTATGTTCATGGAAACTGTATTTTCAACTCTGAAAGCAGCTTCAGCAAGGGGACCTGCTGCTAAGTCACAAAATGTTAAAGCAGATTGCTGCTTGCTGCTGCAGTGTATAGCACCTGATATCAATTTTTTGGTTTGTTTATAAAGTTGCTAGTCAGTGCAAATCTTGGAAATATCCCTTCAGATCACCAACTCAAGTTCAGCAAATTACTTTTGCTGCAGGTGAACAGCATCAGTCTGGACACAGAGGTGCTGTTCCCCAACACAGCTGACAGTGCCTTGACTTCCGCTGCAGCTTCCAGCCTGTCCAGCACTTTGTCATCCAACCCAGGGCAGGTGTACACAGCCTCAGGGGCTGCTCTGCTGGCTTCTGCCCAGATTGCCATTAGTAATGTCACCCAGGATAGCATGGTGCCCTTGGCAAAACCTGTGGCGCAGATTGCACCTGGACCTGCGCCGGTTCAGTACCTGCTGACTGCAAATCTGGTGAGTCTGCCCTGATGGCCCCTGCCTGGATTGTCATTACTAAGGTCATTCAGAATAACATGGTGCCCTTGGTAAAATCGATGGCTCAGATTGCGCGTGGACCTGCATCAGTTCAATACTTGCTGACTGCAAATCTGGTGAGTACTCCCTGATGTCTTCTGCCGTGATTATCCTTACCAATGTCACCCAGGATAGCATGGTGCCCCTGGCACACCCTGTGGCTTAGGTTGCAGCTGGACCTGCGCCAGTGCAGTGCCTGCTCACTGCCAATCTGGTTAGCTGAAAGCACCTTAGGTCTCCAAGGCAAAGCTGCTGATGCGAGCTGCAATATGGTTTGCCTTGCATGACAGGCTGTTGTGTACAAACTGTCTAAAGCTCCTTGCAAATTTCAGGCTGGCTGTTTTCTGAACGACAGAGGCAATCAACACGTCGGCGTGACGCAACAAGCCAGCTGATGCATATGCTGAGACAGCCTTTCGCTCAGCATCCTGCAGTGCTGGGACAGCTGAATGCATGCAACTTATCTACTCACTGCAGATATGTGATTCAAGCCCTCACCTGCATACCTGGCTGAGGATGGTGTCACACTAAGCGCATCAAAGAACATATGTACCTTTGATTGGTCCCTTTGCCCTGGCAAGGTTGATCATTGCCATGCACCATCAGGACTTTCAAGCATCAACTCCTTTTGCATGTCCTCAGAGATGGCTTCTCACAGTGACCATGATGTGTCTGCAGACTTGTGACCTCAGCTGCATAGCCAATCCATCAGGCAGCCGCAAGCTGCTGAGCCACAGTCTGGTCCTGTCAACTATGTCTGCAGACATCTGGTGTGTAGAGAGCTGTGTGCCTTGCCTGAGGCTCGACCTTGTGAGTGAACAGTCACTCATCTGCTGTCCTGCAATTGTCTAGAGAAAGCCTTCATACTGATCAGGTGTGATGTCCCTGCAGACATGCGACCCCAGCTGCATAGCCAGCCCAACAAGCAGCAGGAAGCTGCTGAGCCATGAGTCAGCCTTGGCATTGCTGGGCATGTCATTGCATGACAGGTGGCGAGCTGCTAGTCAGCCAGAGCAGGACACCAGACGACGCAGGCTAGCAGACAGGCCTTGCTGCACCACAGCCACAGGAGCTATCCAGGTGAGTAGCTCATCCTCATCTCAGTAGTGTCCAGTCAGACTACACCGAAAATACTGACTATGTTTACATGTTGTCATATGTGACTCTCTCTTGGTGACTACGTGGCTGATAGCGACAAGCTAGCAGACAGGCCGTGCTGTACATCAGCCGCAGAGCCGTCCAGGTGGGTATGGATTTGCCCAATGCTTTTTGGAGAAATGAACACTTTGTACAACTGCTTCAGCAGAAAGAAAGAGAAGTACTGCCATGGCAGGGCTAGTGTGGAGTATCTTGCCCAAAAAGGTCCTGCCTGATTGGCAGAAGAGTAAGCTGCAGCAGAGTTAAGCAGTCAACAGGCACTCAGTCACTGAAGCTTATGTTGTACTTGCACCAACTCAATGCTTCTCATGCTGGCATAGATAGCACTTACAAAGATCAATGCCCTTTCAACAGTCTTGCCAACTGACAACTGTCAGCAGATCAGCAGGATATGCCAGCCGCTTCTGACGCATTGGCTTGTTGCAGCCAACAATTGCAATCCCTGCTGTCACAAAGCACCAGATTTGCATTTCTGAAGGACAGTGCACTTGGCAAAGTACAGGTCATGCGGAAATGAGTCCATACAGCACCAGCAGCTACGTATACAGTAGTTAGGGGACCCTTTGACTACAAATTTGGTTGTTGTCAGGCGTCATCCCAGCAGCTTGGTTGAAAGCAAGCAGCATGTTGCACTGTATTTAGTGATCACTTGCAGCCAGGAAGTCTGTCAGATGCCACACATGAGCAACAGCCAAGGTATCACAGGCATGTGTGCGTACACTCCCAGGCTTGGGTCAAAGCCCCATCTGCCCATGCATGGTCCACAGCTGTTGACGCTCTGGGCCGCAGCAAAATCTGTGGGAATGTATACACTCCCTTTCTTAATAGCACAACCCCCCAAGCATGACAAAGCTTTGCCAGCCAAAGCCACAGCAAAGTTTGTGCAGTTTTGAGAAAAGACAGTGATTTAGCAGAAGCTCACCTTGGCATACTTTGCAGGCTGCAGCCAAGCCGCCACCGCCGCCTCCAGCTGTGGCAGGCACAGGCAGCAAGGGTGGCAACACAGGTGTGGTAGTTGGGATAGCAGTGGCAGCTGGGGTTGGTGTGCTAGGTCTGGCTCTGCCCAAAAGTGAAATCACGAGTGATTTGCACTGTAGCTCAGTCAAGCATGCCTTGCCATGAACATTGCTGTGTTGTTTTGGCTGCACCCCAGTAGCTGCATGAAAATGGGCCATGGCAATCAACAATATAATAGACTGCAGATCACCATATGCGCTTCAGAATTGCATACAGTGTGCATTGGATGCAAGATCTGATCATGTCAGCCAAAGTTTGCTGTCAGAAATCATAGCCAGTCATGTCTGAAAGTGTAAGTACTGACATGCTAGCTTGGACGATGCAGGGCTGATGTATGCGCTGGTGCACTTTGGCGTGTGTGGCAAGATCCTGGGAGCCAATGCCTACAGATCTGCCACGCAGGTCAGTCCTTTCCCCCTGTGATCGCCCCCCCTATGGCTCTAGGACGCCCCCTCTCAGGCAGCACTCAGGTACCCACAAACATACATAGTACCCTGATGCTGAAAGACAGTTGCTTGATGACTATACCTAACAAGGCCTTTGAGCCCAACCAGTATGCCGTTTATGTATATTTGTACCGTGATGATTCCAAAGGCCCTGATGAATTTTCCAGAAGTTCCTGACTTGATTGTCAACAGCATGCTGACTAGTGTCTGCAGCATGTCAACAGCACGTGGTCATTGCAGCGTGCTGTCTTTTGTGTTGCCGTGACTGCCACTGAATGTGATTGGCAAGCAAGCATAATGCATAACTTGAGCAGCGGATGATGTATTGTCAGTTCCACATGCGTGACGAGTTGCCTGCTTTGACACCATTAAGACAATGCGTCAAACAGGAGCACAGCAATGCAAGTATTCGGATTACAACATGTATAGCATGAGGGCATGAGATTGATTGAACATTATGGGATGACTGCAAGACATGGGCACACACACAGCAGGATGAGGTGCTACTGCAGGACTCACATCCCTCTGTGTGTGTGTGCATGTGAGTCCTGCACAGGCACGCCATCCAAGTGTGTGTGTGTGTGTCTGTGCCTTCAGGTGGTCCCCCTACCCCAGCACACCCCCCCTGGGCCCCGGCCAGGCCCCAGCTACAAATTCCGTCCCCAGCATCACCCTGACTTGTACAATAAACGCCATCCTTCTGTTGGCATTCGCACGATCCCCTTAGGCAGAGGCATTTCAGGCCTACCCCTTCAAGATTTGCCCCAACTCATGAGGGCTTAGCTGTCTGGTTTGTAACTGTGGGGCTTCAAGTCACGTCAAGGTATGACGTGCTGTGTATTGCATGCTGCTGCACAGCATGGGCTCAGACTAAGGTGTTATGGCTTTGCTCAGTACTTCTGCAGTACTGACTGTGCTGTTGGGACCTATGCAAAAAGGTTACCAGTGTGAGCTGCTGACCTGAGCCAGCCTGCTACAACATGAACAGGCAAGTGACTGCCACGTGGTGACCCCAACCTACAAGGCTAATTTCTGATCACTTACGCGCTGTCTAGTGTGGTATGACACTGTGCATGAATTTGCTTCTGGACAAACAAAATGTCGTTGTTCATGGTATTTCTGCTGCATATAAGCTGGGACAAAATAAGCATGCATACCATGCCTGGACAGTCAGTGCATCCTCTGAGTCCCGTCTGGTTTGGTTGCCCAGCATCCTTAAGCTCATCATACAAGGCCATGACTCAATGAACCCTGTGTCTATGCCAAGAAGTCTGGGAAATGCTGACCTTGTAGTATGCGTCAGAACTAGACATTGCTGGCATCAAGCTTAGATGTGTATGATCCCTGCGTTGGCTGCCCTGGTAGCTCATACACACGTGTCATCAACACATGCATGCTGTGTGCTGCTTCAGGAAGAAGAGTATCGTCTGCGGCAGCATGGTGAAGTAGATAGAAGGGCAAGCAGTGAGCAGGATGCAGAAATGGAAGGATTGCAGGGGCAAAAGGATGTAGGTAGTAGTATGGATGTGCCAGATCTGGCAGGCAGGCAGGTCACTCTTGGCTCTGGCTACTTTGATGCTGCTGGTAACTGGCAGATCTATGATGCTGATGCCACTGCAGACGAAGTTCTCGATAGCAGGTATGCATGTTGTTTGTATTCTTGCACTCTGGCCAATTGAATGCCAATACAGCCAATGGCACTCTTGGCTCTGGCTACTTTGGTGCTGCTGGTAACTGGCAGGCCTGTGATGCCAATGCTATTGCAAATCAGGCTCTTGGTAGCAGGTGAGACATTGCACTTTTGTTGCAATATTGAGTTCTGGACATGTCAACTTGGATGATGTTTGGCAGCTAATGCTGCTGCTGCTGCTGCTGAGGCGCTCAACAGCAGGTCACTGTGTTGTTGCATGCTCAAGCTCTGGCTACTTTGATGCTGCTGGCAATTGGCAGACCTATGATGCCGATGCTACTGCTGATGAGGCTCTTGATAGCAGGTAGGACACTGTTTCTCTGATGCACAATCGACGGCCTGGACATGTGAGTATGATGTTTGGCGGCTGATGCTGCTGCTGCTGAGGCGCTCAATAGCAGGGATGACATCGCGAGGGCTTTGCACTTTTGGCTCTGGCTATTTTGACGCTGCTGGGTAACTGACAGACCCATGAGGCTGACGCCGCTGCAGATGAAGCCCTTGACAGCAGGACTGACACTTTGTGCCTTTTGCACTCTTGGGCAAGCACATGTCGTGTGGTACTCAATCCAGGTTGTCTGCAGCCGTTCTGCTTAAGCTCTGAAACTTTTGATGCTTGATGCTTGCACATGCCGCAAACATGCACACATTGTTGACTCATGACACAAGCTTGCTATAGTTATGTCCTTCCCTCTTGTGATGCACCACTGACGCTACATCCAGCCTTCACTGAAAGCTTGTGCTGCTGTGATTCAGGTCTATACAGCTGGAAGAGCCAGGCAATGCTATGCTAGCATCATCTGTGGGTGACTGGCAGGCTGGCACAAATGCATCTCAGGAGTCTGCTCTTCAGGTATGCAAAAGTTGTATGCCAGAAAAACTACACAGCTCTGATGCAACTTGCAACTGCCGCTGTAAGTCATAGCGTAAGGCTTAGCTTGCAAGGGGAACTTGTCTGCTTGGGCTTGGCTGGGGCATTCTATCAGTGTAGTCTGACATGTGTTTGCAAAGCTGGTGAAGCTGAAACGTTTTGAGTTCCTGTGGTTTTGACCTTGACATATGACAGATGCTGCAGCTTCATCAATGCTCCTGCCCACCCCAAGCAAACTTACAGCCTTTGATGTTTGTCAGCACAGGATCATGACAATGTTTATTGCATGCAGGTGGACACAGCAGCTGTGCAGCAGCCATTTGATGTGCAATTTCCTGAGCAGGAGACAACAGTGACACAGTTCAAGTCAGCCTTGCCGCAGTATCAAGGGGTGATGGCAGACTATATGGCACGCATGGAAGCTGCCAAACGCAAGGCAGAGGCTCTGGAGATGCAGCGACAACAGCAGATGCAGGAGCAAGAAGGGGTGGAGGCCAGCGGTGCCTCTGCGTCCATAGTTGCTGCAGCGGCGGAGCAGGACGAAGCAGGGCCTAGCACGCAGGAACCAGCGCAGCTGGCGACCTCGCAATCTGCTCCTCAAGGCATCCTTGGCGACTACATGTCGACGCTTGAAGCTGCTCGAGCGAGGCAGGTGGCAGCACAGGGCAAGCAGGCGAAGGCCGTCATTCCTGATCTTGACACGGGAGATATCAACAGGACAGGGTCAATGCCAATAGACATCCAGCTCAGACCAGAGGTGTCTCGTGGGGTGAACACACAACTGGCACATCTAGCTCGTGTTGCAGCTGAGCTCAAGGACCTGGCAGGTCATGTAGGCCAGAGAGCCGAGGGCAAGCAGCTAGCCAGACCAGATCCCAGGAAGTCTGGCATCCGCAGCTTGCAGCAATTCAGAGCAGCTTCCACAACTGCAGCTGTGCAGCCTTCTAGTCAGCCTTTGAGTTTGGAGGACTTCAGCACAGAGCATGCTGATGCCTGACTTTCCTGCTCGTGTTATTCACAATTCTTGAGACTGCAATGTCTGTCACACAGTGTTGGTCTATGCGTCAAAGTTTGTTCGTGCACAGCTAGTATTCTTTCCTCTGTGCAAACATGCAGTTTTGTGATTTGTGCTAAGATGCATCCTTTGTGTGTCAGACTGTCAGCTACTGAAATGCTTTATGCTGTTTTGACATAATGGTTCTACTTCATTGACACAGATTTGATCGATTGTCCAGAGATGAATATTCGAAATGCAATGGCCAGTGCACTACATCAAAGTCATCTGAAAGCAAAAGCATTGTCCAATGTTTCATGCCATGCGTGCGCATCTTGAGCCTGGTGCGTTTGACAGATCCAGAAGAAGCAAGTCAATGACTGAATGAAGTCACTCTTGCACTTTACCGTGTCACTGGCAGTCATTGTGAAACAGGTTCCTCAACCCAAAGTGGTGCTTGAACATCAGTCCCCGCTATGTCTGCTGTGAAGCTGCGCATCACTACTTGGCAGGGAAAGGCAGCGCAGCAGATCTAGAGCCACGCCTTGACAACTCCCAAGTTTATGAACAATGCCTTGCTCCATATCAAAAGCGATAAGTGCTGTCGAATTCTAGACGTCATTTCGGGCTGCCAGACAAGTTGATAAGGGTCTGCAATATGATGTTACATATGATGTAACCGGCAAAGCAGGATGAGTCTAATGTGGACAGAAGTGCAATGCTCACTGAGCAATGCAAGAAAGCATGTACGCATTGCGAGCTGTAACAAAAAGTCTGTGAGTGCTCTATGTTTGCTCATGTCAGCTTGCTTGTAGATCTTCTCAAAACATCTTCTGTCAGCGCAAAAGGCATCTGATGCATCATTCATCGTCACTTTCAAACTTGAAAGAGTTAACGTTGTTGTCGATGAGACCGCCTTTGTAAGAACCACGCTTCTTCTTGGTCTTCTCATGTCTGAAGTCCTTGCCTCGCACCTGCAGAGCTAAAGCAAATAACCCAAAATAACATAAGCTGCCACTCACAACAGACGTCCCTTCATAAACTCTGCATGTTGACAGTGCTGGGGCACCTGTATAAGCAGAGGCTGCCAATATGGTGCCTAACGGCTTGAGTTTTTTCCTTTCCTGCATGTTAAGCCATTTCAGCTGCAGCTGTGCAGACACAAATTACCAGTCACCAGAAATTGACGATTGAGGAGGATATGGAGGGCTATCAAGCAAGTCCCAGCCCTCACACTGCTGCGTGGAACCTTCAGACAGCAATAGACAGCACACATCCCGTGTGATTCACAGCACCAACACAACAGACCAGGAAGGGGAAGATCAGCAACCACAAGATCAAAAGTTGCTTGTCAGATGCATGTCTGATTGCCTGCTGTGCATAGCTTGAAGCACAATCGTTTGAAAGCACTTGTTTGCTTCTGTATGCACCTGGCCAGGTCATAAAAGCTCATGAGGACACATGATGCTGATGTTGATGCTGATGCTGATGTGTAGCAGCCATGTCTCACCTGCAGAAGTGTCTGCGAAGCCTTGGCACCCCATCCTGAGTTGCCAAACTTAGCCTCGTATGAGTTGTCCCAAGCGCCCTTCTTGCCAAGCCACTCCTCATCATTCACCCTCTTGAAAGCCCTGGCCCCTGAAGGCCCTTTCAGCACAGCCTTACCTGAAGAAGAAAACGAGGGGCAGTGAAGCACCACATGTAATGCTCAATTCGCATTAAAGAAAGCACAGTCTTTGAAATGAGATGTAGTGCGAACTGTGCGATACGCAATACGCTGCTGTGAACACGTATAGAACGATACGTAGGTTCATTGAACCATCAGCTATTGGAAACAAGAGCATGGTGATGTATTGAAAGTCTGCACCACTACGTGCCATAGCAGGCACATTGTGAGCAGGATCAGTCCCTTTCAGCATAGCCTTACCTGAACTAGTGAGCTCTATCTTAATTGGCTCAACACTGCTATTGCCGTCACCATTGGCTTCTGCTGATTGGCTGATGGCTGCTGCTTCCATAGAGGCAGCAGGGAGTACAACCACATCAGGGGCCACCACTACTGCAGGCACTACCACTGGAGCTGCAGCATCTGTTTCTACCACTCCTGCCTCTGGAGCTGCAGCGCCCTTCTTGGACTTCTGCAGGAACTGCTGCTTGTCAGTCATTGATGACACCCAGCAGGAAAGTTGGCCTTGTATGTAGATGTAGAATTGCTGCTTGGATGCAAGGCTGTAAATCAATCATCAGCAAGGACATTGCTCATGCGAAGCTGGGTCTGGCTCGTGTGTCTGCTTCTCACGTTCCTCTGTGCTGCTTGTGGCAAACTTTACAGCAGCACAACACCTCTTGCTGAAGGCACCTCGACTGCTGCTAAGCATGCTGTGGCTGCTCACTGCACACAACACTGTCAAAGCAGGCAGCAAGCCAACCGAGTGCTTGAACAAGCCTGACAATGCCAAGAGCAGCAGCTTAAAGGTTTTGTTACAGGAATCCTCTGAGGACCAAGTCACCTTCTTCTTGGGCTTTACAGCGGTGGCAGCCTCGACAGCAACTGGCGTCGCAAGCTCAGCCTCAGCGTCAGTGGCAGCATGCTTTGCCTTTTTTGACTTCTTCTTCACAGGTGAGCCATCGTTGCTAGCATCACCGTTTGCCGCAGCAGGGGCATCAACAGCAGCATCTGCATGCTTTTTGCGCTTCTTGCTGGCCTTCTGTTCAGCTTCTTCTGCCACAGGTACGGCTGCTAGCACGACAGCTGCGGGTGACACAGGTGCTGACTCGGCTGCTAATGTGGCGGCTTGCTTAGCAGCTTTCTTCCTTTTCTTCTTCTTGTCCTTTGAGTCTGCTGCAGGGTCAGCAATTGTGACAGCTGGAGCAACCTCAGCCTGCTCTGCTGCTTGCTGCTCAGCTTTTGCTTTCTTCTCCTTCTTTTTCTTCTTCTTGTCTGAGGTGGCTTGTTCTGTAGTCTCAACATCAGCTTCCATCACAGCTTCAGCTACAGTCTCAGGATTGGATTCCTGTTGCAGCTTCTGCATCTTCTTTTTCTTGGTCTTTTGGGTTGGCTCAGTGCTGACAATAGCTGCTGCAGGCAGCTCAGCTGTTAGGGGAGTCGCTGAGCTAATTTCTGAAACAGACTTGTCCTTCTTTTTCTTCTTCTTGTCCTTTTTCACAGGCTCCTGCAAAATCGACAAGCAGCATGAGATCAAACACATTCCACAGAACGAGCCAGAACGAAGGCTGTGGAAATTTGACAAACAGTTGGAGACCTAGTTTCATTGCATATTGCAGACTGACCTGCGTGGCAATGCTTTCAGATATTGCTGCTGACACAGGACCTGCTGCATCCTGCATTACACAAGCAAGCAAATTCTAGTTTGGTAAGCACAGCACAAGCTTCTTGTCATGCCAAATCATTTTGGACAATTACGTGCAACATAGGCTTCTTGCCTTAGCCAGCTGTGCAGCAGCTGCCTTGCGCTTCTTCTTGGACACTTTACTGTCCGCCTGCGCACAAACAGCCCTTTGCAGAAATCCAAAAGTGATGTTGGCGTGACGATGGCTCCTTCCTGACGCCACACCTCTGGCACGTCAAGAGTTGCCAATTTTGAGGTGCGGCCTTGCAGCATGACCGCTCTGGGAAGCAGCATGCCGGCGGCCACACAGTCAACAGTGGTTTTATGAGAAGTTGCAAGTGGCGCAGACCTGGAGCGACTGATCGTTAGCTTCAGCGGGCTCTGGCAGCTGCTTTTTCTTGGACATCGTCCAACACAACCTGACGCCTGGTGTGTTTCAAGGTATTACGCACGTGCGTTGCAACACAATGCGGATGATCACGACCGGCTTGTTGCGCTTCCCATGTCAACGTTGTTCCACAAGTTGCAAGCGTTGCTAAATTGCTCTTGCAACAATCAGCAACGCGGGCAGTGTTGAGTTGCAAGACGTTTCATCTCCCGTCATATGGCAAAGCAGCGCAAAGCAACATGGACGCAGACACAAAGCAAAGGAAATAACAATGGGAGCTCATGGGACTTTAGATGAAGCCTTAGCAAACGTCGCAACTTTTGCGTCGGCCAGTCACTCGTCCAGATCATCTACTGATAAACACCCAGGCGGCAAGCACCAGTCACACAAAAAGCACAAGGAATCAAAGGGCAAAGCCAAAGATAAGAAGGGAACGCACAAGAAGCGCAAACGACCTAAGCAAAGCTCGACAGACGACAGCAGTGACGACGAAACGCAGCGTGTTGATCTTGAAACACAGCTTGCCAAAGGCAGGGAAGCTGTGCGAGTTGCACGACGCATCTTGGCTGAATACTCTGAAATGCGAGGAGATCTTCGAGAGGTAGCTGCTCCTGAGCAGTCTGCTGCCAGATGCCAAGGTACACGTGTCTTAGCCTGGCAAAAGTAACAAGTGTTTCTGCTTCTGCAGCTGCTAGGGCGCATTGATCGAGGGGCTGCATTTGCCATTGATCAGATTCCAATTAAAGGCCTGCAGCAGCTACTGGCTGACCTGTTTGACAACCTTCTCCTCCACAAGACAAAACAGGCAGGTGCAGCGCTCTCAGCATTGCAACAGCAGCATGATACGCTTTCAAACACAGAGTCTGCAGCATATGCTGCTGTGCAGGGTGTGTACACCAAACCAACATATGTGGGGTCCTTGGTGCTGTTCCTCAGCCCAATCTTTGAGGAGACTCCTGCACAGCTGGCCTCAGGTCTGATCAATAACCCCCAAGAAGTAACCCATGTGTCCGTCAATGTTCACTGTCTGTCAGGGAGTTCCTGTAATCAATGGCAGAGCAATGCGTGATTGTGAATTGTATGTCACAGACCATCTCATGCTGCTGTTTTTGCCCACGTGCTCAATGTCAAAACTTCTGCTGCAGACACATCAGTCAGGCCTGAGGCTAAGGCTACGGCATCTATACCAGAGACACGTCAAGCCCCTCAATCAGCAGCAACTGCTGAAGATATAGCGGGCGGTGTTGCTAGCGATGTTGAGGCCAGTTCAGCACAGGCTGACGTGTCCATTGGTCCTAGCATGCCAGCCATGCCCACTGCAGATGCTGCTGATGCGGACAATTCAGATGCACCTTCTGCTGATGCTGCAGACCTCCCTGAAGTTCAGCCTGCAGCAGGTATGACTTGCTGATATGCTTGTCCTGTACAAATGGGGGTTGTTTTGCTTGATCAGCATTGCCTTCACAGCAAAATTGACATGATTGACAACTATATAGGACTCACAGCCTGCAATCAAAAGCTACACAGATATTAGCTTGTTAAGGGATGTCATCAGGTCCCTGACCTTTCTGTCCAGGCACGACGCTGTCATTCACCATGACTTCTAGCAGATCAAGCACGTGCATGCCTCTACAGCGAGCATACCTGCACTACTACATCAAATATCATGCAGCACATTCTGGATAGGAGATGCATAGCTTCACTCTTTGCACTGAGAGACTTAATGGCTTGATTGTAACAGGCAAGCAGGCTAAAATTAGGCCGGCTATGCCTCTCTCAGAGTTCTTAGTTGCTGCTCAGATGCCCTGGGAAGAGGCACGAAAGACATACAGAACCTGACTGGTGCTTCCTGCTGTGACACTCGATGGTTTTGCTGCAGAAGGCCGGCGGTCTGCAATTGGGCCGGCCATGCCTCCCCCAAAGTTGCTAGCAGCTGCCGCTCAGATGCCCTGCCAAGAGGACCAAAAAGACATACAGGACTTAGTTGGTCCTTCTTGCTGAAACGCTTGATAATTTTGCTGCAGAAGGCAGGCGGGCTGCCATTGGGCCGGCTATGCCTCCCCCAGAGTTGCTAGCTGCTGCTGCACAAATGCCCTGGGAAGAGAGTGAAGAAGATGTAGAGGGCTTAGTTGGCCCTGCCCCGCCTGAGATGGCTGAAGAGCTTGACGGTGTTGGCGGTGATGAACGTGTTGCTGAAGTCGCAAGGATCATCAGGTACAGCCAAATTTTCAGCAGCAATGCTGCTGCTGCATCGCCTTCTGTGCATGCATCATGCCTTGCATGGGATCAGATGCATTTCTGCTGTGGTCAGAACTACTGAGCAGGGCTGCATCCTCAGGCCTATTCACAAATGTGCTTAGACGTGGTCAGTGTGGCATTCAAAGCAATGCACTTGGTGATTGAAACAGCGCTATTTGCTTGCTGTTGCAGGGTCCTGAGCATTGTGAGCTCAGTCTTAGCTGCAGACGGCTTCAAATCCACTCAACTCAATTTGCGGAGGCGTACAATCATTTGTGCTGTATGTCAGAGGACTTAGATAAACAGCTCTGTTTGCTTGCTCATGCAGGGTACTGAGCATTGTGCCAGAAGGCAAGGAAGCAGATGCGTATGAGGTGCTTGGTGTTGAGCCAGCAGCAACATCAGGGGAGATCAAAAAGCGCTACTGGCGGCTGTCATTGTTGATTCACCCAGACAAGTGTGCGCACCCTCGTGCAAACGATGCTTTCCAGGCAGTCAGCAAAGTGTCAAAAGACTTACAGGTAAAATTGCATGAAGCCTTCCCTTCAGCTCAGATCTGCTGTCTCTGCTGTCACAATTGCCACCAAAGCATTTTGCTTTTGTGTGACCTCTACAATCTTCACCAAATGCGATGAAAGCAAGCTCATGCGCTGATTGGCCTGACACGGACTTGTCCCATGCATTGTGCAAAACATGCAACAGGCGTAAGATGCATTTGTCTGATTTCTCAAAATTGTCGTCTGTCACAAGCACGTTTTTCCATCAAATGCCAAGCAGACTGAAGAATCAAGCAAGACGCATGGCAGCAAGCATCTGCCGTCAACAAAGCTGCAAATTAAAACCTGTTTCCAAATGCTCGTCTAATTCTTGCAGGATCCAGAAAAGAGAAAAGGTATTGATGCTGCAAGAGAAGACGCCCGTCTGCTCAGGATTGCAACTGAGCTAGCTGATGAACAAGAGCGCAAGCGGCAATGGAGGGTTGCCAGAGGCGAGGTTTGTACTTTTGACCCAAATCTGCAAATCTTTGCTTGTCCCAATTTTGGTCAATTTGCGTCACATGTCCTTTTTCAAGCACAATTGGCTGCTGTCAACGTGTGCTGCAAGGAGGCGTAGGTTGATTGGCAGGCTGTATTTGTGTCATTCATCAGACTCATGTTGGCAGTTGCATGCACATCATTTCATCTCATCCAGGCAGCACATTGTCTCATGCCAATGCAAGTGAGTCTGTCTTCTGCAGCTATGCATGGTTCGCCGTCACAGACAAGGTTCCAAACAATTGCATCATGCTCAGGAGTCTAAATCACAGCATGCTGAAACTCTGGCTTTGGTGTTCAGGCAACAGCAGAGGATTTGGCTGGCCCTATCAAGGGAAGACCTCAGCCCAGAGACAGGTGCATGACAGACCTCCCTCCAGAGAAGCTGCGTATGCTTGACCTGCATACTAATGGATCTTAGTCACAGCTGCAATCTGAATGTGTCATGTTCAGGCAACAGCAGAGCATCTGGCGGGCCCTGTCAGGCCAGGACCTCAGCTCAAAGACAGCTGGATGACTGATCTGCCTCCTGACAGGCTGTGTCTGGTTGACCTGCATAGTTATGCATCACAGTCACAGCTATCAAATCTCTGTGTTACGTTCAGGCAACAGCAGAGGATTTAGCCGGGCCTGTCAGGCGAGGACCTCAGCCCAGAGACAGTTGGATGACTGATCTGCCTCTGGAGAGGGTCCCAACCACAATGGCCCCAAAAGGCAACCAGACCAGCTTCAGTCAGCAGGGCATCCGCAGCAGGGGGGACACCTCAGACTGGACCATGACTCCTGCACAAAGGCTGCTGCAACTGCAAGGCGGGTCTACAGGGCCGCAAGCTATTGCTGCTGGTCCCTCTTGGGAACAAGAGCCACGCAAGGCAGCGCAGACTGCTGCTGCTGTGGACGCATACCTTGGGGCAAATCGGAAGAAGAGCTTGGTAGAGCAGCACAACGAGAAGAAGGCAAAGAAAAGGAAAGCTGAGAAGAGTGAAGGGAAGGGAGACGGGGCTGAGAAGAAGACCTGGGAGGGCAAGCATCCTTGGCGGCCGTTTGACAGGGAGAAGGATCTGAATATTGCAGCTAAGCCTGCTAGTCAGCAGGAGCTGCTGAAAAAGGCTGGCAGTCTGTCAGGACGCTTTGGTGGCACAACATCAGGCCATAGAACGTTTCTTTGACATGTGAATGCCCTTGATAGCACGCCATGATGCATAAATTGCGTTTACATAGAAGTCAGAGACTTTGAATTGATTTCATCAAAATTTGTATTGTCCTTAAATTTTGAGTTAGAATTTGACGACCCTTGTGTCAGGCAGATTTCTTCTACCATTTTGTGTACTCTATGTAACCAGTCTGTCATGTCAAAAGAACTTAGAAACTCAAGAGCAGACTACAGATTGGTGAGTGCTTTTGACACCCTCTGCTGGTGTGCGCTGTGCCGAATCAAGCGCTTAGGGCTTTTGCTTGAGAAAAAAAGGCTCAAATCTCACGCTGCTGCAGATTTCACAGCAAAGCTAGCTGCCGCCAGCAATGCCCAAGAATTGTTGGACACGAAATGTCGATCAGATCCATGTGCCCTGCAGCAATATTGACGTCATGGGTGTACTATATTGCCAACTTTTGGTTCCGACGTACGTCTGCACACTCAGTCCAGTTAAACACATGCAGTGTGTATGCACAGCATGACAGCATGTGCATGATCATCTGGTCAGTGCTTACTTGTCTTTGAAGAAGGCCAGCAACTTGGGCAGCATCTCTGACAGCCCTCCCTGCACGTCATGCATTGTAAGCAGCCTCTTGAGTCGATCAACAATGCCCTTGGCAACATGCATGAAGACAAATACTGCTGGTCTTTGCTGCTTTGCTTGTTCATGCCAGAACGGGCAGACCATCTGTGTTGTTTGCATGGCCAGATGTCATGCAGCAAATTCAGAGCATGTTCAGTATTGTTTGAACCTGTCACAAGCAGAAGACAAAGCCTCCAGCATTTGGCACTTTGATCACGCACCTTCATTCCAAGCGCCAGCGCTGTCTGGAGTGTGATTGCTGTCAGCATGGCAAGCGAGTCTAAGCTGCCCTCCTTGTGAATCAGCTTGGCAGCATGGTAGGCCATGTCAGGCACACAACTCAGAATGCTGAGAGGGTCCACATGCAAGAAGGTATTGATGTCTACGCTGCCACTGTGGATGGCCCTGTACTCAGCCAGGATTGGGTACCTGCCCTCATCTTGAAGAGAGACACGGCTCCCAACAGTCTGCAGCAACAGAAACACCTGCGTCTTGCCATTGTTCTGGGGCAACATGCATCTGAACGCATCAATGACGGTGAGGATCAGACACTAGCTATGGCTAATTACTGCCAGTTGAGCACAATCAAGAAAGCTTGCAAAAGCAAGCTGCTGCCAGTTTGCGCTTCAGCATAATGCAAACACTTTCTAAGGACCACCAATGCAGCGTGCTCTATCAAACATGACGCCTCTGCACGATGCAGCAGCTGAAGCAAATTGACCAAAGGCAGAATGCAGGCGTGGTACGTGTGACTGACCATGCCTAGGAGGCGCAAGCGGTCCTTGAGATGCAAGACCAGCAGGAAGGCTGTCTTCTCAGGAACAGTCCTCAGCACCTCCTTTGCTCCCACCAGACCATCAATCTGCATAATAAATTGAGTTCTCTTTGTAAGGACACACGACGTTAGGACGCTCGCAATGTAAGGACAATGCAATCGGTTCCACTGCATTTTGGCTGCAGCGGCACCTCTCAGTAAGGACAATGTGATATGAGGACAATTTTCTTGAGAACCAAAGCAGTCGTTACAAAGAGAACCCACTGTAGCACAGTCATGAGATATTTGCTTGCCTGCCCTTACAGCCAACAACAGTGATCTTGAGCAGTGTCACCCTTTAACAAGTCGGCTAGAAGACACTGTTTACAACCTCACTTGCCTGATGGCATGCGAGTCAGGAAGATTTTGCCAAGCCCTCATTGCATACAAACTTGGACGCAAGACCTGCTATAAGCATCAAAGCACGATGATCACCGTTTGCAAAGCTTGTACTGCAGGCAGACTGCGCATAAGACCTGGCATAAGCGGTGACTTACCATGAGCCTGTCCAGCTTCACCCTAGTGCAGTCATACTTAGTCATGCTGGTGCGCACTTTGCCTGTGGTACAGAACAGGCCAGCATCCTCAGCTGTGCCTGCATGCCACCATCATCAGCAGTGAAGAAAGTTCGCTGTAGGATACAAAGCCTTCTCCATTATGAGTGTGTTGACTTGCATTGGAGGAAAGGCACAGGTGGTCAGATGGACTGCCAAGACTGTACTATAGAAGCGCCCAGACAGCCAATGGTGAACTTGGTTGCATCATGACACAGAACTTGCCAGGCATGCTTGACAGTATTGTCCATGCAGTTTGGTACGGCATGGACGCACACATCACGAAGTGCATCAGAGCCTCTCCCATCAGAGGCGCTGACACAAGCAGGGGTAACAGTACCGGCAATTGAGAGCAACCACTGCACATCAGCAGCGTTCAAGAAGCCAGGTGAAACTTTGCTCACATGTAGACGATCTTGAAAGTTGCCAGGCATGTCTGGGACTTCAGCGACTAATGCTTTGTCAAGCTGCTTGGACAAGTTTCAGGGCATGCATGGCAAATCCTGTGTCTTTGTCTATACTCAGGTCGGCATGCATGATGCAGAAGGCTGTGATGAAGTTCACATACATCAAGGAGTCCATCAAAGCTGTTTGCAACATGCATGCTGACTTGAACCAGGACAAAAGCGCTTGACGCTGTACAGTGCATGACAGCAAGTGAGAGTATAAACAGTTATGCGTCGCTCCATGAGTGTTCAGGAGGAATTTTTGGATTGATCAGGACAGCCTGTCAAGCATCATAGCAGATTTGCATATTCCTGCTGTTATTGCAGCATGCGGCATCGAAAACCCTGCTGCACGCCGCAGGCTGCATGACAAGTGCAATTCACAAGACACTTTGTGGGCCTCGCTGCTTCACTGCTGCTGCATGTTACAGGGTGCATTGCAAATGCCACAAAAAGCATGCAGGATCCAGCTCGAAGTAGCTTGCAACACAGGGTTACAGGAACTTTCCGCTCACACTTCAGGGCGCAACGTACAAAGCAGTTGTGAATCTCACCAGACAGCTCCAGAATCATACGCAGTAGCAGTCCTGCCATTTCAGCAATTTCTGCCACCCCAAAAACTTCAGCATCCACCGGCCACTGCATCTCATCATCGTTCTGGTCATCCTTCTGCTTCTGCCTCTTTTCTGCTGCTGCTACTGCTTGAGCATGGGCAAACTCCGGGAACTTCTCTGCTGACTGTGGCTGTGGCAAAGCCTCACTGGGTGCAGGGCTGGGTGACTTGCTGGAGGGTCTAATCTTCTTCAGCATGGCAGGGGTGTGTTGGTTCAATTCCTCCTGTTCATCTTCTGCTGCTGCTGAGGCTGCTATGCACCTCATCAGATTCAGCACTAGCTCGCCATACCTCATTGAATGAGACTCATTCTGCAAGAGTAGTCATCGGGCATTGAGTCAATACTGTGTTGAGAGGTGGGCTCACTGTCATTGTTTGACATACAGTAATTTCTCTTTGTGAGAATACTCAATGTAAGGAAACTCTTGACTTGCAGCCTGCTACAATTTGGGTTGTCAAGCTGCAAAAGACGGCTTGCATACTGGCATATATCAGTCATGCAGCTGATGCATCTTGGCATTAACAGAGCCAAGGGATAAAACGCTTGAGGGAATGTGCTACAACCCGTTGAAATGGGTGCTTTCACTGCCTGCGGCTGTGTTGGCTAGCAGCTTCTTCTTTGGTGACTTGTGGGATGGGCTCAAAGGGGCTTTGAACCCTCACAAGCACCCAAACAGAAAGCGCTCTCACACTCATGTGGAAACTGAATCTCCAGCTTGTGTTTCAATGACTGGGAGTGCTGTTAAAGAACCAGCCTTCATCCCATCAGCACAGCCCACCACTGGGCTTTCCTGATGGTGAACAGATAGGTCACAAAGAGTGAGATGTAGGCTACCTGAAGCAGACGCCAAAGCTGACTGTTCTGCAGCAGTGCATGCCGCTTTGCCTCTGCTGACTTGTCAGCTTTTGCAGTCTTGGCATACACAGCCAAGCGATGCCGCAGGTCCCGTTGCAGCTCAGACAGTATCAGCTTCATGCAGCACAGCTCACCAAAGTTCCTGCAGTACAAGTGGAGGGTATTTTGACCAAAACTGGCTACATTTGACTAACGTTTCAAGGTGCCCATGGAGACCAGCCAACATTGATCAGCTTGTTTTAAGCTGTACACAGGTTGTGACATGCCCAAGGGCTACATATAAGCAGCAGAAGGTCTGGAAAGCTGTCACTGCCCGGAGTGCTGAGAAAGCAGCGCTTCTGATGCCATCACTGAGCGCAAAAATTCTACACAGATTGTGCAGATACCTGTAGTAGTCCTCAGTGTCTATTTCATCAGATCCCTGAGTGCCAACAAGTCCCTCTGCCTGCTCTGCTGCATGGTCCCACACCTGATAACAAGTAATCGCACTTCATCATGTATACAGTAATGTACATACAAATACATACACATAATTAAATGTATACACATACATGTATATATTCATATACATAATGTAATGTATACAACCATAATATACTGCTGATGCACGCATGACCCAAACCACCAAAACATAAGCAAATGAGCCAGGTCAAATGGTGTACAATCAATGGTTGAATGCGTTCCTCCGTGCAACACTTGGAGTGTGACAGTGGAATCAGGTGTAGCTGTGAGACTTTCTGGCTTGAAAGCACAAGTATTAGTGCCTGAGCAGAAAGTGCATCATTCTCACCTTCTGGAAGTAGAGGTGAGCAATTGCAGACTGCTGATCTGGGTCATGCCGTATGTCAAGGTGGAACTTCCTGCACTCAGGATAGAAGTTGGTCAGCACTCACAGCCCCAAAGCTGTTGCATTGTCACAACTGACAAAGACATGGGATTCATTCAGCACTCAACAGTGTTCAAGCCTTCACATAGCCACAGTATGTGCAGAACATGGCGCTCATGCAGTCGGTGCATGCAACACCGGCACAGAGCTGCGCAAGTCAGATGCACAGACAGAGATGTGCAGAGGTGTATGCAGCAAGTTACATCACACGCACTCTGCAGGAATCAGCAGCTTGCGTACAAGAGGCCAAGGCATTGAATTGAGACACCTTCCAGCAGTCTCACCTATCAAGGAAGACCCATGGCTTGCCACCTCCTGCATTTTGACCTGCTGTCATGATTGAGTGCTTCTGCTGCCCATCACCTGTGCATTCATTCATTCAGACATTCTTTGTTTCACTCATTCATGCATTACGCAATCATTCATCAAATATGCTTGCTAGGCAGGCTTTGAAACAGCAACTAGGTAAGTACAAATGCAATCAACAGCCTACATATAAGTCAGTCAGAAGCTGTTCTGAACCAACTGAGTTGGACATGCGAGGCAGGCGAGTCCTTGTACACAATTTGCTGATCAGGATGAAGGATCAGTGCACATGTCTTGCGCCATGAAATTGAGCCGCTATGCCTAGGCATTGCTGATTAGCCATGACAACCCGTAGCTTATGTAGTGATGCATTGCTTTAGGTTTCTGCAGTCTACCTGTTGTGTTCTCTACACTGCTAGTCACTGGATGCAGATGAGCCAGATACTGCATCAGCCTGCGACACGAACAAGCGTAAGAATTTGAGCATAAGCATTTGCATCATGTAGGCAAAACATGAGATATGGAGATGTCCTTACACAGCTACAGTGAATTGCGTCTGTGATGCTGGGCAAACCACAAACAATGACAGCTTTCAGGTCAAGCACATGTACGACATGGCTTCATTCACATTTGAACAGAAGCAATGAGGGCTCTTTGGAGGACACTTACTGCAAGGCACTGATTGACAAGTCTTTTGACCCATGGAACGCATGGAAGCGGACTACATTGGTCAGGCGCTCTGAGTCAGCCCTGCAGTCAACAGCTGTTCAACAACAGTCTGAATTTCTGCTTGCAGAATTGGCGAGCTTGTGTGGCTGTTGAAGTCAAAAGTGGTTGACAGAACTTACTCTGGAGGAACAATTTGCTCGCTAACATTCTGCCACAGGTATTGGAGAAATCGGTGCCCTGCATGATATATTGTGTCAAGATCTGTAAGACAAAATCAATGAACACACCACAATGATGTCCAGCAACAATGGGGTGTCTTTTCAGTATGATTTTGCTGTCCAGCCTTGTGCAAGAAAGTGCAAGAGCTGGCTGTTTGCTGAGCAACAGAAGCATAAAGCTGCAAAACGCATGTAGCTACCCACCTTGTTCATCACCGGCTGACCTGCGGCGCTTGTTTGACAGGGTCAACTCTTCTCCTTGAGCGTCGATGGCTGCGTCGTCAGCAGCTGCTCGTCGCGTGCCGTATGCTCGACTGGGTGCTGCACGAAGCTTTCGTTTCTTGTTGACCTCCTCTTCATATTGTGAGTAGACATTGCTGATCCGCGCTGAGGAATAGGCATCGATCGTCTCCGGACCAGCATATTGCGTTGATTCATATACGTCGGACGTTGCCGCAGCGGAAGGCTTGAAGCCAAAGGACAGTTTCTGCGATCGTGCCACACTTCAGCAAGCAGAGGATGCACCTGCCGGAGGAACTTGCATGTGGGCGAGCATTTACAGACAGTCCTGTATGTTGTGTACAGAGGTCAGACGCGTCACGCTCGTGAGCACCTGTTGCTTGAAGTTGCCCGATAACCTGCCCATCGCTGCGCCAGATCAAAGCCTTGTGGTCGCAACAAGTACAACAACTCAAGTCAGCGTTTCACGCATCATGACCGCCCGAGCAGAACAAGCTTCTCAGCCTGCGACAAGTTGTGAAGGCAAAATGCTGTTGACGAGGCCTGCATGCTGCGCATGCCATGCTAAGGCTGGGGTATGCATGTCGATTTACTAATGGCCAGCCCATAGTGCCACAATTGCAAGCTTTTATCTGAGGCCTATGTACATCTGGGACCTGCACAGCGACAGTGATGCATTGTGCAGAGCGGATTCCTGACCTCCATGATTGTTTCGTACACATGCAGCACGCCTGCTAGGACTGAGTTGACAGCCGCAGGGGCAACCGAGATAATGTTATGCACTGGTGTACCAGTGTCTAGAGCGTATTGACGCTTGACCTTCACTCAGTACTGTTGTTCTCGCTGTAGTCTGAATGCGTCTGCAGGCCTGACCATGACCAGATTTGCGGATGCATACAGGATGGTGGCATACAAAGTGCTTGTCAGTGCAAACCATGGCCCCAAAAGTGTGTTGTACTACAGCTGCATCAGAGATTGGCAAGTGACACGTCTGGACCTCCATGACATGCACATGCTTGGTACAACCTGCTCTTGCAGCCTGAAGCGCAGGTTCTACCCTGGTCCTGACGCACAGCTGACTCTGTGCTGCGTCAATCAGCCTCAGATGTGCGATGCACTCTGAACGCCATCTTCAATGACGCCAATGCATGCTGCAACTGAGCTGCCCTGTGCCATGGCTTGAGCCAGCTTTTCATGCGTCTTGCTATGCCGTTTCAGCAGTGAAACCACATTCAAAACTGTCCATCGTATCTGTCCATCTGTCTTCTTCTGGGTGAACTGCACCAAGGCGCTCGCATGGTCAGCACTTTGCTGAAGTATTTTGTGGCAAACGACAATGCAGTATTGATTGCTCCGCCAGCAGCATCACTTTGAAGGCATACGCAAAATGCAAGAAAATCTGCATGTTTCACTTCTTTGCAGACAGCAGGGATTAAAGTCAACTGAATGTCAAAGCTGGCATCAGTTGATTGGTAGTGCATTATGATATACAGAGCTCGCTACCAAATGGCTGCAACCCCTGACGGGTGTTGATGAATGAGTTGGAAATGCAGGAGTGCGTACCCCAATAGCACGTAGGAGGGCATCCAACTGCTGCACGTCTCCCAAACCGCCCTCAGCCCTCCCAAACTTGAGGTACTCTGCTGATACGCCTGCCAGCGCCACGCAAGTGTACTTGTCTAGGCTGACACTGGATATACTGCCTCGCGCTATCTCCTCTGAAAAGGACTTGTCACAGAACTGAGTGCCAGCCTGGATGTTGAATTTGCCGTATCTGCACAAACAACATGCACGCTTTGCTGCTTGCTGCATGGAATAGATGCATCAGACTGCAGGTTGTCCTCAATAGCAAATCAAAGCACATGCAAGCACCACAACAGCAAATGCTTATGCAGAGTTGACAGCTTGATAAGTTTATGTGCTTGTGACTATGCACATGTCTCACGTCTTGCATATTCATGCTTTGGCTGTGCTTGAGGAGGAAGTGTCAGAGCCCCAACTCACTTCTGGTATGCATCCAAAGTTGACAAGCTGTAGACTTTGGGCAGCAGGCCGACAAGGTAAGCAATGAGGAAATGCCCCGCCTCATGCAACGCTATTCTCTGAGCATATGTCTTGTTGATGTATCTGCCAGCTGTGTCTACAACAAGTCCTTCAATTCCGCCATTGTTGCCAACCTGCAACAGTTGAGCCGAAGTCTTGACTGGCAATGGAGATGGAAAGCTTTCTGCAAAGTTTCTGCTGCATTGAAATGACAATGGCCAAGATGATTCGACACAGCTTATGCAAATGCTCTTGGCAGCAGCAGAGCATGCTTGCAATGTTTGGTAGCAAGCTGTTCCATCATAGCTTGCTGGACAAGTGCTGATTGCCAGAAACGACTGCGAACCTACCTGGTCACCGACGACAAAGAACATGACTACAATGACTATCGCCAGGGCTTGAGTGATGGAAAGGTGTAGCAAAAAGTATAGGCCTGTGACTGTAGCCAGACCCCCTGCCTACAATTAGCACACAGCTATTGCTTATCGTGACAAACTACATGTATTCCCAAGAAATTGTTCTGGCGTTGGGTAGTTTGCCTTACTCAGAAGTATGACTGCAGTCAGAATGCAGTGTGTGATTTCCAATTGCACTGTCCTCACAATCAGAATGTTTGCACATCATGTGTCGAAGTATTAGAAACTTACTGCACACTCCTCAGCGGTGGAATGCAGCAAGCTAATGCAATCAGAATGAATCTCACCTGCAATATGGTACGGACAGTATTCAGGGTGCTGTCTTCAGGAGACAAAAACTCCTCTGGTTTCAGGTTATTGAGTCTGAGCTCTTCTAGAGTATAGAGCCTCTTTGGGATCTGCACCACAAGCCCAATCATTGAGAAACGCTTTGAACTTAGACACATTAGGTGCATCATGCTCTTCAGATGCAGTCAACAAAGAGAGGGTGCTTGCAGCCTTGCAGGATAGTGCATACACATGTGGTAACTTTGCATGTTAGAATGAGCTTGTGTATCTGCTTGATGCACTCAGCAATTATCAATACCTGCTGTGCGCCTCCATACGCTTTCACCACACCGTCCTCCTTCAGTTTCTTCATAAAGTCCAGTGCATGGCTTTCTGCGCTTGTGTCAGAACTGCACTGCATGACATGAATTAGATATTGCAGACCTTGCACAGCTAATAACAAGCTTCTGATAGCACACAACAAAGGAATACGCACCAGTATTTTGTCTAGCTCAGAGAGACTTGAGGGTGTTTGGAACGTGGTTGCCTGTACATCATGATTTCTAGCCTTAGGCACTGCTGACGACAGGGCGGACATGTCAATTAGAGCGTACTTGCGCTTTGAGCCTCGGACTGAGTTGATCTCTTCGCCGTTTAAACTGCTTTCGTGAGAGTTTCGACGCCGTGGCGAACGGGCGGCACGAAGCACGCGGTGAACACATAGAACATGTCGGCGGTTTCAAACCATGTGACTGCGCATGGGTAACTGCCGGCGCTGTGGCCCCCGCAAGCTGCATGTGAAGCGAATCCCTTTATGCAAGGAGAGCAGCAAAGACTCTGGTCGCCAAGCTACAATTTTAGCCTTTGCTAAAGCTTCTGTTATCCTTTCAAACACTGATAAGGCGTGACTGCAAGCGAAATGCAACCGTGGTCGTCTAGCTGCAGCTGATGCACACCAAGATGGCTGAAACATGCAGCTTGGTGGAAATCTGATCATTGAAGAAGAAACACTACTGAAGTGCTGAGTTGGCATGCTGGCTTGTTATTTGGCTAACAAGCCAGCAGCTGCAGGCACTGCACGCGCCTTTCCCTCAAACTGCCTTGCATAAGGGGCCATTAAGGCACTTGAAAGGTGAGCATGCATGATGGCATTGCAGCACATGCATATGCTCAAGCTTGCAGCAGCTTATGCACAGACAAGTTCAGTCAAGCTAAAGCCGTTGTTGCCAGGTTGATCTAGTATCGAGAATATGCAGCAACAACATACTTACTTCCCGTAAGCAGTCTGCGTTCAGCAACTTGAAATTCCACAGCGTTTGGACAAAATTGATGCAGGTCTGGTCAGTTGGGCGCTGTCATTGTCAAAGACAAGTATTGAAAGATGGAACACAAGCTGAAGCCTGTCAGCCACAACTGCTTGTATACATACATACAACATGTTCGAGCACAAGACCTTGACAGAAACTGCCGCAAGTGCACCTTCCTTGATCAGCTGAAGAGGGCTGCTGTTGACATCAATGAAGAGTCCCATTGCAACTCAAGATTGTGCAAAGCCAATTCACTTTTTCTTTTGCTGCTCCTTCTCCCTCTGAACAAGCAGCTTGAATTTTCCAGTGACCTTGGGGTGAAGCCTGGCCTCGACTTCATATGTGCCAAGCTTTGTGATCTCTGGAAGTACAATGACATTCCTGTCTAATCGCTTGCCTATCTGTGCCTCAATGGCGCTCACCACATCGGCTTCCGTCACACTGCAGTGCATAAAACCACTCAGCTTGCAGCCACCTAAGTTTGGGTGCTGTGCTTTTCGTTTTCTACCCCTGTCACACTGCAGTGCACAAAACTTCTCAGCTTGCATGCAATCATTTGCATAACGCTGCATGTGCTGGTCAGCTCATGCTGCTGTCACACTGCAGTGCACAGAATGACTCAGCTTGCAGGCAGCCATTTTTGTGATGCTGAATGTGCTGTTTGAGTCAGGCTTGATCTGAAAGCTCAACCCCAACAACTGACGAAGCAGGGATTGAGAAGAATGTGCTGTTCCTACTTGCTGCTGGGCCTATACAGGGCGGCTAGCATGTTTGAGCATGCAATATCAGGGCGGCTAGCATGTTTGAGCATGCAATATCAGATAACTGCAGTAGTTGGCTCAGATGAATGCAGCGAGACTTGATAAGCTGTGCAATGCACCAAACAAAACAAGCCAAGCAGCAAACAGAATGCTTCACTGACACCATACAGTATGAATATGATCAACGCAATGCCCTCAGGGCTCCTCATTAGCATTCCCTTTGCACTGGGTGCCAGGACGATGTGACAATGACAGTGCCGTACTTTCATCAGCGGCATACCAGCAACCTTGCAAGCTGGTACAGTGTTTGTGCCTTGTGCTGTATCAATCATCTGAGTCCATTTGAGTTGTCACAATATTTGTCACAACTCAAATGAACTTCGTGGAACTCTTTGTTGTGCTGGTGAAGACTGCTGAGGCATACCTGTCCTGGATTTTGTCATGCTCCCCTGATCTCCTTTTAATGACAAACTTGCCAATGGTCTTCAGTGCTGTTGCCAAGGCTTGTGCTTTGGCGTCGACCTGCAGAGCAAGACCAGACAGGGAAGCCTTAAACAGCAGCTGCACAGTACACCAATTTGAAATCTGGACCATGAAGCATCAGCTGGACAGTAAACAATTGTGAATTCAGAAACACACAAGGCATGTGCAGACTCACCTTTTCGATCCTCTTCACCTCGACTTGCTCTTTCTCATGGATCTCCCTGTGCAGACAAAAATGTGGTCAATTTTGCAGCACAGTGCTAAACTGCCGTGCCGCCTCCATTGACAAAGGCTCCCATTATCATGCCTAGCAGCATAGACGTTTCTTTGCTTTCTGAATTGCTCATCATGAGCGCAAACACTATAGGGGCTCAAATAAACTACTTGCCATCCCGTCAACAGCTCACCGCACGCTTGCTCACGAGGAGCTGCACTGCCGCATTGCAAGTAAGGGGTTGTGAGCATTGCTTACGCGTAAGTGGCGTCTGTGGCTGGCAGAGCTAGTTTCTGGGGGTGCAGGTAGTTTCTGAAGTACCCAGAAGAGACTCTGGTCAGCTCCCCCACAGCACCCATGCCTCTTTTAGAGCCCCTCTGAGTCACAACAACCTGCACCACAAGATGACTATTATTAGGCCAGTCTCCCTTGCTCAGCATAAGCTATACAAGACAACATAATGGGCTGCATGTGTGTCAAGCGAGTGCCCGTCGACATGCACTGATGACAAGACTATGCAATTGAGTACCACACGATGTCAGATTGTGGCTGTGTTACCTCTTGTGTCTTCTTGACTTTTTTGTTGGCGAAAATTTGCAGTGGACCATTTGTTCTGGTCCGGCATACACGGGGTTGCTGAAACTGGCGTGCGTTGTTCGGCTGAAAGCTCTGCAGCGCATGTACCAAGGCTAAGACGATGCTTGCGCGCACGCAGAAGTAGCTTTCACAACTCGAACTCGGTCGGAGAGGACTTCGGAACGGGCTGATCTTACCGCTGGCAGTTGCCGCAACCCTGCAGACTGACCGAGGCAAAGTTGCGCCATTGCAACTCCCCACTCGCGGTCGCTTGCTTATCTTGAAAGCGACAGGTCGTGAAAACAAAGCTAAAGCCGCATCGCTCCGAGACCATTATTGAGTACATAAACAAGTGTGCTACTCTTGCTACTCGGGGTGCGTCCGCTACATGGTGATGGCATGCTCGATGAGCCGTCAATTGCTCCAACGCGCCCGTGCATGAAGCTGGCTAGCCACGTTTAGCTACCATGGCCGAAGAGCCAGAACAGCTTGGACTAGCTAACAAAGATCAAGCCGCTCAAGACAAAGCGCTTGACCAACTCACAGACCATGTCAGTTCAGCTTGCCGCGCGCTAACTCAGATGTCGAATGCACCGACCGACAGGGTGACTTTCCACACAGGTGGAAGAGAAAGAGCTGGACGCAAACAAAGTGCACACTGCTATGGCAGGACTGATAGCTTCACAAAAAGCAGATCGGGAAGCTCAGAGGCGCAGGTGACCTGCTGTTCAACAGCCTGCTGCACAAGCCCTCTGTAATTGCTCATTGATGCAGTATTTGTGCAGGGACACACAGCTGGCAGCTGTCAAGGTCAATAAAGCAGATGTGGATATCATAGCTGCAGAATTTGAAGTGGACTCAAAGACAGCTGACAGGAGACTGCGAGAACATCAAGGCAACTTGCTGGAAGCTCTACAATCGTTTTTGTGAGCTACACTTGCAGTCCTGGCCCTGAACAGCAGGGTGATCACATGTACAGCATGTGCAGAGGCTGAACCAATCAAAAGTAAGCAGAGCTGGTTGTGAATCACAAATCAAGTTGACGCCTGCAGAACAGCATGGCAATCTTGCAATGCTAGCAATGGCAGTACACACCTTGCTTTCTGGCAAGGGAAAGTACATACAAGTGGTGCAACTCATGGCATGTCTGCTGAGCACTGCTGGTTGAGGTCGTTGCGCAATAGGTGCAGCACAGACTGACAATTGAACAGTCTATCAACACAAACTTCAACAGCACCATCCCAAATCAAAAGGAAAATCCAACCAAGGCATTAGCTGTCTGTGAGTCAGCATGGGTCTTCACGCCATGATGCAGCTTGGCTTTCCTGTGAGGTTGGCGTGTGATGTCCAGAAGCTTCAAGTGCTGATGTTTCTGGCAGATTGCTGGGACCTTTTGAAGCTGTCTTTGTTCTGCCTGCCTCGCCCCTGTTGGCTGCGTGTGCATACTTGCTGCCTGCACCCAACCAGGAAAGGCTGTTTCCAAACTTGACAATTTGCCTGATACTTTTAGTTCATAGGACAGGTTTCTTGACAAGGTCCTTACGGGGCCATGCAAAGACTTTTGGCATACAGGTTCACAACATTTATCAGCCTTGCGCTGACGAGCTTTGCTGATGTGCTACAGGCATGCTCTTGTATAGTAAGCTTTGCTTCTGTGATGTGAGATTGATGTACCTGAGACTGGGCTCGTTGCATTCACAGATCTGCTTGAAGAGGCTGGTGACCCCATCATTGGTGCATCTGATCTCATCCAGCATCCCAGTGGCCTTTGGTCCTATAGTGCAAAGACAAAGGTGTTAGCCACAAAACGTCATCCATCAAGATCGTTCTACACACTGGAACATCTGCGTAGTGCAGTCGAGCGTAACATGCGCAAGCACATGCTCTCGCATACTAAGTTTCACAGGGTGACCATGAGTTCCGCCAACAGCAATCACCAATTCAATCACGCTCGAACAGCACTGACAAATGCACATGCATCTGTTCATTCCACTGCAAGCAACAACTGGTCCGAGGAGAGCATGACTTACATGCAGGAGCAAGTTCTCATCTGTCATGTGCATCGGTGACTGCACTGAAGCTGTCTTCAGCTGCTGTGCTGGTGTGTTGTAGGGAGTACCAGGCACTCGCCCCTGGACACATTGCACCAGCTGTCATTTGCAACACATCAACAGGCATGACCCTCATTATTCAGGAGGCTGACTGTGCTAGCTTGTAAGGCAGTTTGTCCAGTCTAATGGCTGCACATTTGCATTGCATAAGTGAGCTGCTGGCCCAGCAAGCTGGCATGCAGGAAGGATCTGCATTCAGATGAGCAATGGCTGCAAAAATGTGCTGTCAAGAAACAGAAGTGCTGCTGCTTGATTTTGTGTGTCAAGCGCAACTTGATGTCAAAAGCACCACAAGCACGTTGTTGCTTACTGACAAGCACAGGACCTGTGATCACAGGTCTCCATGGCTCACTGCCAGATCAAGTACTGGAAAGTTTAAGAGTCATGGCTCTGCCACAATGCATCTGCTTCTCCATCAACAGCTATGAACTGTGTTGGCTGTTCAAGTCGCAAGCTTACCTTGACAGGCTGAGACAATGAAGCACTGAGGTTGTCATAGCGGCCAGCAGCCATGAGTGAGCCATGCGCAGAGGACTTGGCAGGGCTGCCATTGTTGTTCATTAGCAGCCTGTTGAGCTTGTCCTGCAGGGGACCCACCAGGCCTGCCCCGCCTGCACCCCCATGGGCCAGGGACATGGAAGGCCCACTGGCTTGCACCATCATGGAGTGGGCACTGCCGTGCACTGCCATGGACTGTGAGCTGCAGACATGGCAAGTACGTCAGAGCAGGCGTGTACAATGTGATGATGTTACTCATGCGCAGCCTATTGAGCTTGTCCTGCAAGAGACCAGCCAGACCCGTCCCCACCTGCACCCGTATGGGCCAGGGACATGGAAGGTCCACTGGCTTGCACCATCATGGAGTGGGCACTGCCGTGCACTGCCATGGACTGTGAGCTGCAGACATGGCAAGTAAAGCCGGCGTGTACAATGTGATGATGTTGCTCATGCGCAGCCTATTGAGCTTGTCCTGCAAGAGACCAACCAGACCCGTCCCCACCTGCACCCGTATGGGCCAGGGACATGGAAGGTTCACTGGCTTGCACCATCCTGGAGTGAGCACTGCCGTGCACTGCCATAGACTGTGAACTGCACACACGTCACAACATGCGGGTGCAGCAGGATGACAGTGCTCATTGATTGCATTGTCACGATCTTTTGTAAGCTGCAGACATAACACGTGAGGCAGCCAGGTTTGTCCCAAATGACATGGGGCCTGTAAGCCTTTGCACCAACAATGTCATGCACGGCACACCTTTTTTCTGGACGTCTAAAGCATGTTGTCTTGCCAAGTGTCTGAAGTGACAGGCAGGCAAGCTGCAAAATGTAATGTTGCGACGAACATTGCATTGCAGGCTTATTTTGTCACTGCTTGAGCATGCTCATGGCTGCTGACATGGCTGCTGCTGCTGCAGCAGCTGCTGTGACGTGTGACGCTGTAGCTGCTGTATATCTTACCTGAAACTAGCATAAGTACAAAGATTGACTAAGACATCTGACACTGTGTTGGCAATGCAACCTGATCAGTCAGCGCCTGAGATAGCAGCTGCTGCAGCAGCTGCTGCTGTGGTGCGTGAGGCAGCAGCCACTGCATATCTTGCCTGAAGCTAGCACAAGCATAAAGATGACTAAGACATCTGACACTGTATGTGGCAATGCAGCCTGACCAGTCAGCGCCTGAGATGGCAGCTGCTGCAGCAGCTGCTGCTGTGGTACGTGAGGCAGCCGCCAGTGCGGTAATGGATGTGTTGGATGCTGGTGAGTCAGAGGAGGAGAAGAACACCAAGCTGAGAATGGCAAAGAAAGACAAAATGCGCAAGGTCATCAGGTGAGTGACATGCGCTTCTGCTGATGGTATATGCGTTTCACATGACATTGACTGCTGAAAACACAGCCGACAGAGCTTGTGCATGTTTGGAAGCATGCATTGTATGTCTCCCAGCAACGTCATGTGTAGTCAACACCTTAGAACTTGTTAATGTTTTGTACAAGCGACGATTATCATCTGAGTATCATCAAGTGCCACAGTACAATGCTGCAACAGTCCTGGCCGCTCAAGTCGGCTTTGTACATGGAAAGGTGCACTGAAGATGTAGATGACGATGATTCCCTGTCTGTCTGGCAACAGAGTACTGATGCAGCTTTGAGCTGCACAAATCTCTGGCACTTCTTTCCAGCATGATTTTGCGAGAAAGTGTGAAAATGACGTTGCAAACCAAGTAACCACAAAGTTGTTATACACTTGTATTGCATTGATAAGCTTTGCGGTGGTGCAGTGCTCTGGCAGTGCTGGCCAGCGGTAGTGGTGTGAGCACAGAGCGTGAGACTTTCATGGACTTGGTGAAGACGGAGATCACGCGCCTCAACTCTGAGGTCTCCAACAGAGGCTCCATGTCCATGGTCTTCCACCACGGCGGTGTGCATGTAAGCTACCCTTGTGGCTACTCAAGCTGTCTGAGGTTGCAGCAGAACTTACCAGCATGACCTGGTGCTGCTATCAAGCATGACCTAAAACTACATCAGTGCTGATGTGATGCCTGTAGAGGGCTGCTTTGGACCGTAGGGAACCCATGTCCCCAAGCACTTAGCGCTCAGCATGGCATTGCTTGACTGGGCATGTCGCAGCAAAGCACAGCACGGCACAGCACAGCATAGCATAGCACAGCTCAGCACAGTGCAGAGCAGCATGGCATAGCACAGCGTAGCATACCAAATGAGGGCAGATTATCAATATACATTTACTGTCATGGGGACCCAGCAGGGGGTCATACAGTCAATGTCAGTCAGTAATAATCTAATGCATGTGACAGCCAAGCTTGCTGTGCCCAGGCCCTAAAACAACGTGTAATGTCATTGACTGGGTTGCGCATAATGTACCTCCTATGAAAATAACATTTCCTAAGGTATCTACCAAGAAGGCTGTGCTGGCTAGTGTTCAACAAAGTTGCTACTGAGTTCACCTCATGTTGGAATAGGGACATGTGCCTAACTCATATATGGCTAAATGCTGGGCAATCAAACAAGAAATGCTGATTAGGGCAGCAAAGAAAGAGGATGCATGTGTCACAAAGCTCACTGCTTTCGTTCATGATCTACTTGTTTCCTGACGTGATGCTGGCAAGGCGTTTGTGCTGTTGATGCCGACAAGATATTTGCACTGGTGATGGTGGCAGATGACTCTGCTGTACAGGGGTGCATGTGTGGTCATCCGTCTGTCACATGTGCTGGACTGCCTTTGTTGATGCTGTCTTTCAGGTCGAGAGGCCAGATCAGCTGAAGGAGATTGTGCCACAAAAGCGCTTGGCTGACAAGGTGTCAGGCATCCTGAGCCGCATTGAGGCAGAGCTGGATGCTGTAGATGAGAAGATTGGCGAGCGCATGCACATACTGGATCTTGACAATGATGGCCTGGTAAGTCGAATCATTCATTTTAGAATATTTGCAAAATGGTTTCAGCTTGTGACAGCTGGTGACAGCTTGTGACAGCTTGTGCAAAATGCACTTCTTGGGAGCAACGTATCACTGTACTCGTCTCTGCCATTCTGTAATCACCTGCATTGTGCTCACTTTCAGCTTGCGCAATTGAGCACCTTGATTTGCTTCTTGCCAAGCAATGCACAGAGCTGTTTCAGTCAAAGCATTTGCAGACGTTTTGCTTGCTACAGCATCATTTTTGTGTTTGACTGCACCCAAGTCAGAAAAGCTGGAAGGAATTGTGAGCTGCAACTGTTGCTGGCCAGCAAGTCCTGCCGTTGCCATTGTAGAGGTGATTTTCAGGTCTTGACATGGCCACGGGCATCTTTCTGCATCTGCCGACAAAGGGTCTGGTTTCTGGCTTGCAGATAAGTCGTGAGGAGCTGGAAACAGCCATGAGTTTCTTGGGTGACCAACTGGGTGAGGATGAACTGCGAATGCTACTAGAGAAGCTGAATGCATATGGTGAAGCCAAAGAGGGCCCAATCAATGTGTCCAATCTGATGGCGCTGGCGTCCCCAGGCAGCAAACCTGCTTCTGGTGATGATGCCCAGAAAAGAGATACTCTTGCTGGCCTTTCACAGAAAGTGTAGACTTCCTGCTTTCCCTGGTCATGATTCCCAAAAACACGACACCCTTGCTGACCTTCCACAGAAAGTCTGGTCTTCTTTCTTGCCTGGTCACGAAGCATAGCAGTGTACACTTCTTTCTTGGTGTGGTGATTATCCCCAGCGTTGCCAACTTCTCACTGAAAGTATAGACTTAATCCTTGATCTGGTGATAATGCTCAGGAGAAGAATCTCTTTGCTGGCTTTTTGTGAACAGCTTAGAGTACCTTTTTAATTTGGCACAGCTGCTAGATCGCTCTGAGCACTGGTGCCCTGTTCTTGCCGTTTTGTACCAGCACTCAATGACTAGTTTGCTTTGCGCACATTATCTGGCCTCAAACGCCTGCAGGAGTCACTTAGATACTGTATTGCTATGTCAATGTCAGACGAGACTCAGTGCTAGTGTGATTCAGGTTCATGGTTGTCGAATAAACACAGCTCAACACTTCCTTGCAGCAGCAGCAGAACGCCTTATGCATGATGAGCGTCCCTGGCTGTGCTGTCAAACGAACATGCACGCCCGTGTCCCGTTTCTGCTGCTGTTCGCCTTGGGCCGCCACTCTTGTTTGGGCAGATGATGCATTGACCTTGGACTCAAGTTAACTCTGATAGTAACAGTAACTTATTGATTGCAGACAACGTTTCACCTAACTTAGGAAATGCTCAATGGCTCGAAATCATCATCAAGTCTGCCTGCGGCACTAGCACAACTCCTTTTGTGCAGCAATGCCAGGTCGCCTCATCAAGTGGATACTGCACACATATAAGCTAAGGAATCCAAGTAAGTAGTCAATACAACAACAGGCTGTGATGGTCCCAGTGAGCTTTGACTATACAGCCAGTAGCTACGCTGGCAGTGCATGGACGTAGACGATCTGATGGGAAATTGACAGATCCTCAAATATGCAGACCCCTCAAATAAATTATCACTATGCAAAAATCAGGCCTGGGGAATGCATTGTCAAGCAGACGACCCTGAGCCTTATTTCAGTGCAATCAACACTGGTCGCTGGCAGATGTTCTGCTGGGCCTTGCTAGTTTGCTGCTGGCTTGAGGAGTGCTCCGTTGCAACACCAAATCTTGAGAGCAACCCAAATACGCAGAAGCGTCAGCGGTCTCCTATCGAGGCAGGAGTGAGAGAATTGCCATGCGTGCCTCCAGGGGCAGGTGCAGGGGCTCCTGAAGTGGTGATATAGGTTGCAGCTGCACAGCAAGCGTGTTTTCACACACTGCCTGGCATGTATCAGACACCAAGGCAAGCAGCAGCACAATAGCAAGCAACAGATGTGCACATGATGATCATGAGTAAGGCAATGTGATCAAGCTGCATGACATGAAACACATTCACGTTTTGCTAATGGATGTATCAGTGTTGAGTGTGCTCAGAAGCACAAAGTCTCTGGTGCAAGCACTAAGCATGTGGCCAGATGTGACTTTGAGCCTTGGCACTTTACGCCCTAGTTGACTGCTGAGGGATTGAGTGGCGCACCTTGCTGCAGCATGCTTTCACGGAGTTTGTGGACCTCCTCAAGCTCTGCTAAGATGCGCTGATGTTCTAGGGCATCTTCGCTATCAGTACTGGTGAAGTGACGCGAGGCAACACCAATCACCAACAGGCTGAGCAGCAGAAAGGCTAGACTTGCTTTAGTGCTTGTAGTAGCCTGCACCAGATGATGTAGCCCATAACAACTTGAGCATCCCGTACTGACACATGGCAAAGTACGATAGGCTTCATGCATAAAATCGATGTGCAGGCTGACATACAGTGGATTCAGTGATATCATCGATGCACAAGCATGCAAACTAAGCAGCTTGTCGGATTTTTGACCCATTGCGAGGGATGCGGTGGAACAGCTTCTCACCATCTTGCTGAGACGTATCCAAATGTCTGCAGCCCTGCCGATCTAGAGGCGGCGATCTGTCGCTGTGCTTGTAGGCACTGGGAGGGTGTTGATCACGCCCAACGTAGCTTGGCAATGGGTCAAGTTCGTATTGCTGTATGTTAAAAAGCAATTTTCGACCGCTTCCTTTCTGCGCTGACAGTGACCAGAGGCCGCGTGTGACAAAGCAGAAAACAGAGCATGCATGGAATTCGCAGCATTTTGTGCCATATGCCCGTGGTGTGGAACTCCGCAGAGCCTCATGCTGGGCTGCCACTCGAGTGCATGCATCTGCTTATTGCTTTAGCACAGCATGCATGATAACTTCTGCAACGTACATGGCTAAGACAGTACTGAGGTGCAGCACAGGTTTCAGATGCATCTGTGCAAAGCTGAACAGCCTGCCTCAAACCCCACATTCATGATGCTGAAATGCAGCTTAACTCAGTCAACCAATTCAGCCACAGCAAATGCATGCATGTCATGCAAGCTCAGATTCCGTACGACACCTAGTGGTGCGCAACATGCTGCACAATGTGTGCTACTCAGGTTCCGCACTCAATGCCGTGTCAAGCCTTCACGTGGGCTCATGCAGGAGCAGTACTGACGTTCGCAGTCGCTTCAGAACGTACTGCTTGCACGTGGACGATTCTGGAGATATCTATTTGCAGTGCATGCCATGCTTGTGCCTGTCAGACGGCAGACAAGCTGTGTATTTGGCGGCCGAGTTGCTTGCCCATTCCTGATGAAACGCTGACGCGCGGCTCAGTCGCTGATGGCCACATAGATGATCATACGCTGATCTATCCCTTGGCTGATGCTGGTAGGCTGTTGGGACTTGGATTTCTGCCGACAATCCGTATGAGCCATAGTGACAGCACAAGGGAAGCAAAATGGGACAACAGAGTATTTGTGGAGGCCTGCAAGGTGCACAGCAAGGTCAGAGAATGAGCTGGACACGCCACAAAAGACATCTGACAGTGCCTGCTCTTCAGCTGACAATACAAAGAAGCTTGCCTAACGCTAGACAAGATGTGCTATTCCTACCGTTCGTGCACAGGTTGCTGCTGCTGAACTGTCACAGGTGATGCACAGTCAAGAGTGTCAGCCTACACTGCAGCGGCATGTCAGATCAGCTCTGGGTAACATGGCCACCAATTAAGAGGCTCATTGCTTGCAATGTCTGCCAATCAACATGATCACTATATGAGGCTTTTGATAGACATCATGGAAAAGCCTAGCACAAAAGATGCAAGTTGCAACCTGGATCTGCAACACCAAAACAGCTCTGAATGGATGAGCTGCCAGATGCAGAAGCAGGAATGCAAAGGTTCTATGGGTTCATCTGCAGGCCTTCAAAGCCAGAAAGGGGCCAAAGAGGCACTGAGCAGGGCTGTGTGTCACAGGAAGTAGCAGTCTGCCGCAAGCTGTGTCTGACATGCCCAAACTGCATGTTACAGCATCAATGTCAACGCACAGGCAGCCCTCACAGGAAATGGTCAAGCACTACTGATCTGAACAATGTTCTGCAGCAACCCCACAGTACATCGCTTCTGTACGCACCTAGTTGAGTCACAGCACATCACCATGATGCACATGATGATCATGGTCATGATGCACATGATGATTATGATCATGATGCTGATGATGAGACCGTTCTTGAAGCAACTCACCTGGACAAGGAAGACATCAAGAGCTAGGACAGGGTTATAGGACCCCGCACCTCCCGCCAAAAATGGGTTGGCTGTGGCATTAGTCAAGGTCTTGGCAACAAGAAGGCCCACTGTAGCCTGCAGCCCTAATAGCGTGGACCCCAGTCCTATCACATTGATCCATGAACCCCGCATCAGTGTGTTCAGCACATCAGCCTTCTTGACGCGCTTTGAGGAGTCATCAGGGCCTGTGCTAAGGTATCTGTAAAGCCGCTTGGAAAGTCTGGTATAGCCAAACGACCAGAAGGTGCTGAGGAAGCCGGCAACAACCCCAAAAAGGGTCAACCACAACGAGATGCTCGGGCCATTCTGCATGGGTACAAAAGGCAGTGTCATATCACCTGACTGAGCCCAGATGCATACAGTAGAGTGTTTGCAAACAGACCAAAGAGGGTCAACATTGAGAGGGGCTGGGACCATTCAACATGTTGACAAAAGGCTGTGACAGGTCACTTGTCTGCAAGCAGATGCATGCACTGTGTATAGAAAAGAGCCAAACAACAATATGGACCATGTATGCTGCAAACAATGCAGCACAGCTGTGGCAGTGAATTTTGTTGTCATGAAGCAGGCTTGCTACAGGCCTGCAGCTGTGCCTTGTCAGCTATGCTGGCAGAAGCTCACCAGGGAAGTAAAAGCGACTGAGAACAACAGGATGATTGCTGACACCACTGACAATACCAGCTGTGTCCAAAAGCTAAGCCAGCCAAATCGTCGGCATGCTGCTGCTGCATTGGCCAAGTTTTTGCGTGCGGGCTCGCTGATGTTCGCGGATGTTACTTGAGCTGGCGGGTTGCTACTCGATCCAGACGCCGCGCAGGCAGTCTGCAAGCGATTTATATCAGTTTGAGACACCTGAAGAGTATTGCGAGACAAGTGCGATGGTACTGATCAGGACACCTGTCTCTGTGGTCGCGCTGGGAAAAGGTGCGGTCGCTGCTGACTTGGTTTATGACTTTTCTGAGCAGTTAAAAGCCTTTTCGACCGAAGTCCTGCCCTTGCTGGGCGGCAAGAAAGAAGCTTGACTTGTGGAGATCGATGCTTGAACAAGTGGGAGCCCAAGGAAGGCTGACAGCTTTGGCCAGACAAGCTGGCAAACATTGCCAGCTCTGCCGTGCCTGTCAGCTGTCAAACTAGGTCAGATCGGCCGAAATGCAAGAGCATGGCACTATTGAGCAGTGGTCAACATGCCAGTGTCAAGAAAAATGACTGTCAATTTGCAAAAGGGTTTGTGCGCAAACCTGACAATCAGATAAGCGCTAACACTGCTTCGCTGCGCAACAGTCGAGATCCGAGCATTGCTGAGTGTTCGGACGTGATTTATCGTTAGCTTCATCGATCTGCCAACGGAGTGGCACTGATCTGCTGCTCCACATAGCCTAGCTTGCCGAGAACCGGCATGCAAGCTGCTGGGTGTCAGCGGTCTCTTTTGTCTTCGAGGGGTACAGGTGCAGCTTCACTCAGACAGCAGTGCAGACCTAGCAAAGCACGGCGACGACCTGCTTGCGTGCGCGTGTCTGCACACCGGGTCCAGGTCAACGTCAATGGCCGCAAAGAAGTGTTGAACGTCTCAGAGGACCAGACCATTCTTGAAGTTGCATTGGAGCAGGGCATAGAGCTGTCGCACGATTGTAAAATGGGGGTTTGTATGACGTGTCCAGCAAAGCTGGTGAGAGCTGGCTTCCATTCACTGAGCATGCTCAAATGGTTTTGTGTCTGTCGCGTGCAGTCAGCAGCAGTTTTGCAGCTTGCAGACAGATCATGCATATGCTTCAACTGTAACAGCAGCTTGCATGTCTTCAGTGACCAAAAACTGCATGCTGCAGTAGGTGTCAGGCAGAGTGGATCAAACAGCTGGCATGCTGGATGAAGATGTTCAAGAAAAGGGCTATGCACTGCTATGTGTAGCCCAGCCTCAAAGTGACTGCGAGGTCCAGACAATAGAAGAGGTGTGTGCTAGCTTTGCCAGCTTGCAATTGCTGTAATGCATTGAGCCAGCATTCACATTCCATATCAACGTAGCAATTTCGTCAACTCTGTATTGCAGACATCCTTTGACCTCTGATCTTGAGCTGTTATGCATGAACACTGCTCGTTTCATGCAGTGTGCTGAGTACGCATGTTTCAGCGTAGAAGACTGCTGTGGTCTTGCTACATTTGGAGATTGCGCTCAATGTCAATTTGACAAGTCATCAGATACCATGCTTTTTGTGAATGCAAGCTGTGTGTTCTGCAGGAGGAGTTGCTGGCTGAAGTCATGCATTCTGGGGCACTGTAACAAGCACCTTCAGAGCGTGTCCTGGTCTCTGAGTTCTGTGGCAAGTCCGAGCTGTCGCCCTTTGTCCAGGAGCAATGTTTCATCATTTCATGTCATATTTGTGCAAAAAAGGACCGATCTACATTGAGCTCTCACAGCTGCAGTTGACTTGCTGTTGCCTGGAGCCAAAGATTGATCTGCAGCGCTGAACTCCCCTTTCAACTCGATGCTTGACTCACACATGACGTCGCGGCAGTTTTCCACCCGTTACCTCAGAATGTTTGATGCCTGATGGCTCGTGTTTCCTGCTTCAATACCATCATCTGTAAATGCTGCTGTGGGAGAACACGTGGCTAATGGACTGTGGCTATGCCATGTGGCGATGTGCAGCACTGCAGTGCCTTTTAACCATGAACTGTTGCTTACTTAGCTTTTCTGCAGCTGTGCCTCGTGTGCGTCTGAGTCGCTTGGAGCCTGTGCTATTTGGCGTTTGAGCCAATGCTTGCGCACTGCTTTCAAAGTGATATGCGATAACTTGACAGGGCTGACAGAGTGTTGATTCAAATTATGCTCAGAGGAAGATACATCAGTCTTTCCGCCTGTGACACTGGGCAAATGTCCCTGCCAGGAGTACAAAGGCCATCCAGATGCAGCCATGTATGCATCACAGCCACGCAGCAGCCAGCTGGTGTTGTTGCCAGATTATCAGCAAGCCAGGCTAGCAGCGACATCATGAGCATGATATGACGCTGCATCCCGGGAGCCTGCCATTGCAAAAGGATTCAGAAGCTCAGATACAGGCGCAATGTTACAGCTGCAGTGTCAAGTGTACATTAAAATCCAAAAATAGCCTTCCCGCATGCAACATCCTACATTATGCCATCATTTTGCATAGCCGAACACAGGCTTCACCACAAAGATGGCAGGTACTGTTCAATCAAAAGCATCAAGAGTGTGCTGCCAGAACACCAGCAACACATCTGCACCATCGTGCCTAGACAAGCTAATGCAATCAAAGTCAATGATCAAAAACATAAAACCATCAGCAAAATCTAAAGCCAAGACAGACTTTCTGCCGTGATGCACTGGATTTCTATTGCCTTCAGAACTCAGCAAAAACCCAGATGTGCACATCTGCTTGTGCTATCTGCAATTCTGCAAAATACATTCATGACAAAAAGGCTGTACATGCGACTTGACCAACTTGACGAGCACTAGCACTACCCATTGACTCAATTTTTGACCGCAAACACAAGACTGTAGACACAAGATACAAATCAGTGTGCTGCAATGGTGTCACTTCTTCGCGCTGCACCTCTGGACATGCGAGCACTCTTGCCGCTGAAGCAAATTTCCAGATTTTCAAAACCGCCACGGGCAGCGCACGCAAAAGGCGTTGCCTGTGGAGGCAACAAAATTTCGCCATTTTTGCAGTCCATGTTGTCACCAGTCGACAAGATCAGTTTGTTGCCACTGATCTTGCGAGACAACTGACGTCCACCCATGGGGCTTGTGTCTTGTTGTCCTGGCAAGGGAGCAGAATTACGCTGTACAGCACCTTCTTGCACTTCTGGGGCTGCTGCAGGACTGACCAGTGTCTTGTTCGAAGCCAAAAAGGGTGAGGTGAACTGAGCTCCACTGGTACGGCTTACTAGGGGCACATTGAAGCCGCTTGATGAGCTGCTTGCCATGCTGTCCATTGCAAGCGCAGCGCTGGTTGGCGTGATGGCCGCACTGCCCTGCTTTGGCAAGTCCATGTGGGACTGCGAGCGGTTATACCTTGGAGTGGATCTCTCAGTGTCGATGGCTGTGCTGTGAAAGCTGATGTCCTCAATGGCTCTGGGGTGAGATGAGCCTTCCAGATGGTCAGCAACAGCTTGCTCAGCAGCTGCCTGAAGAGCTCCAGCTGGCGCTGACCTCAGATGCGCCAGGCCATTTCTGCTTGTCAGTCGCCGTGCTGATCTTGCTGACTTGCCACTGACCTGAACCTCCATCTGGTCTGCTTCATCTGCACTCCCTACAGCATCAGAGATACCTGCTAGACTGTCTGCTGTGTAAGATTTCCCTTTCGTTGCAACAAGCCGAGCAGCATTGTTGCGATGCACGAGCTTGCCAGGCAAAGACAGACTGCCTACGTTGGCTTTCGGAGTCGCTGATCTGTGAGCCGGGGGACGAGACTGGCTGATCGCCCTTCTTCTTGTTGCGATAGCCACTCACGCGTTTCGACAGCGACTGAAAGAGGCCACGCTTCGGCGATACAGGTGCCTCAGACATTGTCACCAACACAAGACGACTGTACGCTGCTCAATTCGGATCAACAAGCTGGGCAGCACGCCACAGAATTGGGAAAGTGTTACAAAAGCCAACAGAATGAGAGAAAGGTTGTGTCCATAAAGTCGAGCCGGCTTTTGCAAGTAGGCGTGATGAAGCTCACAAAAGTGTGGCTTTTAACAACTCGAAGCCCGGTTCCCACAGCTTGCCCAGGGCTTTCTGCTGACAAACACCTTTATCAAAGCGCTTCGTAAACAGCTCAGCGGCTCAGACGCGCATGGGCTGCACCGGCAAACTCTCTTGAGCCAATCTCGTAACCGGCATCGCAGCACGTGAAAGGCTAAAACTGATGACAAGCCGCCCTATAAGAATCCAGCACGACACACGTTTCGCGTGTTCCGTCACAAGCTTCAAGCGCGCGGCGTGACTCAGGGCGTGATCACTTTATTAACTGAAGAAGCAGAACTGACTATACCTGAAGACAGCAGGTTTCATGACCACTCTGCGGTAGTACAATGTTTAGGCTGGCAATGCTGCACAGCAGACTTTCAGCTGTTTAGCATGTTGTAACGAAACATCCCTATGTCTGAGAAGATCGCCTTGATCATGTCCTCTCACGATGCTGCTCCAGCTCAAGTTGATACACTTCACTGCCAAGCAGCTCAACTGATGGCAGATCTCGAGGCAGAGGATCTACAGCACTGATGCCAAAGTCCTCTCCGCTCTGCTGGCTCATCACATGCGCATCACCAGATAGCTGATGGGCAGGGTTTGAACCCTGGACCTGAGCATTAGATGTAACAGCTGCCGGGCTGTGGCTTGCAATCAAGCTTGGGCCAAAGGAGTCATCTGGCAGTTGGCGACCCGGGTCTGAGGCCATCTTCTGGTAAAGCCTCTGGGGTCCCACGACAGCTGCTGTCTGTTCCACATTGCCACTTGAGCTTGACATAGCGGGCTGCAACACCTTGCCTGCAGTATGCACAGCAGCTATATTGCCTTTCAAGCAAAGCAGTGAAGTTGGGCATGATCCGGGACTGCCTTTTTAGACAGAGGCTCCCGTTATGACGCCTAATTGCAAAGACTTTTCTTTCTTTCTTTCATTCTCTTTTCTTGGGCATGAGCAGCATGTCTAGAACGCCTTACAGCATATGCAGCCAAGTGTATTTGTCGTGTGTTTAAATCAATGCAAAAGCAAGGCTGCTTGCCAACCTTGTTATCACATATCTGAACTTAGAGCGCAGAACAGTCAGGACAACTGTGGCATCAACTGGCTGCCAGCTGACTGGCTGCCAGCCTTGCACTATGCTGTACTTCGTCAGTCAGATTTGATGGCTTACCTTTTGCATCAGTTCCTTTGTTTTGAGTGCTTGAAGCATGACTGCCTGCAGCCTTTTGCCGCAGCTTGGTCTGCATCCTCAAAGCACTGCCTAAGCCCTGTAAGACATCTTGAGACGGTGGGCTTTGCCGCCGGCTGATGCCCTCACTCAGACTCGCTCTCGTCTGTGCTTTAGGCTGTACATTCCGGTGCGGTCGAGGCAGGCGGCCTGTGCTGAGTCTGAGGTTGGACTTAGACACTGAACTGGCAGGGGTCCTAGAAGAAGATGAAGGCACCGCTGCTGATGCAGGGTCAGAGCCATATGGCAGTACACCACGCTCATGAGCAGGAGAAGAAGGGGCTGCATCCTGCGATGACTGGACAGCATGTTGTTCTCTAGGGATGGTCACATTGGAGCTAGTCCTACCTATATGAGACATAGTTGATGACTGTGCAGGGGCAGCAGCTGTATGCATACCTCCATCAGGGTGCAGCCGTGCTGATTCATCACCTTGCAGCGCATTTGTCAGCTGCTGCTGCTGACGCAGCTGCTGTGCTGCTTCACCACCTTGCAGCGCTTTTGTCAGCTGCTGCTGCTGACGCAGCTGCTGTGCTGTTTCACCACCTGGCAACGCAGTTGTCTGCTGCTGATGCCGCTGCTGTGTTGACTCACCATCTTGCACCGCAGTTGCTTGCTGATGCTGCTGCTGGTGGGTTGCATTCATAGCGTGCATAGCAGGCGGCTGTGGCCCATCAGTATAATCCCATTGCACATCAGGCACCTGCTGCTGTGCCAAGGGCTGTGGCGCAGTTAGTGGCCGCTGTCCTGCCTCATCAGGACCAGGAGCTTTGAGGTGCTGCTGCTGCTGCTGCTGCTGCTGTGCTGAGACCTGTGAAGCAGTCAGCGGTGGCTGACCTGTCTCATGAGCATTAGCAGCTTTCAAGGCCTGATGCTGCTGCTGCACACCAGGTGCCTGCTGCTGCGGCTGCTGTGCTGGAGGCTGTGGCGCACTCAAAGGTGGCTGTCCTGCCTCAGAGACATTTAGAGCCTTGGAGGTCAGCGCTTTGCTGTCAGTTGCATCTGTAGTGCTGTCACCAGCGTAGACATCTGGGGCATCTGCTGTGGAGTTACCAGCCTGTTGGGCTTGAGCAGCCCGTGCGGCAGCTGCCATGTTGGGGCTAGAGTTGGCTCTGGTGGGCCGAGCCATGGCGGCCTTCTTCTCCTTCCTCTTCTGCTCTTCTTCACTCTTGGCCTTGATTGCCTGCATGACAAGCGTCATGCACATTAGTCTCAAATTTGCAGCTCATTGCCAGAAGAACGTACTTCATTGGCTGGTGCCTAGTTGCGTAGGTGACGCAGGCACTTTGATGCCTTTGTAGGAAAAGTTGGAGATGCCACACCAAATCGCTGCGAAATCAGCGGCATCTTGGCATGCTGGATGTTGCACAACCCTTGACAGATTGTTGCTGTTGAGGACTCAAATGCATGAGATGGCAGTGCAAAGGGCACAGGATGACTTGAAGTAGGATAGTATGGCAGCAGCCTAATGCTCTTCTTGCAAGAAAAAAGCGCCTGGCATGCAAATAGTTACATATGCTAGAAAGGGCAAAGAACCAAATTTTGCCCTCAGGCATCATAGATATGCAAAATGCACAATAGCAGCTCAAGCACAAAGCCATGTGACAGGCATGCATGCATGTACCCACTTTGATCTCAAAGACAGCCTTGTCAAAAAGCTGCATGAAGTCCCTGATGACCCTGAGCACCTTGCTAGGGTCTGTGGCGTCATAGTTCTCCCCAAAGTACTCTGTCACCTGCTTCATCTCTGCATTCACCTGCTTTTCATATTCCTGCAGCCAGAACATGATGGCTGATGAGGAAAAAGAAAAGGAAGTGGTGTTCATGCTTTAACCCGCCAACCAGACTGATTGCATGGGCTACACAGTGGCAATCACTGTGTGTCTGTCAGATTCATGTGTCAGCTGCAGCCTGCCGTTCAAGTCAGAGCATTGTATACAAGCTGGGCTTGCATCGTTGTGAGCCAGGAGTCTTGTGGCTGTTTCTCATGTTCATGCCACTGATCAATTCTCGTGTCTCAGTTGCAGCCTGCTGTACTTACAGTTGTGTAGACAAGATTGGCTTGTGCGTTTTAGACCCAGCATGTCATGGCTAATTCCTCAGTTTCATATTGCATATTCCTAATTAGCCTTGGCTGGAATGCATACGCTTGGCTTTTGCCATGTTTGGCCATTGTGACTCATGAATTAAAGCGAACTATAGCAGCACTTTGTTGACAAAGCTCGGACAAACAACTGCAGAAGATGTGCAGTAGGTTTCAGATGCATCACCATCTGCACAAGCAAGTTTTATCTTTTGCAGATGATCTGTACTGACAGTAGCAGGCTTTGTGAAACACATGTTGCACTCGGCTGGGATGACATTGTGGGCTGAACTTCACAGCGATGTCAACTGGACACACTGTCGATATGTCGCACAAGGGTATGTATGTCGGACTCAGGACAAGTTTGGACTTCAGACAGGAATAGACTGCAGACAAGGCAAGACTGCAGACCAACACAAACTCACCTCGGCATCAGTATAGGTGTTTTTGGCATGCTGGTGGAAAGCCATCATGAGGTCGCCAAATTGACGGTGGGCAAAGGCACTGTTGGCATCCACGCCTGCAGCCTTCAGGATCTCTGTGTTGACCTTGCTGAGGCCCACCTTGATGTCATTCAGCAGCACCTTGATGGCCGAGATCTGCAAGGCATAAGATTGCTCATTGGTGGACATGGCTTAAGAACAGCCAGTGTTCCAATTTCTTGATGTGCACTGTACAAGAGTGAGACGTGGACCTTTGTACATGCATTGATGTTCCCAGAGCATATATCTGAGTGTGGGTTGGAACAGCCAGGAGCGAGAGATTGCAATGCATCTTATTATGCTTGCATCACTGCCTCGAGACGCTTTCAGAGTATAGACATGACAAATTGCAGCAGACACCGATGTTTGTGTTTGCCTCAAACATAGGGTACATTGTGCGAGGGGCAAGGTGGATTCTGGTGCTGACCTGCAGGTTTGCCGCAGCCTTAACATTGGCAAGCTGGTGGGGCAGGGAACGCATGCCCGGGCTATCCTTCAGCAGCTGGTCCAGCACAAAGTGCAGCAGGGAGGTCTTGCGGTCTGTGCCCTTTACATCTGCCAGCTTCAGCAAAGTGTCCAGCTTGAAGCCTGCAACAGCAGCATCAGCAGAAGAAGTCAGTATCAATCACTGCAGCTGATGCAGCACAAGACGCAGCAGGGAGTTCTTGCAGTCCGTGCCCGTCACAACCGCCAGCTTCAGCAGGGTGTCCAGCATCAGCGTAGGAAGTCAGTATCATTCACTGCAGCTGGTCCAGCACAAAGTGCAGCAGGGACGTTCTGCAGTCTGTGCCCTTTACATCTGCCAGCTTCAGCAGAGTGTCCAGCTTGAACCCTGCAGCAGCAGCAGGCGCAAATGAGGTCAGCATCAGTTACTGCAGCTGGTCCAGCACAAAGTGCAGCAGAGAGGTCTTACGGTCTGTGTCCTTCACATCCGCCATGTTTAACAGAGTGTCCAGCTTGTACACTCAACAGCATAGTCAGCTCAAGCAGTTCTTGCAGCAGGAATGTACAGTACTCTTTGCCCTTCACATATGCAGCAGCAGCATGTGCATTTGCAGCTGGACTATCACACAATGCAGCAAAGAGGCCTTGCTGGACTGCCAGGTTGGTCAGCAGGAGATCTAGAACTAAAGCTGCTGTCACAAGTTGTGCAAGGCAAAAAGACTTGCTGTTGACATCAGTTGACTCAGACAAAGTACGAGCAACTTCAGACTTGAGGCGTTGCCCTTGTGGATGCCCTGGTGAACGTGTTCGCCCAGAGTGAGCACAACATGCAATAGACATGGAACGACAGAAATGTCATCATGTGTCCCTTCCCTGGCTGTCAATCGAACCTGTTACTGTTGTAACAAGAAGTGGTACAGCGCAGCTTGAATGTGCAAGCATCAGGAGGCAGCAGCATGGCACCTGAGGCATTGCCCTTGTGGGTGCCCTGGTTGAGGTGGTTGCCCAGAGCCAGCACAGCCTGCAGCAGGGCCGTGAAGTCCTGGCTGCCCTGCACTTCCTGACATGCACTTCTCAGGATGTCCAGCTGTCCTTTCACCTACAGCATCAGCCAACACTGTCACCTCGTTGTTGAAGTTTGTGCTTACTCAAACTGAAAAGGGAGCACAGTTCCTGCAGCAGGGCGGTGAAGTCCTGGCTGCCCTGCACCTGATAGCATGCATTCCTCAGGACGTCCAGCTGCCCCTTCACCTGAAGCACCAGCCTCAGTAGTGTCACCTCAGCTGTGTTGTTGAGAAGTGTTTTGGGGGAAGTCCATTCTTTGGACAATTCCTCATTTGCCTTTAACTTCCACCAGTAGTCACAAGGCATTCACACTGGCACTGAATCTTCTATCTGGCAAAATTCTTTTTTCAATGCCTCATCTGATGGCAGAGAGCAACATGGCAGGTGGAAGTGAAGCAGCAGCACATACCCTGTTGATGTTGGGGGCAAACTGGCGCGTGAAGATGAAGCAGTCAATGCGCTGCTGCAGGCGGGGGATGTCCATGATCTCCACAAAGTAGCGCTCCACGGTGCCCAGCTGCTGGGGATCATCCAGGCCCTTGTGCTTGGGGTGCTCCCCCTGCACACGCATGTCCTAATGTAGACCAATGGTAGTGCAACTGTTCTGGCAAGGACAAATGAACTGCATTCGTTCCTGGTGTTGATGTTTTGGCTATGGCAAAACGGTCCTCTCTGGCCCAAGTGCCTGGGGCGCTTGCCCTGTGCATGCGTACACTGATGAAGATGAATGGCGCAGCCGTTGTTATGATAAAGATGACTGGTATACAGCATTGGAAGTAATGAAGCTCAAATCCTCCAGGTTGCCCAAGGAAGATCTGGAATGACATTTGTCTGACTTTCAACAGTTGAACATCAGGCGTCCATATCGCGACGCTCAAGACAAGCCTGCCTGGCGAGATAGGACTTGTGCCACACATGCCTAACAGTATATGCTGGAACATGTAATGACTATTATTAGTATTAAGCTTAAAGGTGATAAATGCAGAAGCGCTCAACGGTGCCCAGCTGCTGGGGTCACTCACCCCCTTCTGCTTGAGGTACTCCGCCTTGCACATGAGTGCAGTGCTCAGGATGGATGGCAGGGCACTTATAGCGGTAAAGATGAACAGTGATGCATACAAAAATGGAGAGAATGCACTTAGGACTGTGATGGGGCCACTTTTGCTTCGTGTGCTTGGGGTGCTTCTCCTGAACGTGTAGAGGAAGATGAATCGTACAGCCCTTGAAACGGCAAAGGCGATTGCTGCTGCCCTAATGGAGAAGAGGTGAACATGGCTGCAAACCATGCTGCACTCGTGTGTGAATGCAGATGCCTGGTACCCAGCTGCTACGGCTACGCAGAACCTTTTGTTTGATGTTGCACCAATGCACGGTCAAGCGGCAATAACATTGCAACTGTTTACCTGCAGGTACAGGCGGATGTCCTTGCGCTCCTGGTCATCAGGCACAGCTCTGGACAGTGCATCCAGCTGATCTATGGTTAGGGCACTGTCATTCATTTCCACTAGAGCTGCCTGCAAAAGCCATTTATCCAAATTATATTTCCAGCAGCTAGTTTCTCCCATCTGCAAGCCGCTTTGCTCATGAAGTCAGCCTGGCATCTGGTCCTTGTGTAGATTGCTCCACCTGTATTCTGCAAATGCAGAAGACTGAAAGCTGCAAAAGTCAACGGTGTAACTTCACGGTATGAACACCAGCATATGGGGTCCGCAGAGAACACACAGATGTGGGCAGGCTCAAAACTGTTATTGCAACTCCCAGCTTGATGCAGTGCAGAGTGCCAGCAGCACAAAACATGCAGCTGTCAGACAGCTCAACGCAGCTAGATCTTGATGTCAGCAAAGGGTACACAGGTTATCAGACAGCGCAATGCAGTGGAGTCATCAAGGCTTCTTCTCAGTGCAGGACATGGCCAGACAGCTCAATGCAGTCAAAGATGGCAGATTTGGACGTCAATCAGAGACATACAGCTACCAGGCAGTTCAATGCATTGCAATTGGCACCCTTTCAGGGCGTGCGGCTGCGAGACAGCAAATGCAGTCAGAAGTGGCAGACCTTGATATCAGCAAAAGGCATACGGATGCCGGAGAGCTCAATGCAGATATTGTGGGCGCGGCGGTGCTCCACCAAGCTGATAGCCGCACTACGGGCTGTGGCCAGCTTCCTGAAAGCCGTGTTCTCCAATATCTGCAGCCATCAGAAAGCAATGTCATTTCTCACCATCGAGGAGTATAAGCCTGCACAGGCGTCGATGCTTGAGCAGAGGGAAGGACTAGAGCAGTGGCCAGCTTTCTTGAAGACTTTCAGTTTGAAGCCTCTAAGTCAGCAGGAACGCTATGTCATGGCATACACAATCAATCTTCAATGAGCTGGTTGTCAGATCAGCAGATGGAAGTGCAAGGAAGAAAAGTCTGTGCCATTAAATGTCACAGAGGAGCCTTCCAGCAGAAGCCACGCACAGGGAGCAATGTAAAAGCTATGGCCAGCATCCTGAAAGCTGTGTTGTCAGTGGCTTGCCTGGAAGAGGGACTCCAGCTCAGCAAAGTTAAGGTTGTGATTGAGACCAGAGGGCTGGTGCCAGATAGTGCCCTCCTGGGGGGCCTTGATCTTGTCCCAGTGCAGCTGCTTCAGCTTACGCCGCTGCGCTGCAGTCGTCTTCACCTGCACTAGCACAAAGCTTTGCTAGAGGCAATTGGCACAAGATCTATGCCCAAGATGAGTCTGGGTCCAGAAACAAGAGGGAAATGAGTTCAAAGGGCAAAGTCGTGTCAATTTGCACCGAAGCAATGCTCTGCTCAAGAAAAGGCAGAATGCACCGTCCAAGATGTCTTCACCTGCGTCAGAGCCAAAGTTTCTGAAACAAATAGGTCTACGCCATCAGGCACCATGCGTATAGCTGCTGTTCCTTAATGTCCTCCAGGGCTGAAGCATTGTTGTCAGTTGTCAACAATTCATGCACTCACGCAACCTTCTGCCCATTGGTCAATCCAATCAGTTACTGGTTGATGACTCGCTCTGCCAATCTTTGCAGAAGCATACTGCTGACCATTTTGAGTACGTACACTTGCAGCAGCAGGCAGGTGCAACATTGCTGCTGATGACGTGCAACAAACAGCTGATTGCTGGCTGCTGGCATGCTGACCTTGGTCACACCAGCTGGAGGCTCAATCTCTGTCATCTTCTTGCCAGTGCCTGGAGGCTTTTTCAGTCCAGACAGAGGAGGTGGCGGGGGTGGGGTGCCCTTGGCCCCAGAGGGTGGCGGTGGCGGCGGTGGCGGCCTCTTCAAACCTGCACAATCCAGGTGAGTCAAGCATGATTGAAGTCAAGCACGCTGAGATCAGACAAGTTGAACATTGTGATGCAATGTTAGTTTATGATGAATGAAAGCTTGCTGTAAAGCCTGATTTAGACTAAGAGAATGTCTTGCAGTGTGGAATGGAATATTGGTAAAAGCAGTGTCTGCTACATTGACAGAGCAGCATTCTCTGCAAAGCAGCGCCCTCAACAGCTCACATACAGTACCCAAGATGCAATGTTGCAAGCACTGCATATGGCATGCCAGAACGCCAACAAATGCCATGTACAATCAAACTTGCTCTGTAATAGCAAGTTTTATTGCCCAGAAGAAACACAGCTTGAGTGCATGCAACAGGATGACAGTTGCTGCTCAGAGCGAAATCTGGTGTTGTAGCGCATGGCTCAGGCACTTGCCTGTAGATGGCGGTGGTGGAGGGGGTGGGGGCCCTTTCACCCCAGAGGGTGGTGGTGGTGGCGGTGGTGGTGGTGCTGTCTTAGGGGCAGTCCCAGGAGGTGGTGGCGGCGGCGGTGGTGGCGCAGGGGTCTTAGCAATGGACACAGCTGTGCTTGGTGGTGGCGGCGCCGGCGGGGGCGTCTTGAAGGCTGCAGGGGTCTTTGGGGGTGGGGGCGGGGGTGGAGGGGGAGCTGGGGCTCTGGCAGCTGCAGTGAGGGAGTCAGTATGACTGAGCACCTCCAGATGAGCTGTGGCTGGTGACCCTTGTATTGGTGAGGAGTCACCTTTGCCAGATGGTGAAGATGCTGCTGAGATATTGTCCATGCCTTCTGAGTCCCATAGACTGCCGCCTTGCTCCAATTCTGCCAGCTGCTGCTGCAGAAGTTGCTGCTGTGCTTGGGAGGCCCCCTGCAACAGCAGCTGGTAGGCTTAGCATTATGGGAAGAATGCAGCCAACATTAGGGGCAGCAGTCAGCAGTTGAGCTAATCTTCATGTTCAATGGTCACTTGGTATGACAGCATCTATGATGTGTTGCATCAAAGATGTTACAGATGTTGCAAAACTATAGAGAAAGGATATGGCGATCAATTGTGCAGTTTCTGGCGTACCTTGCTTGCCAAGTAAGCTGCCAACTGCATGGTACTGTCAGCAGTCAGCATCCGCTTGCCCCGCCTGCCCTTGGTATTCCTTTCAGGGCTGCTGCCAGCCTCCATCTCCTCTGCCAAAGCCAGCAAGTCCTCCATCGCCACTCCTGCTGGCAGAAGCATCATCTGCCCCTCTGAGTTCTGCCTCAACCCAGCGGTTGCCACCTCCAAATCACTACCTGCCACAGCTGTATCCTGACTTGCCACCCCTAGGTCACCAGTGGGCTGTTGCAGAGCTGCTGATGGCTGAGCTGAAGGCTGATGTCTGCCGTGTTTGGCATCGTGGGCAGCTTTTGCAAGATGAGGGGGAGTTGCAAACTGCTCAAGCAGCTTCTGAGGGGCAAACTCTGGAGAGAGCGAGCTTGCTGCCCAGGCTGATTCAGCAGTGGCCGCAGCTGGGCTGGCAGTGGCCAAGGTGTGGGCAGCTGGGGTGGTGGCAGTGGCAGAGGACAAACTGGAGTGGCGCCTGTGGGGTTTGCCTGCTGAGGGTTTGCTCTCTGGAGTTGGAGTTGTGCTGAAGTTGCGCAGCTTGTCAGCAAACTTGCGCATCTGGCTCACAGTGAAGGGTGCCTGCGTAACATGCACATGTGAGCTTGGCAGCATAAGTGTCTGCACTGCTGCTGACAGTGGTGGAAGCATCATCACCCTTGCAAATTCACGTCAGACTTGATACATTGCACAAAGCTTATGACCATTTGGGTTGATTTGCCTGATATAGCAGATCAACGCATGCAGATTCTCCTTGTCTAGCGTATTAGAGGCACAGTGCAGCTGCTCACATGCTGTGTCAGAGAGCGTCCTCAGCAAACACCAGATGTACTATTTGCATCAGGCGCATAGAAGCTGCTAACGTTGCTGAGAACTGTACTGAGCTCTGCTGTTTCAGTGTTTGCCTCAAGCAGCAATTGTGCTGATGATAGGCCAGCTGCAGTAGAACAGAACCTGCTATGCAGATATCAGCTGTATTTTTTGCGACAGGTACACCAACACAGTCAGTCCAGGCACAAGCTTCTTGAGCAGCATTCAACATGCTATGCACCTTGTTCAAATCCAAGGACTGCCCCAACAAGCTGCTGCCGCCAGTTGCTGGAGTGCCAACACCGCCAGCAAGACCCGATCTGCCTGATGCCAAAGCAGGTGCAGCACTACTGCCATGAGCAAGACTGTACAGCTGACTGAGGGCCGCCATCTGACCATCACCTGCTTGCAAGTCCACTGCAAGATGGCCTGTGTCTGCCAAGCTGCTGCTGCCTTGCTGACTGGCAGCAGCACTCAGATTGGATGCATGCGTGCCAGCTGCGCGGGCAACTCCTGTACAAGAAAAGTCTGTAATGATACTCAGTCACAGGACACTCAACGTGAGGGCAGCCATCTGACCATCAGCTGGTTGCAAACCATTTGCAAGATGGCCTCTGTCTGTCAAGCTGCTTTCACATTGCTGACCAGCAGCATAGCTCAGGTTGGATGCATGCGTGCCAGCTGCTGGGCCAACTCCTGTACACAAACATTTTCTGTAATGATACTCAGTATCAAGACACTCAGTATCAAGACACTCAGTTGCAAAATCACTCAATTTAAGGATGTTCTGCGTGTAAGCACAATGCAATACAGAGAACTAGTCACTGCATGTGGAGTGCAACAACACATCTGAGTATGGAAGGTTTGATGCACAAAAAATCTGCTTTGAAAACAAAAGAATATGCACAGCAATTCCGATTACAGCACGACCAACATTCCTGACAAAGAAAAGAACATGCATGGTAATGGTGATAGTTACAGCACCTGATGAGTCATCAAGAAGCTCAGCAGCAGCTCTGCCAGCAGCTGCCAGGGCTTGTTGTGACTGGCCCCTGTGCAAGGGACTGAAGACATCTGACTCCTGAGCGCCCCCACCAGGGGCAGTGGGCAGAACCCCAGTAGGGTTACTAGGGGTGGCAGCAGATGCTAGGGACTGCTGGGGCTGCCCCCTACGTAGAGGGCTGTACACTGCAGAGAGCATGCCTGGTGCTGATAGTTGCCTGAAAGAGGTCAGTGGCCTGTCAGCTGCACCCACAAGAGACTGATTGCTGCTGTGAAAGCCTCCTGCTTCTGCTGCTGCAGCTGACGTTGGTGGTGGTGATGTCTGAGTCAGGCCAGTCTTGCCTGCTTGGACACCAGATGCAGCAGTAGCTAGTGAGGCAGCATCACTTGAGCCAGAGGCTGTATGTGATGCCAGGTGGTGGCCTGCCGCTGTAGCATAAGATGCAGCATGTCTGGACTGTTGCTCGCTGACAGAAGCATGGCTCGCGCTAGCAATGCTTTGCCCACTGATTGGCTGAGCAGCCATTGTTGCTTGCTGTCTGTAAGCAGCAGCTGGGCTGTCAGATTGACTGGTGAAGCTGTCCACTGGGGCACTTGGGTTTCTGCTGATGCCCTGCGGGACGCGGCCCTTCTTGGCAGACCCAGGCCGCCGCCTCCACCAGGGGGTGGGAGGCGAAGATACTAAATGGCCCTTATCGCTCTTCTTCTTTTCTGAATTTTTGTGAGAAGGAGAAGAGCCGATACCCAGGTTGGCCAAACCAGCTGCAGACTTGCCAGCCAGTTGCTGAAGCATGCTGAGACTGCTAGTGAAAGAGCTAAACTCACTGAGGGATTCTAGGAGCTTGGGACCCTCCTTAGGATCCCAAGGGCTGCCAGACAACCCTGAGGCAGCTTCTGCCAACTCATCTGCCCCCGAGGGTTTGGACCCTAGAGCTTCCGGTTCCCCAGTACGAGGATTGTTACTGTCAGTGTAGGCATGCTGCCCTGGCTGACTCACGACAGCGCCTGGCCAAGCAGCTGTGGCGTGTTGAGCAGCTGTCCTTGCTGACTGATTCTGCACCTGACCCATGCTTGCTGCAGCAGCATGTACGGCTGTTGGCTGTGGACCCACAGCACCTGCTGTATGGCCACCCTTGCTCACTTCACTGTAGCTACTGGCACCTGACACTTTGCCTGCACCTGCATGACTGCTGACTTGTACATTTGCTGCTCCCAAAGACGCTGGCTTCTGTGCTTGAGGGTTAGCAGCAACATGCTGTGGATGCGTGCCATAGCCTGCCTCAAAGCCCAACTCATTGGCAGGTCCTGAAACTGCATGCTTTGCCTGTGCTGCAGCAGTGTTGGGCACCTGCAGTCCTTGTCCAGTGGACACGAGCTCTGCGCCTGTGACTTTTGCCTGTGATGCAGGTTGCACCTGTGATGCTCGTCCACTGGGCTCTGCTTCTTGTGGGCTGTCCCCGAGCACGTTGATGTTCAGTGTGACAGGGGTTGGCGGCTCTGATGGGCCCCAACCTGTGGGTGAAGCAGCTTGCCTGTTAGGCGTGTCAAAGCTGCCAAGGCCAGTGTTACTTGGTTCCCAAGCTGTTGGTGATGCAGCTTGCCTGTTGGGCATGTCAAAGCTGCTGAGCCCAGAGTTACTAGACTGCCTGCTTGCACTGACTGCAGTGGGCTTGGCGGGTGTAATAACAGGCTGCCAGGTGGCATGTGCTGTGCCGCTGTTGCCAAAGTGCCACTGTGACAAAGGCATGCTGGCAAGGTTGGACAGATTACTGGCGCTCTTCTTTGGTTGTGAGCGGGGTGGGGGCGTGTCTGCAACCCCTGCAAGGGCCCTCAGCTGAGACAGGGCAGGTTGCTGACCCTGAGGGCTGTTCCCAGTTGCCCTGGGCTGACCCTGAGGGCTGCTGACAGCCTGAGATGTAGTGTGAGTCACTGCAAAGCCCTTGATCAAGGCATGAGGGCGGTTTGCTGCACCCCTGGCAACAGCTCCCTTGCCCTGAGGTGTCATGGCATCAGTATCAGCCAGAGCTTGTAGCTGTGACAAGGCAGGCAGCTGTCTCTGGCTCCTTGAGTCACTGCTTGTCTTGGGCAGAGACTCAGCTGCTGACTCAGCGTGAGTGATAGCGTAGATGTCACTATCACTGAGCTGACCTGACGGCTGTGCCTGCAGCAATCAAGAAGGTGATGAATACAGAGCCAAATGTAGGCAGCTGTCTGTGACTCCTTGTGTCATTGCTTGTGTTGGGCACTGACTCAGCGGCAGATTCAGCATGAGTGATGGTGTAGATATCACTATCACTTAGCTGGCCTGATGGCTGCACCTGCAGCAAGCAGGAAGGTGATGAATGCAGTGCCAGATGGCAGGCCAGGTTTACGGGGTTGGGCTCCTGCTGAGAAAGATCTCTAACTGCCCATCTGGATTGTTCTCAGCACTTCATTGAGTCAAGCATGTCATGTTGGTTGCCATGCACAACTGTTTGTGGCCATGAGCTGGCGCAAGCCCCAATTTCTGTCTGCAGCTCAGCAACTGGGCTGCTGCTGCTTCTCTACACTGCTTTCGACAAAGTCGATGTGTACGCGACCAGCAGTGTCACTTAGAGACAGTAGGACAAGCTTATAGTCTAAATGCAGTCTGAGAGTGTGCTGCATCAATTCTGCATTCAAGCAATGGTGACAACTTGAGTGCAATCGTCATGTTGGACCAGGCATAGCATGGGTCCTACAGATTATGCATGCCCATAAGCTATGCATTGCAATAGTAGGTTCCGCTCGTTGTCGTGCTATAGCAAGGGAAGCAGGTGGTCTTGAGCACATACCCCACCAGAGTCCTGAGACATGCGGCGCAGGGCCTCTGCAGCAAACAGCCCTCCCTGCCCACTGTGCGCAGCATGCAGAAAGCCCTTCAGCCCCGCCCAGTCCTCTTCTTGACCTGTGCTGCTGACTGAGCGCTGCCGGCCAGGGTTTTGCCTGTCGGCTGTGCCACCCTGACTGTTGCTTAGGAAACCCTTGTCTGGTGACTCGGTGTGAAGAATACTGTGCACTGACTTGAAGCCATGCTGTGACTCAGCACAATGCTCAGGACTCGGACTGCTTTTGAGCTCAGCAGCACTGTCTAGGGACTCAGCTAGAAGCTGCGCAGCTCGCTTGCTGCGCTTCTTGTGCTTTCTTCTACTTCGTTTGCTGCTGCCGCCATAGTCAGGGCTGACTGATGAGGTAGAGTCAGGGCTGCCAGGGCTGACCAAGGCGCCAGCCTGATCAAGCATGCGTGGGTTCCATCCCTGAACCTGGCTGGGTTTAGCAGGTGGCTGTTTTGCTGGTACCCATTTCCCTGTCTGACTTTGGGTCAAGGTGCCTGCATGGTGCAATGCGGGTGTTGCTCATGAGTGCGTGGTGAGTGCATAGGCATGTTCTATGACATGTCCACCGCGTACACTATGCCACATCGTGCACAACCCATCTGGCGCGGACTTGACTGCAAGTAGTGAAAGTCTTGAAACAAATGATGCTGTGTCAAAAAGGTCCACAACTGGCATCCCTGGACTGCTGCAGGAAATGTACCTAAAACCATCAGCTAAAGACAGGCTTTCAGTACAGTGAACTCTCTTTGTAACGACTGCTTTGGTTCCCAAGCATCTTGTCCTTACATCTAATTGTCCTTACTCAGAGGGACCAGTGCAGTCAGAATGCAGTGATTGCTTAGAAATGGCGTTGTCCTTATATGGAGACTGTCGTTACATCGAGTGTCCTTACAAAGAGAGTTCACTGTACCAGTATTCAAGCCTGCCATCCTCAGTGATCTGATCTGTCTTTGTTGAGTACGAGGCGTGACATGCAGATAGATGTAAACGCTATATGACACCCCACAGCAATTGGCATATGTTGACGCTGCCACATCAATATGAACAGATCAAGTGCCGTTTTACGTTTTGTACCAGTGAATCACCATACTCTCAATTCAATGCTTGATACTGTTGATTTCTTGCGTGCTGGATATGGCATATTAGCTGCGACATATTGTGTATTTCACAATTTGCACTGCATCTCAGCAATTCACACTGTGAACTACTGCGTGTTGCATATTGAGTATTACGTATGGTGCTTCACTGTTTTGTACCTGTAGCCAGGCCTGCCATCCTGAGAGACCCAATCTGCCTTTGCTCAAGAGGGGACAGCTGCTTGCCCCCAGGCCGCCTGGCATTGCTGCCATTCAGGGCATCAAGCAAGGCTAGGGCATTGCTCTGGGGTGATGTCTCTGCAAGCCATCACGTTATCACTTGGCTGAGTATACAGTGACTTCTCTTTGTGACATCTGTTTTGTTTACTGCTGTGGTTTTCAAATCATATTCTCCTTAATCAGAGGTGCCAATGCAGTGATGCATAAATGCAGTGATTGGTTACAAATTGCGTTGTCCTTGCATTAAGAACGCCCTTACAGCAAGTGTCCTTCTAAAGAAAGTTGGCTGTACTTCTGAGCCCTGCTGATGCTGGCGATGAGTATGCTTCTGCTGTTGATGCTGCCGCTGCCTATGGGCAGGTCAGGGTATGCATTGAAGGCACTCGGGTTTGAGTCTTGCCACATTGCATTGTACTATGTAGTCAGGAGCTGCAATACCCTTAAGCAAACCCAGCATGCTTGTATGGGTATGACTACTGTATCAGCACAGCATGCTGCAACGATAACACCGGGTTGCTACACAAGTGCCAACCCATACAGGGCAAAACATGTTCCATGTGTGCCTGTCTTGGTTGAGATTGGAATCCTTGCTGTATAATGGCATGCAGGTCTCACCTTGCACAGGAATTAGTGTGGATGGTGTGCTTTGAGGCAGCTGAGCATGAGCCAATTCTGATGCCTGGCGTCTAAGGCCTTGGGCCTTGACAAAGTCGGTGGAGCCTTTACCAAGGCGCCCATCAACATCAGAAGAGCTCCTCTGCACACTGTGCTGATGAGTAGGCGCATTTGCAGTAGGGTGAGTGCCAAGCAGAGCGGTGTCTGTCAAGTCCACAGGATCAGGTGTGTTGCTGGCAGGAGCGTCCTGAAAGAAGCAATGCAGCATTGCAACAAAGGTTGCCAATAATGATGCCTTTGCTGCGGCTCCCATCAACGTCAGATGAGCTCCTCTGCACAATGCACTGATGACTGGGTGCATTTGCAGGTGGCTCAGCACCAAGCAGGCTGCTCTCTGTGAAGCCCACAGGATCAGCTGTGTTATTTGCGTGAGCATCCTCAAGGAGCAATCAAGCGTAACACTGGTGCCTTTGGCGCGCGCTCGCCTTATCAGTATGATTGACTAACAGTTGAGCATCAAATGTAGCTAAAGTGAGAGCAATGGTTTCGTACAGTCGACACACAAAGTGCCGCATCATGCCAGCAGGGATGCTTGGAAGTTTGACAGCATCTGGCAGGGTGAGCATGAGCACAAGCAAGTTAAAGCCTCTTGCGCTTAACAAGTGCTGATGCTCAGTCCCAAAGCACAACCAGAGCAAGTCAATGCCGAGTGTGCATCACTTGCAAATTGCTTTCACACCTGTGGTGCTTTCCAAGGACTCAGGCCACCTTCTGTTGTGATGTCCAGCTTGCTGACCGCTGGATCATTCAGCATACGAGATGCGACATCAGATGCAAGACTTCTGAGATGCCCCTGAGACCAGGTCTGAGCTGCTCTCAGACTGGCAGAAGAGATGTTCCCCCTTGAGGTGGCTGTGTCTTGACTGTCAGCTGTATGTCTGTGGGCGAACCCAGACTGCAGCCAATACACGCAAACATCATGATCATAGCGGTAAAGCAGATGATGACAGCTTACACATTCTAGCAAAGGTGATAGATGTGTGGGGTACAAGACTTGTCCTGCCAGGTCGGCTTCTTTTGCTGCACGTATTTGTTCAAGCCAATGGTCAAAAGGCTGACAACAGGAGGGTCACTGCCCTTTTACATGAATGTGTCCTGGCTTTCAGCTGTATGGGTGCATGCCAATCAAATCAGCAACATGAGGACCTCAAGTACCTGGCTGCTGCTGTTTGCGCTTGATGCTGTTCTTCTGGGATCCCAGCCTTGACTGTCTGGGGGCAGGGAGGGGTCCCGCCGGATGGTGGGCATCCACACTGGCTTCACCTTATCTGGCAGCTGATTACTGTCCTTGGAGGGCGCAATGCCTGCAAGCAGAAGAAGCAGATCAGCAGACAAGGTCTGCAAACAATTTACAGCAAAAGGTCTGCAGAAGGTCTATGCAAAAAAAGGAAGGTCTGCAGACCAGATTGGACATCGCTCAATAGATTATTGACTGCATTCGAGTCAACATGAGAGAGGTCATTACAAGGGATTGACAAACTAGGCAGACGGGTGTATGCAACAGCAAAGCTTAGACGATGTTGAGAAATGCTGTGCAAGTCTACAGAAGCCAAGTGTGCAAGGGCTTGCATGCTCAAGCCCTTGCACACTTGGCACCTTACAACTTTGTGGATGCGTCAAGTGAGGGCCATCTTGAATGAGGCATTGATCATACTGCTCACTTTGCCAATTTTACTGCTGCCAGCAAGCAACATGAAGCAGCATGCTGAAACAACTATCTGTTTGGTGAAAGCATCTGGCAGGTGTGGACGATTTCCTTTTGGGCTTCAAGCAAGACAGTGCTCAGTTGTCACACAACAGCTATTATGAAGCTAGGGTGGCTCACCTGGTGGTCTCCAAGCAGTGCGTGTGGCAGCAGAGTCAGTGGGTGAAGGCAGCCTGCAAGCATGCACCAGAGTCTGCTGATTCTTTCAGTGTCAGTCAACGAGATCAATATGTTGGCATTTGAGGTGACGTTCATGGCCATGTGCCATCTGATCTGTCACATGTGGCTCCAGGTGCTGCTGAGTTTATTATCTGTGCTAGATTATGCCCGACACTGACAGATGCAGTTTTGTGGATGCGCTGCACACTGAAACTTGTAGTGCAAGTGCCAAAATACTTGTGCTGCTTATGCTGTGCATCTGCAGGCGGAATCGTGACACACTGGCAGAATGTGGCGACATGCATGTTTGGACTACTGCACCTGACTTTGTTCTTCTGCAGGGCATTTGCCACTTGCCCTGCCTGCCTGCCCTGCAACCAAGGCAGATCTCTAGAGCTCCTGACGTCCCCTGATGCACTGGACTGCCTGCGAGAAGGGGAAGAAGGGATGCTCCCTGATTTGCCTCTGTCGCTGGCTGTCACAGACTGGCCTGAGTCACTGGAATGACTAGACACAGCATCAACATCTATTGGAGCTGGCTTGCTGACAGCTGATTTTCTGGCTGCCTGTTGCTGCTGTGCATTGTGTCTTTTAGCCATGCTGTCAAGGCGCATAGACTCAGGTTCCAATGCCTGCTGCGCACTGTCAATCATCCCAGCTGTGAGGCCTGTAAAGGGGTTTGGCCCTGACTGCTGCTGCTCAGCATGAAGTGGGTGTGACACAACTGGAAACGGATCTGCATGAGCTTGCTGCCTCTGTGAGAGCTGTTTGTAGGAGTGCTGTCGGTGGGTCGGCTGTCTGTAGCTGCGACTGGTGTCCATGCCAAAGTACGCACCAAAGAGATTCCCACAGTGCTTGATCATTTCTGCTGTGCCCTCAACCTATATGGCAGACGCAACACCATCATAAGTTGCTGAACCAATCTGGAGATGCACTGACTAAAGCATGCTATGCACGGCGACGCAACGTTGTGGTGTTCTGTGCTAGGTCAAAACCGTTTTGGCACATCAAAAGATGCCAGCTGACAGCAGTAGCGTGTTATGCAACACAAGCAAATGAAATGCATGATATGCTGGTGCTTACATGTGGTACGCTTTGTACCCTGCCATGGGTGGCTCTTGAGACATGCATAAGTCAGACCCTAAGCCCTGCTGCATGTAGACTAGTCCAATACTGTGCATGCTGTCATTGATAGCTGATGACACGTGCACAATTAATGCTTGTATGCCATGCTGCGTGTGGTCAAGTCACATACTGCACTCTCAACCCATGACGCCACATCACCAGAGCCCAGCGCTCGATCATCTTGACCAGGTCTGAACAGCAGAGGGCCCAAGGCCTGCCCAAGCATGATTGCTGACATTCCATTCTTGGTGCTGTGCTGTGCCAAAGCTGCCAACAAGCAGATCAAAGCCTTCAAGGCATCTGCAGCAGCACCAATGGCGGTCACTGCAAGACCAAGTTGCTACTGCACCTCGCTGCATGCAACACTTTCGATGTTGCTCACAGCGTCACGCACAGTTTGCACGGCATGCATTCACAGTTTTGGCACTTGCACTTACTCAAGGCGACACAGAAATCAAGTTTCAGTCATGCCAAGGATTGTCAAGGCATTTGCGTCCAACTTATTCATCTATAGGCTGTTCATAGGTCTGAGGCTGCTGGAAATTTGCCTGTGACACTGCTGTCACCAATGCTATGGGCAGCAAAGGCTGTCAGACAGCATCGAATCCAGACAATGCTTAGCAGGGCAATCAACAGCAGAATGCAGAGTCACAAGATTCAGTAGCTTGTGACACTTGCATGACACGTTATGCCAAGTCTATATGGCTCATGCAGTTGATGCATTGCATGAAGCATACTTGTGCTTGGGTCATCCAGGCAACATGAGAATGATGGTAAGCCTGACAGACCGACGAACAACATGCTGGATGAAATTTTTGTTTCTATAGCAGCTCCAGCAGTAGCCTGTGTGTGCAATTTGGAATCTTGTAGACCCATGTAGACTGCGATGGTCCCCAAATAAATTGAGTCTGAGTTCAAAGGTTGAGTATCAGACGTCCTTACAAAGACGCTCAGAGCAAGCCTGCCTGGCGGGACAGGACTTGAGCCGCACTCACCTGGCACATGTGCTGGAATGTGTAAAGATTCTTATTATCATCATGTACATTAAGTGTCTCTATAAAACAAATTGCTGTACAGCATGCTGCAAGCATGTCATGTTCTTACCATGCTGCTGCTCTGGTAGCTCTTCCAGCAGACACTTGACCACATACAGCTTGACATGTCCCTCAGAGGCAGCTCTGAGGTGCGTCAGCAGGTCGCCACTGAGCTTGGAGGTGACCAGAGGCTCACTGAGGTCCTTGAGGCATGTGACAATGAGCTCAGCCAAAAGACTAGAGGTCAGCCGAATGCCCTCAGGAATATCTGCAGGTGTTCACAACAGCAGGTCTGCTTTGGAAAATGCAAATACAGCAGTCTCTCTTTGTAGTGACTCTTTGATTATCAAGGAAATGTCCACATATGAAAATGTCTGTACTCAAAGGTGCCACCGCAGTCTGAATGTAGTGATTGGCTCACAATGGCATTGTCCTTACAATAATATTGTCCTTACATGAAATGTCACCCTAAGGAGAATTTGGTGTGTTGCTAAGATGCTGTGAGCAGTTTGCAGGACCTGTCACAACCAGGTGAAGGGTGCTCATGGACCAAAATGATCTGCTCATGCATTCTGAACAACATATCATGCAGGTTGCGTAATGCTGATATCAGTTCATTAGGCAGATATCTGCTGTGTCCTGATTTTCTGCCAATGACTTGCCTGGAATGCTGTCTTCCAGAAAGGCTTCCCTGAGTGCTTCCAGTGATGCAGCATCTCCTTCACCAGGGTCTAGAAATATGGCTCTTGCCTTTTGATGGTTCACTGCAGGTTTTGTGCAAGTGTTTGTAGCGCTTCTGTTACTGGATGGACTTGTGATGACAAGCCATCATATCAGAGCGGAATGCATCGCTTCTTACGTGGTGCGATACAGCAGTACAGCTTGCAGAGACTTACCCGCTCCCGCAAGATAGTTCACGGACCGCGCAAGCACCTCCAGTGTCTCTCGATCCTTGACAACAGCGAACTCTTTCGCCTGTCGATCAGCCTGTTTGCGCTGCAGCTCGGCGAAACCTCGGGAGGCTCGCGCTGGGAGCATGACTGCGCTGGGTCACCAGACAAGTTGGTCATCAGCCGCTATAGGAAGGTATGACCTGCTGATATTGCTGGAAGTAAGTCTGCATAGGGGCAGCGAACAGCCTGCTTGCGATACTAGATCAATCCGAGGCCTCTCGTTGTTATGTGATGCGTATGATGCACCGTAGCGATCATGCGCCATATACTTGAGCAGCTGTTCTCAGCTCAGACAGATTCAAACTCCTCGTCTCGTCATTGTCTGTCCAGCGCATGTGCGACCCCTCTGTTTGTTACAACTGTTCTGGTCATGTTGTGTTTGCTGAGCATGCTTCAAAGTCATGCAGCCAAAGGATGGCTCAGTGACAGTTGAGCAAGCAGACTTACCTGATTCTGACAGGTGACAAGCTGCCGAGCATGATGCCCATTTTTACTTCATGGTCATCAGGTGCTCGAGGTGCTGATCATCAGGCAGCTTTCTGGACTCTGAAGCATTTTGATTGCAGCACGCCAGGTCTGAGTGTAGCGTCACTGCTGTTAGCGCTCCTCTTGTCGCCAGCGATGACGATTGCCAATAGTGAGTGTAGACTGAGCTGTCCAGAAGTGAAGCGATACTCACACACGTTGTAATGCCAGAAGTGTGGCTCAGCGCCATGGAGGCATGGAGGTGCACCATGACAATCTGCGCTCGGTGCAGACCTTACAAGACAATAGACTAGCACAAGACTCTGACTTCGAAGTCACAGAATTCTTTAGGCTAAGCACTGAGCATGCAGCTAGACTCAATGTGTTCTAGCATTCCATAGTCATGTTCACGTTTGTATAACACTACGATTTTTTGAAGACAGTCTGCTTATACAAAGAAGCAAACGCTGCTGGAATGCTGTGTATGGCTCAAGATTTGTCTGCCTCTGTGAATCGCCAAACTCAATTGGTAGAAGTCTGTAACTGTTACAAAGGTGCGTGGAAGTGTGGCTGTGTACATAGCAAACAATGCAGAATCAGAGACAAAAATGGACTTGGAGAGTACACGCTGCACATTGATCAACTCTGAATGTCAGGCAACAAGGCAGTCGCTCATGTGTCAATAGGTGAGCTGAAAGTCAAGACAGACCAAGTCCACAAAGCTGCTGACCAAGACCGGCAGACAACAACGCCGTACGACAGTGTCCGCACGATTGTCAAAGCTGGCTGTCTGCTGAGTTGTGCAAGCGAGAACGAGCAGCCGTCGCTTGGCTACCTGCCGGGGTGTTAACTTGCTCGCGCGCCTCTGTGTACGGTGAGACTGTTTTTCAATTGGGTTTGAAACTATGCTGCAATCGCGTCCGCGGCAGTCTCTGCATCGTGCAGCTAGCCCTGCCTGAGCGTTGGCTGGAGCCGCAAACGGCACACCAGAACCCTCACTCGCGCCTGTCACGAGTCCCGGCGCTCACTGGGTTCACGTGTCGGTGTTTGTCGTCATGTGCATCATGCGACCCACAAGTGAAGCAGACGAACATGGATCCCAACCACGACATCTTGTACAAGTCCTGCGAACAGTGCTGAGCGCTTGAGTTCCGAAAACATCGCAAGGGCACATTAGTCATCATGTCGACGATATCGGAATCTAGAGCCTCCATTACCAATCGCGCCTTGTTACGGTGCAAGCCTAGCGTACAAACCCCTGCCTTCCTTGCTAGCTCAACTACCTTGGGTACCTTCGACCTCAAGCACAACCCGGCAATCTGTGCGGCAGCTTCGAATTGCGCCCAGATACTCAACACAACACCCGCTTGCGCGTGACACAGAACGTTCCAGAGTTGACGTGTTCTGCCCCGAACTAAGCGACCTAAGCTTACGATCCTTGGTCGACTTTGTCGAGGGTTGAACGACGCGTCTACTCTCGAAAGAACGAGCGCAAAAGCGATTCTTTTTCTATGATCTGAGGACAGCCTCTATGCGTACACGCTAAGCGAGTATGCGGTATCTGGAAGTGCTGCTTGTTCTTCGTACCGCACTGAATCACTGATGCGCGCCGGCCTGCTGCTTGCGCTCTGCCTGATTTTTGGTCAGCTATCAAGCGCGCTAGCTACTGTGAGCAAGCGGCCGCACCGTGAGACCTGTGATTGGGAGTCCAACGTGACGAAACAACCTCCTACAGAGGTAGGCAAAGGCACAGCATGGCTCAGCAGCACTAACCTGTTGTTGGTGGTCATGTATATGACGCGCTGTAGCCTGTACTGCAGTGCTGCGACAGCGCGCCACAACCAAGCTGCACTGCCCAAGGACCCAGACAGTCAGAAACAGATAGCAGCAGGGCAGGAACATGGGTGCACACAGATGTGCTGGGTCGTCTGATAGTCAGGTTTCAAGGCTATAAGTCAGCCGAGAGTCACAAAACAGATCTCGCAGCTGCTCTTAAAGGAGTCAACGATACATGGAAATGGATAGACAGAGACAATGCAGCAGCTATCTACCCCACAGATTTCGCCTTGCTAGAAGTTCTTGACAAGGACACAGCCCGCATCAAGGTGCATCAGACCTCAATGCACTCAATGCCTCCTTGCAGTTGCAGTTGCAAAGCACAGGCTGCCGGTACTTGATAAGCATTGATGCAATGTACGTGGCTTGGAGCCACTTGCAGCAGGCTAAACAGCAGAAAAGCATGTCGCTTGTGGACGCTTACTCAATGATGATTTGAATGCAGGAAAGCTTGAGCGTATGGCCAGGCATCAAAGATGTGCATCCTGAGCAACAAGTCAAGCGGGCTCTCACATGGGATGACAGCAGCAGTGGATCCTCAGACCAGCAGCCTGCAGACTCTGAGTGGGTATCCAAAAGGCCTGGCAGGTAAAGGCACAGCTGCTTTGTGACGGTGTTCCAAGTGTCTTTTGTTTATTTCTTTCATTCAAGACGTTATTTCATTCATTCAAGACGCATGCTAGACAGGCTCAGCAGGCCCAGCTGGGTAGGCGCTGGGGCAACCAATTGTCGCCAATCGCTTGGCATGGACCTTTGAAAGCTGCATCAGGCAGCTTTAGCTGTCAAACTTAAGCTAGGTGGTGACAGTCTCCTGAGCGCAGAAGCAAGTCAAACAGTCCTCCATGCGCAGAGCCAAGTCACACCCAGCAGATGATTGTGCAGACATCCTAGAGGGTTGTCCTAGAGGGTTGTAGCATTGTCTTTGTTTGCTGAGCAAGTTTCACTTACAATGCCAGTGACCCATTTTGCTGATTACCTGTGTGCCAGACAGACTGAAGAACTTGTGTATGTGAGTGCTGATTATGCAGGCAATGTACATGTTGCCTGCATTCAGGGAAGGCCTTAAACGTTTCCCTCTGGATCTACATGCCTGCATTTACTCGCAAGTATCTTGACTAGCCCCTCTGGACAATTTGAGGCTCATGATGTGTATTAACAGTGCATGGTCAGACATGGGTTTGTCAGAGGACACCAAACGCCGGCTTCTGCTGTCCTCAAGCAGTGTGATTGCACGCAGGCTCACGACGCGGGTCAGTATGGATGGCCTGCATCAAAACGCCACAGATGGTGCAAGTCCTGCATGGTCAGATGTGGGTCTTTCAGAGGACACCAAACGCCGGCTTCTGTTATCCTCCAACAGCGTGACTGCTAGATTCGAAGCACATAAGCTTTGGGAGCAGGGCTATAATGGAGCCAAGGTCAAGGTTGGCGTCTTTGACACAGGCATCAGAGCAGATCATCCCCATGTCAAGAACATCAGGTCAGCAGCCGCCACCAATGTTGACTGTGATGCAAATATCTGCAGATCTTGTCATTTTGCAATGTCGACACTGTCTGTTGCAAACATTGCAGTGACAAATCACTTGTTTGCAAATAAGCATGACTGTGAAATGAGGTGTAAGCCCATGTTCTGGGGCCTCTCTGATTGAGCTGCAAGGCAAGACTCAAACACAGCATGCAGCTGCCATTTTCCCATTTCAGCAGCCTGTGACAATAGCTGATAAGCTGCAGCTGAGCAGTATGCCATTGTCCGTGTCCCAGCTTGCCCCATGTGCACAACAGCGATCACAGATACCCTATAGTGAGTCATGCCTTAGGTCTGGCCACATGCACAGGGAGAGGACCGACTGAACTCATGAGCCCAGTGAGAGAACGGGTTAAGGCATGATCATTCTGTGGCAGGGGTCATTGGGTGGTGTCATGCAAATACCCTGCTTGCCTCAGCCAGGACCGCATACCACGCCTAGGCTTGCTTGACTTGCCTAAGAGGGCATGATGTGTGCAAGGAACAATCCCATCTGCAGTCTTCATGACCCACTACCATGGAGACTGACATGCCGTGCACAGCCTGTAATGGTGTATATAGGGAGAGGACTAATTGGACCCATGAACCCACCCTGGAGGATGGGTTGGGGCATGGCACCTTTGTGGCAGGGGTGATAGGGGGGTCTGACGGCACCTGCCCTGGCTTTGCCCCTGAGGTGGAGCTGTACACCCTCAGAGTCTTCACAAATGATCAGGTGCGCAAGCTTTGTTCACGAGATCACAAAACCCATGCAGGCATTGCTTCACCTACGTGCATTTCAAAGTCAGTCCAGCTGCATACTTACTAGCATGATGGAAGCTAGCATCAGCGGCAATGCATTCATTCAATTCAACTGAAGTGCACAACTGATTTGTGCGCTCTGCAGCAAAGATCAGCCTGTACAAAGGTTGATTTGATGCAGAATGCTTGAGCCTCAAGTGTCAGCTTGTTCTTCAGTCCTGGGTGCTGATGGTGCTACTGGTTGCAGGTGTCATATACCTCCTGGTTCTTGGATGCCTTCAACTACGCCATGGCCATTGGCTTGAATGTGGTCAACTTGAGCATTGGTGGGCCAGATTACTTGGACCAGCCTTTTGTGGAGAAGGTACTGTTCAAGCTCATTGCACCCAAATTATACTATATTTATATATAATCAAGAGTAGTCTGCTGTTCAAGCTCATCATATGTGCTGCTGTTAAGTTTTTGAAAATTAGTGTACTGTTTGTAAGCAGATTACTGTTCAAGCTCATTGTATGTGTTGCACTGCTATGTCAGCTTTCAGACCATAGCAGTCAGCATCACTCTCCCATCAGATCCAGGGAAACTCCATTGTGCTTTTGTGTGCAGTAGGCTCCAAGGTGCTTGTTTTGTCTGTATCTGTGCCTTGTGTGGGTTCTTATACCCTTAGCCCAGTGATGCCTGCGCAGACATTTGGACAGAGAATCAGGTGCAGCAGTTGTTGATGTGGGTCTGTTTGCATTCTCAACAGTTTGCTGATGCAACTACAGCTGACAATTTGTCACATGTCCAAGCAAGCAATTGTCACGGATGGTTCCAGCAAGCAAACGCCATTACTCTCTGCACAGACTGACCTGTGAACAATACTGGGTTTCATGGTCATGTTGCTGTACAGGTGTGGGAGATCACGTCCAATAGCATACTAATGGTGTCAGCCATTGGCAATGATGGCCCTCTACATGAGACGCTGAACAACCCTGCTGACCACAATGAATAATGTGCTTGGCTGGTAACCTTCAGACTGGAGCCCGCCACTGATGTTTCTGCACAGGTTTGGGAGATCACATCCAATGGCATACTAATGGTGTCAGCCATTGGCAGTGATGGCCCTCTGTATGGGACACTGAACAACCTTGCTAATCACAACGATGTATATTGACATACTCTGGCAAGTTGAACGCATCACTGTTGTCTCTGTGCAGGTGTGGGAGATCACTTCCAATGGCATACTAATGGTGTCAGCCATTGGCAATGATGGCCCTCTGTACGGCACGCTGAACAACCCTGCTGACCAGAATGATGTGATTGGGGTGGGTGGCGTGGACTACGCTGACCAAATTGCATCATTCTCCTCAAGAGGCATGTCCACTTGGGAGCTGCCCATTGGCTACGGCCGTGCTAAGGTAGATGCAAGAAAGGCAGAAGACGCTCACAGCGTTCCTCACGTGGGGACAGCCAGCGCTCTCAACATTCCATGTCATGTCAATCCAAATCCAGTCATGATCATGTGGATTGAGCTTGCATCTTTGACACAAAGCAGGAATTTTCTGCTGTACCCCATTGTGTAGTATGCCCTGGCAAATTGTCTTCATGTTGTGGACTGGACTTGAGACTTGTGTACAGTGCAAGCTACTAAGCACCTGCTGTCGTTCTTGTCTGACTGCCTTGTCAGGACTAAGAGCATTGATGTTTACCTGGAAGCAAGAGGAACTTACAGAAGAGTCAGGCATCTGGTGGCGCATTGCCCCATCAGATGTACAATCCTTTTGTAAGCTCCTCTTGCTTCCAGGTAATCATCATTCTCGCATGTAGCTGCTATGGTTGCAGATGACTGCAAAGTAATTGTCAACAATTGTGTCCTGTCCTGGCCTGTCTTTCTTAGCTTCTACAGTGATCTGCAGCCTGATGTGGTGGCGTACGGGCGTGACGTAATGGGCAGCCGGATCCAAGGCGGGTGCAGGAGCCTGTCAGGCACAAGTGTGGCCTCCCCTGTCGTTGCTGGGGCTGTTTGCCTGCTGGCCAGTGTTGTCCCTGTTGCCAAAAGGTGATCCTGCCTCCCTTACCATTATTCCACCGTCATGATTTGATTGCTTGCATCGTGCACGTAATGCTTCATAGCTTTCAGCATTCCTGTTGCTGGGGCATTGTGCAGCCCACCCTTCAACTCAGGCATGCAAGATGATTTTTATGCTTGCTGACAGCACCGAAAAGTCCCACAAAGCTTTTGTGAAACTGCTTGATAGACAAGCCATGCAGAGTACAAAGTGACCCTGCAAAGGGAAACAAAACCTGGTCTGATGCCAGCATGTTGACGGAGCAAAGCATACTCAGCACTTGGCGGCCATGTCATACTTCAGGCCCTGGTGCCTTTCAAAGCATTGAACCAGTCAAAGACACCATAGTAGGCATGTTTAGGCTCGTTCAATGAGACTGTACAGCAACACAGTGCATACCCCACTCTCAAGGCAATGTAGCACATGTGTGGGCAGGTTCACCTGGCATTTGGCCTATGCAGATGGGAAGTGCTAAACCCTGCCAGCATGAAGCAAGCCCTAGTGGAGGGCAGTGTGCCCATACCTGGCATTCCCATGTACGAGCAGGGACAGGGCAAACTGAACCTCATCAACTCCATGACCATCCTTCAGAACTATCAGCCCAAGGTGTCCATTGTGCCGAAAGCCCTAGACTTCACGGACTGCCCCTACATGTGGCCCTTCTGCACCCAGCCAATCTATGCCAATGCGCTTCCTCTCATCTTCAATGCGACAGTCCTCAATGCTATGGCGCTCACAGGCAAGATTTTGGTCTGAATACAAATGTGCTCAATGCCATGGTGGCTGGCCAAGTTGTCAGTCTCTGAAATTTGCCAAGCATCCCTAAATGCAGCCCCTGCACTCAGCTAATTTACACCAATGTGCTGTCCCCTCATCTTCAATGCAACAGTCCTCAATGCTATGGCAGTCACAAACAAGCAATCTGGTTCTCAACGCAACAGTCTCCAATGCTATGGCGCTGACAAACAAGCACTTTAGTCCTCAATGCAACACTTCTCAATGCTATGGCACTCACAGATTGGCATTTCAGTTCTGGGTCTCATTCAAGCTGCTCTCTCACATGTCCCACCAACTTACTTCAGCTGTTTTGACGCCCGACTAAACCTTATTTGTGCATCTGTCCTTCAGATATTGATCAAGCATCACTGTTTCGTCGTTGCCATTGTTGTTGCAGCACACTTGTCACATGCTCAAATCAAAACCTGTTCTATTCCTGACTGGGATGTAGTTTGCACACTGACTGCATTCAGCATTCAATGCGCAGCGTGGCAGAGACAGTGTAGCGGGATGGATTGCGGTGCAAAGAAGCTGTTCATACTTTGCAGGTGACTTTGAAGGGCCGCCAGTGTGGAAAGCCACCAATGCGGCTGGCGCTCATTTGAGTGTCAACTTTGAGTACAGCACAGTGCTATGGCCTTGGTCTGGCTACCTTGCACTGTACATCAGAGTGTTGCCAGAAGCCGCTACTGTAGAGGATGTGGCAACTGGTGAATTCACGTTCACCATTGTCTCACCACCTTCACCGGGCAGCACTGCGGTTAGGCGGTCCAGCGTCACCGTTCCAGTGAAGGTTAAGATCATTCCCACTCCTCCAAGGTGAGCTGTGCATCATCCGTTTCGGCTGCTGCCACCATATTCCACTTGATAATGCCATGGCGTGGGCGGTGGTGTGAACATCCCTACTCCTCCCAGGCCAGCTGGACATTGGAACGTTTGGCTGCTGCAATCATTTTGAACCTTCTGCACAAACCAAGTGAAATATCTACAGCCCTCAAGTTGCAGCTTCACAATGCTACTGTGCAGATTTACTGTCCTTAAACCTGCTTCTATGGAATTGAAAGATTTACTTTATAAGATCACAATCGAGCCTGCAGGCATCAGTTGTGCTATGTAACAACATTTGGCAGCAGCAGAGACAGGCAATGCTGAGCAGCTGCCTGCAATTGCTTGAATACAATTTGTCAATCACCACTCACTTCAAGTTAAGGTCGCAACCGCCAGATGCTATGCTGCCCATAGTTGCTTCACTTTTTTCAGCACTCGACACTCACTTTATGTTGGGGTCACAAATGTCAGATGCCATGCATGCACTCTGCTCAAAACTAGAAATTCAGAATCACTTTGGGTCAGTTGGCATCATCCCACGTGGACATCTTGGCTATTGTGAGTTTCAGAGCCACTGAACACTCAATCAACACAATGTCTGCCTCCTCCATCATGTTGTCAATGTGTTCAGTCGCTTTTGTGTAGCTGGCAATAACAAGGTCTTACATGAAGAAGGACACATGCTGAAGTGGGGCGCCTCTTCATCTTTCAGGGGTGTTGTAATTTGATTTCTGCCATGCATTATTTATGGCAAAATTAGCAGCGCCCAGGTTCTTGTCTCAACTGGCTCAAGGAGGATCGCAAGCACCAACTGAACACTGCACAAATTTCACGCGATGAAGCATTTGTTCGCATTGCAGGGCCAAATGTGTGCTGTGGGACCAGTTCCACAGCTTGCGATAATCCCAGCATACTTTCCACAGGACAGCTGAAACATCAGGAATGACATCACCCTAGGTGTCTCAGAAGATGACAGGTTGAGCATGCTGTATGCTTGTTGCTCACTGTATGTTTGTGGTTCTCAGGGCCAAACGTGTGCAGTGGGACCAGTTTCACAGCATGCGTTACCCGCCAGCATATAATACATGGGACAGCTGAGACTTCAGGAATGTCATGTTGGACCTACGTGGCACAAATATTCCTATTCCTGCCTGGTGCATGCTAGAGACTCATGCTTTTGTGTGCATCACAGGGCAAAGCGTGTGCTGTGGGACCAGTTCCACAGCATGCGATACCCGCCAGCATACATTCCACGGGACAGCTTAGATGTGAGAAATGACATCTTGGACTGGCACGGCGACCATCCACACACTAACTACCACAACATGTATGACGCCCTTAGAGCTGCTGGCTACTTCCTGGAAATCCTGGGGTCTCCTTTCACTTGCTTTGATGCACAACAGGTAAGCACACATACTGCTAATATGCCTGTGACTCTAGTATCAAAACAGAACTTGTACACCCCCTGTCCAGGTATGCAGATACGTGAACCGTTTCTGCTGGCACGGTACAGTCACACTTGTCGCATACCAAGAGCAACTGGGCTTCCCATTCACTTTTGGTGCACAACAGGTGATGCCTCTGCTGAGATAGATGCAATTGAAGCATTAGAGCATCTTGATCTTCTGCTGCTTTGATGCCTTTCAAGCTGCTGGCTACTTCCTGGAGATTCTGGGGTCCCCTTTTACGTGCTTTAATGTCTCTGCTGTCACAAATGCGTTCCACCTGTGGTGCAAAGCGCCTTCATGTTTGCTTGCTTTGATACCCCCAGAGCTGCTGGCTACTTCCTGAAGATCCTAGGTTCCCCATTTGCCCACTTCAATGCACAACAGGTCCTTTCTGCACAGAAAGCCCTTACCCTAAAGAGGTGCAGGGCACAAAATTCTACAGTCACACTCGTTACATGCCACGAGCATCTGGGGTCTAAGCTCACATGCTTTGATGCACACCAGGTCATGTCTCCTGCTGGCATGCATGCAGGCCCTTTGGCGTTGTCAGTGGCACATTGGCATTGGCATTGACATAGACATTGGCATCGCTGCTGCATATGTGCAGCTGTCAACTGGCATTCCTTTGCACTGGATCTGTGAGCATAGACTCTGCAATCACCCTAGAGCCTCTTTCCACCCTCAGCTTTGTCAGCAGAGCGTGGGCAATACTAATGTCTAGAGTGGGAAGGTGCGTTGCGCCTTGTAAGAAAAGCTCATGCAAAACAGTGTGAAAACATGCTCAGGACATCTGACAGGTTCAACTGATGCACACCTATCTGTGCTGCAGTACGGTACCCTGCTGATGGTGGACAGCGAAGAAGAATATTACCCAGAGGAGATAAGCAAGCTGAAGGATGATGTGGAGAAGGGGGGTTTGGGGCTGATTGTGTTTGGGGAGTGGTACAATGTGGACACCATGATCAAGATGAAGTTCTTTGATGACAACACTCGTAGCTGGTGGACTCCTGTGACAGGTATTCACAGTTGGCATGATTTGCTGGTTTGAGCATGTCTGTTTCCCTGGGGAGTTTGAGTGAAAGCGGTATGGTCAGCAATGCAATTTACCTCAAAGCAGGTAAGGCCTGTAGACGACTTTCAGGTCGTCACGGCAGCACTTCTGGGCTTCTGAGGTGCTCGTCATGTGTTGAATTGATGTTGGGAGCGGCATCAACCCACTGATTTCTAGGGATGGAGTGAAGTGTCAGTACAAGGTTTGGGTAGACTGTGTGATTGAGTTCAATCGTAAATTTCATTCCATGAAGGAATTTAACGATAAGACTTTGGCGTGTGCAGGTGGTGCCAATGTACCAGCCCTGAATGAGCTACTAGCGCCCTTTGGCATTGCTTTTGGTGATGCCATACTGGAGGGGCAAGTGCCCTTGGACCCAGACAAGCCCTACTATGCGTCAGGGGCCAATATTGTGCGCTTCCCTGCTGGTGGTCACCTGCATGGCTGGCAGCTGGCAGACAAAGCTACTGAAGGTTTGCCCTGACATCATTGGCAAGAGGATTTACAGTGTCAAATCTATTGCCCTTGTTCCTGGCTGTTGCATGCAATTGCATGTTTGCTCCTTTGATACCTGCCTGATTGATTTTCATGCGACTTGCAATCAACAGCTTGAGTAGGTCTGATCATGAGCCCAAGCGCTCTTGTGCAGACATGCTTTGACCATCTTGCATACAGCCTTTTCAAACAGCTCTCACATCAGTTCATTGCTTGTGTCACATGCAGGTGTGAGTAGGTCAGTGGGCAATTTGGGAGGCCCAACAGCCATTCATGCAGTGCTAGGCCTCACAGCAGCAAAGGTGCGCATCTTCTCAAACTCAGCACCCTCTTGTCTGTGGCGCAATGCAATGCAAATGACGCAGGCATGCTATCCTGCTGTTGAGCCTACTGACAGCTGTGACTGTGGCTACCATTGTTCTCACCATGTTGTCAGTAGCATCACATGCATTAATTCATGCATTTACAGTTCAGGTTGTGTTCACTAATGCGCCATGCGCCTGGTTCACATGTTACACTATGTCATAAATTGCCTAGACGTGAAAGACACGTCGCCATTGCCACTGTATGGCAACACATGCGATCAGCGTTGTTGGCTGGTCAAGCGTGCAAACTTCGTCTTTCTGATATGATGTGCTGTCATGTGAGCCCTGATTGCTATGCAGTCTGGCTGACTGGCAGTGTACGGTAATTTCAAGTGCTTGGACAGCAGCCATCAGTGCTCGTGCATCCACTCATGTCGTTACACTGCATATTGTGTTCACCGCCATGTGTATGCTCAAGCTGCTGGTGGTTGATGTGAGCTGGTTGCAATGCAGTCTGGGCGAGTGGCGGTGTATGGTGATTCCAATTGCTTGGACAGCAGCCATCAGCGCTCCTCCTGCTACAACCTGCTCATCAAACTCATTCAGTATGCTGCTGAGGTCAGCATCTCTCAATCTCCTGTCTTGCTCATGTGGTTCATTGTTGCTTTTACTCTCCCTGTCACTGTCTTTGTCATCGCCCTTTCTATTGTGTCTGCCACTGTCATCATTGTTGTCATTTCACATGGTCATTGTCATTGTCATCATCATTGTCATTGTCAGCGTCATTGTCATCGTCATCGTCATCGTCATTGTCAGTCAGTGTCATTGTCATTGTCAGTGTCAGTGGCAGTGTCATTGTCATTGTCATTGTCATTGTCATTGTCATTGTCATTGTCACCATCATTGTACATACATTTGATACGCTCATCCTATGCAAGCGCAATCTGCCCTTGCTGCCCCATTCAGTTGTGCATGCAAAGTCTCATCACAGTCTCTCTGTCTCTGTCTGTGCAATCCAACAGCTGCATGCTGTTCACATGCCTGAACGCAGCCTTTTTGACTTGGAGAAGCAGAGTGCTTGTACTGCTGCAGCAGCAGTGCATCACACGGTCAACCAGCCCCCTGTCCAACTTAGAACACTGTTCATCATGTTGCGTTATCCTATCTTCATGATGATTTGATCATCGAAAGGATAGAATAGGAAGACAAAAAGAAAAGACATCTTTGTTCATGCAGGGCGCTACAGACAACACACTTCTGTCCATGGACACCCTGCTGGCTTCACCCTTGGGCTCAGAGCATGACCCCTTGCCTACTAGGAGGGTAGATATTGATCTCACCCCAGTCTCACTCATACTGGGATCCCCTATCATGTGCTACCCCAACTCCCCACCAGAGTTTCAGCTGATGAACAGCAAGTCAAGGAATTCGCATGTTGCCATTGGTCAGAAGTTCAAAGGGGATGTGGTGTCTGCTGTACAGCCCAATATCCAGGCGGAACTGCAGGATACAATGGTGAGTGCTTTAGCTCATGCACCTGCATCTGGATGGATTAAGCAGAATGAACTTTGACATTGAACACATTGACCATGCTGGTGCTGGTGGCATCTCATTATGCATTCAGCGCACGTCACAAGCCGTTGATAGCAAGGCAGTTGGTGCGGCTAGCTGTAGTGTCAAGACGATTGCGAAAAGTCAATTGTTGACAGTCTTGCTCCTTTGCACTCATCTGCTTGTCTCTTTACCTGCTGTTTGTAGGGTCTCAGGGTTTGCTTGTCAATGTTCTTGGCAAATAGGTCTGCAAAGGTCACAGCAGCAGCAACAAAACATCTGTTGTTCATTGCATAGGCCACAGAAGCTGCAGGTCAGGGCTCTGCAGCAGGTGGCTCGTTAGCATAGGGCAGCCAAGCAGGCCGACTCACACCACTGCTTGGAGTGCGCAGGCCATTTTCACCATGCTCCTTTGCCTGTGCAGGCCAACTTCACAACACTGCTTTGCCAAAGTCACAACACTGCTTTGCCAAATTCACAAGACTGCGTCGCCCATGCAGGCCAACTCCGAAGAAGCTGCGGGTCAGGGCTCTGCAGCAGGCGGCTCATCAGCACAGGGCAGCCAAGCAGGCCAATTTGCAGCACTGCTCGGTCTGTGCAGGCCGCTTTAACAGCACTGCTTTGCCCATGAAGGCCAACTCCACAATTGCCTTGCCAAGTTTACAACAATGCTTTGCCGATGCAGGCCAACTCCACAGAAGCTGCAGGTCAGGGGTCGGCAGCAGGTGGGTCATCAGCACAAGGCAATCAAGCAGGCATTGCAAAGCCTGGAGATGTCAGCACAGAACGCAAGGCTGGCTCCCTAACCAATCAGCAGGTGCCCAAAAACCTGACTGCAGAGGACGCTGCTGCCTCTGGCAGTCATGTGATTGGCATATCCAAGACGGCTGTGACTAACATAGCAGTTGGCGCGGCGACTGGGGGCGCAGCTGGTGGAGCGGTCGCAGCAATAGGCAGTCTGGATGATGGCATGCCACAGGCAAAACGAGGGGATCTCCAGCAGGTGCAAGCTGTTGGGTCTACAGTACAGAAGCAAGTTGATGCTGCCAGTGACAAAGTACAGAAGCAGGTCGGGGCTGCAGGGGCTACATTACAGAATGCATCAGACACCTTGGCTGATGCATCTGGGCTGTCTGCAGTCAAGCAAGAGTTTGAACGGGTCCTGCATGAGGGTTTGAACATATCAGTCAGTGACAGCAGCATGCACAGCAGCGGCAAAACCATCATGGGGTCCAAGCAACCGCAAGCTGTGTCACGGTCGTGGCTGGACAGTGCCCATATGTCACAGTTGTTTGGAGTCCTTGGTGCCTTGTTAGTGTTTGGTCTGTTCATGTTGAGAAGGAGGCGAAGCCGTCCTTCTGTAGCACAGTTTGAGCCTGGTTTGCTTGGTCCTGGAGCGTATGATCACAGTCTTGGTGGCTGGTTGAGACCGCGACAGCACAGGCACCGTTTTGCTAATGATTGATTCTTGTGCAGTCTTGTGAAGCTGATCTGGCCCCTTCATGAAGTAGAGGTTCCCTTGCAGCTGTCATGTGTGAGCCAATGAATTCGTGCTGCTCAGGACATAGACTTGCAAGTGAACTGTTGCATCTCGAGACACGAAGAAGCATTTCCCGATCTGCAGCCTTGTCAAATGTCAAGAATTATTACAGCGCTTCAAACTGGACTCATGATCATCCAGCAAAAGTTTCAAAGTTGTCTATGAGTAAGGATGTTCTGCAAAAGTGTTTCTCCTTGCTGACTGTTCTGCTTCACAGCTACCCTGAATGCTGCATCACGACTCAATCATTATAATCATAATCATTATTGAATATTCTCTTGCAAGACCAATCAATATTTCTTGCAATGTGTCCACCAAGCAGATGCGCCTGCTGTAACAGACTTCAGCAATGGCAGACTGGCCTGGTGTCTGCAAGCTGCAGCTCCCCACACACTACATACATACTGTTACTCTTAACCAAAAATCTGTGATGAAGTATGTGGAAAAAGCCACCACCGCGTCAGTTTGTGCAGCAGGCAGCATATGCGCGATGTAAGACTGATGTCGGGTACTGGGTCATTAGCTGTCAGCAACTGCAAAACTTTTCCTATCTTGCCTGTTGGCTGCTGAGATTAAGCAGCTATTACTGCTAAGCACAACCATTACTTGATGTGGCTTTCCGAATAAGCAATCTGCAGCAGCTTCAGCTTTTTTTTGCAGGGCGCATGCATCATGATGTGTTGTTTCGCTAGGCCAATTGCCTATCAAGCAGCTCACAAGACTCTGCTCGTCACTATAAGCGTGCATTTGCTTGTCAAGAGAGAGAGAGAGAGAGTAATTTTACATGCTTCAGCTAGACAACAAGTCTAATCGCANNAACTGAGTTGTGTGATTGTATCATTGTAAGTCATGAGCGACAACAAAAACAAAACACGATAAGATACGGCAACACGGCAAAGGCATGCATATGCAGCATTTTGAAGACGTGTCAATTCACTGCTCTGCAGAATCATCATTTGATTGAAGTCCAATGCAACTTGTGTCCACGCCGGCTGCCACTTGCTGGCAGGGCTGCCCGAAAAAGGCAAGGCCAAGCTGACGCGCTGTGATTGTTGCAGTTGTTCAAGCTGATGTGATTCAGTCAGTGCAGGCAAGTAGTTCCCCCCCAGATGTAGCAGCTCCACTTTCTCACACAACTTGTCTATCAGCTCTAAAAGAGGGTCCCAAGTTGCTGATTGCACACGGTTCATAGACAGGTCCAGCGCGTATATCTTGACTGAGCGGCGTCCTAGTCAATCGGCGAGATGAGCTACATGTTGGAAGCCAAAGTTGTTGCCGGAGAAGTCACAGACGAGCTGGGGAGTGATGATCGACCAGCTATCACTTTCAGAGTCATATTCGCTCAACAGGTCTTGACAGATCTGGTCAAGCGCTTGCCTTTCTGCAGCCGGTTCTGAAAGAGGTGGCAGGTTTTGATGCCTTTTGTCAATCAAGTATCTTGCACTGTACGCCATCCTGTTCTTCAACTCAATACTGCGATCTGCAATGGTCTGCTGACTACCTGTTAAAACGCAGAGTATCATTCTGCAGTTGCTTTAGCTGCTTTACAATCTGATGATCCATTGTCATGCTCTTGGGACACAGCTGTGGCAGTGAGTGTCAATTCAGTTCAATTAGCGTCGGCTGGTAATGCTGAGCACACTGTGATAGACACCTAATGACACCTCCAAAGCTGAAGTCATGGTCTTTGGTCTGGGCGACGCTGATGATTTTCCGTTGACTTGTGTACAGACTACAGGGTTGTCTCTCCAAAGCCTGACACACAGAACCATGCTAAGATCAGTTTGAAGCCAGCTGCCAACTTTACATCAGAAGCTGTGGGAGAAGGATATGCAGATAGTGGGACCAGTGGTTGTTGCCCCTGTTGCTATATTGCCAGTCAGTGTTGTATATGTATATATATGTGCTGTTGTAGGCACGACAGGGTAAGTGCGCATTGTCAGGGATGGCCAATTCAAATCAACCAATTCAATCTATCAATGTTTTAACTTCTTTGGGACCCAGCAAGGGGGGTCAACAGACAATGTCAACAACGCCAAACATCAATCAATCAATACAAAATAGACAACTCAACAAAATCGACATGCAATCGATTGTCTTGGTGTTTGTCAACAAAGCACAAAGAAATGAGAAAAGGAGAAATGACTACGCCGTGAGGCGTGACAAGGAGACTGCAGAAAGGCTGCAGCATCCTGGTCCTGCAGGCAATCCTCAGGGACAATCGGATTTGCAACCTGAGGCACCGCTACTCATGCCTTGTTCCCTGTCTGTCTCTTCCCGCATTGCTGAACCTAGAAAGCCAGGGAAATGATGGACAGGTGCTAGTGCTGCGACGCCACCAGCACATCACTACACCTTTGGTTATGTTTGATGTTCTGAAGTTGCATGACGCTGCGCTTCACACAAAAATTGCGTAACCACGTGGGTGCGCCATGGGAACTCCAAGCACAGCAATATGCACAGCTACCCACAGCACTTGACTGTGACCTGCGGCAACTGCTGTGACCTGAGCCTGTGATGTCTCCACATCTTGGGCTCAATGGCAGTCAATTTGGATTTGCAGCCTATGATCAACCCTCAAGACTGTTGGTGAAATTCCTGGCGCCGGCCATGCACATTGGCAAAGGGCCTTTGAGCCTCAAGCCAGCTGAGATATATGGCGAGATCAGATGCTGCTTGCAAATGGATGTGTAGCTGACAGTCAATCCTCAAGGTCAATTTGCAGGTGATACCACTGGTCCTGGCCATGCACAACGGGCGAAGGTCCAACAAGGGTGAAGCCAGCTGAGGTGTACAGAGAGATCAGATGCTTCTTGCAAATCAGCTGCAGGGAATATATCTGGGGACAGGTCTGCTGCACATATGCAACATAGGCTTGCAGCATCCTTCTTGCTATGCCTTTGCGTTGAGACTCAGCAGCAACGCACACTGAGTGTATGCAGAGCGTGTGTCCTCCTGGGTCATGCTGTGACATGCTTTCATGCGTTAGCGTGTCTGCTGCTGTGAGGGTGCCACATGTATAGCCCACTATAGTGTCTTGTTGCTGATGAGCAGTGCTGCTAGGTGCAGACGCCACAGCCACAAGGAAGAGCTCTGATGCTGCAGGCAGCAGTGCCGCTTAGACCTGCTATGAAAATTTGGCTTTTGCGTCAAACGCCAACTGGTACCTTTGCTTGCTCTGAATTCAAGTGCTGCAGGTGTTGCTGCCTCATCAGCAGGATACCCTGCAGCCTGCAGCAAATCACAGGGAGTTGCTGAGGCTGCCCTAACCGGTAAGGAGGCAGGAGAAGCGTGTCAATCTACGTGCTGTAACATAAGACAGACCGCTGGATTGTCATGCTCGAGATGCGTTGTGCACGGCAGCAACACGCAAAATCACCTCCAATTTCTTGATGCGGATCAGGTCGTCGGTTGCGATTGGTCGAAAGAAAACGAAGTCCTGCTGCATGCCTTCATACTCCTGCATGTCTCGTCGTTGCCGACGGCGCTCACGCCAGTTCAAAATCTTAGCCCAGACGTACAAAATTTCCGCAATTGCTGCCATTGCATGTTGAGCCAATCCATATATGGCGCTGCACGATCGCGAACGGGGTGCATGACAAAGCATGACATGGTATAGCGAAGTTGCAAATTTTTGAACTTAATGCTCGAGTTCGAGCGCTGCGTGCAGACGCTTGAACAAAAGTCTGCTTGCGATTAAACGCCAGCAGCCATCACAAGGTGATTGATGGCGTGTCTGAGATCCAAGTGAGCTTTGCCCAGGCCTCACGCGCGTCATGACCAGCGTTAGTTTCAGCGAGGTCCACTTCGCAGATGTCAGACTGCACCAGTTCCAGACAAGTCACGGCAAGGTATTTTAACAGAGCTTCGTTATCGAGGTCAGTTGACGGAAGACTTGCTCACATGCAGTTGCTTTGCTGCAGGTTTTTGTCTTGGGAGAGATAGCAAGTGAGCTGTTTTTGGAAAACCCAACCTTGTTTGCTCAGGTCATACAACGCTCAGCGCTGCTGAGCATGCTAGTGGTATCCCCGCTGCGCCGCTGTGAGCTGCACTTGGTGTACGACATAATCCATTTGCAAATTCACAGGATGTCAAACGTGGTCGCTATCAAAAGCTGCAGAGCGCAGACCAAGACATACTGCGTCTTGTCGCTAAGTTGGGTCTGCAGACAGAAAGCAAGACCGCCTTGTCAGGCATTGCTTTGTTGCCCGCTGCAACAGTGACAAGCCTGATGCTTGACAAAAGGAAGGTACAGCAAATACAATTATGCAGGCCATGTTCCTCCACAAATGCTGATTCCGCAACAACTGGAGCATGTGCTGTAGCAGCGTCCTTTCTCTGGGAACAATGCCTGTGCTGTACTCACTGGCAATGCTGAGCTCTGTTGGATGCACCCACGTGTGATTGCTGTTGCAGAGAGCACTGGTGCTGCCATTTCGGTTTGCATTGCTAAAGCTGAACTCTCAAGAGGCAGCAACACTCATGGCTGAGGGGAACTATGCCCAGGCTCTGCCTATCGCTATGGATCTTGTCAAGGAAGGTCAGAGCTTGTTCAAGCCTCAGCCGGATCTAAGACTTTTTCCTTTGTTTCTTTTGGGGGCGCAGGTAAAATCTTTCTGCTTATAGCATCAAATGCATTTGCCAGCAGCTTGCTTCATGAATAATGCTCTGCACCACTTGCAAAAATCGACAGGAGTGATTGCACAACACTGCATGATAACAAATAGGCATGTTGTGGCTCAGCAAGTTGACACCTCGAACTTGCCCCAAGAGTGTTAGCCCACAGCAAAACCTTGCGCAACTCACAGCCAGTCTTGTGACAGCAATGCCCTAGGCAACACAAACATATCCCTGTTGAAAATGCTCAAGTCCAGCCCATGCCTCTACATATGTGCAAGCCAATCTAGGCATGAAGCAGAGCAAGCATTGTGGGGAGCTGACAAAGCTGTTGTCAGTGCTGAAGTCCATCGCATCATCTCAGCATATATAGAGGCTGCATCAATTAACTCTGCATACATGCAGGCCGATATGGGCATGAGACACTGCAGGCATACAGGCCAATCTGGGCATGAAGCGGCGCAAGCAGTATGAGGAGCTACTGGCACTGGCTTCCTGGCTGATGTACAGTGCGCCTGCCAACTTCGATGCCAAAGCCCTCGGCAACCTAACAAAGCCATGCTGCCGATGCCAAACTTTGTCTGCATTCATACAGGCCGACCTGGGCATGAAGCACTGCCAGCAGTGCAAGGGGAATTAAGATTTCGCTTCCTGGCTGCTGTACAACACCTGCCTTTGCATGTATGCAGGCCAAAGCGGAAGCTAAAGTGCTTGGCAGCATAACAAAGCAGTGTCGTCGACATTCAAGTCCAGCACATGCCTCTGCATATGTGCAGGCCAAGCTAGGCATGAAGGACTTTGCAGCACAAACTCTGAGTGCGTGCAGGCCAACCTGGGCATGAAGCGGTGCAAGCAGTGTGAGGAGCTATTGGCCCTGGCTTCCTGGCTGCTGTACAGTGAGCCTGCCAAAGCTGCCCCTGTCATGAAAGCTCAGCTCAACCGCTTGTATGGCCAGCTGCACGCTCTCATGGGCAGGTAGCGCTGTTTACTTTGCTTCATGGAGTAGCATTCTTCCATTGTCTGCATGATCATGCATGTTGAACCAGATGCTGCTTGCATGCCACGATGATGACCATTGCCTCATTCCTCACAGCGCAGCAGACTGCAGCATAGCACAGCACAGCACGCACGGGGACGCAGTACAAATTCTGCTCTGGTGCAGCCATAACCTCACAGCTTGCGTGCTTGCTTTCTATCAAAGCAGTCAGATGAGTGAAGATGGCCTACACTGGACTGCAGTCTGTAGGGACAGTGAGGCGCTGCAATCATTTGCCCAGGATGCATACCAGTGTAGCCTCGCCTATGGTCCTCAGGATGTCAGGACTAGCTTGGCCTACTACAATCTTGCTAAAGTGTTTCAGGGCATGAGCGAGCAAGACAAGATGCTTGCCTGCTGTGACCAGGTAGCATGCCTATGCAGTTGCGGCACCTGCTTAATCCTCCTGCGCTTACATGCCTCTTCAGCAACTTCCTACCGCTGTCCATGCTGTTCTGTAGTCCTCCCCTGTGATGCAACCTAACCTATCCTAAACAGCAAAAACGAATTGCTTGGAAGGCTACCCTTTGAAGGTGCAGGCTGCCGAAGACATACTTTGAGTGAATCAGTTCATTTCATGTCGTGTGACGTCCACTGCAAGCAAATATGCAATCATTTTGATTGGTCCATGTTGTTGGAGTCAGCCTGTACATGTCTGAATTGTAATGCCATGTCCCTGCTGCAGGTCCTCAGCATCTGGTCACCTGCTTTGCACCACTTGGTGGCTAGCAGGCTTGAGATGCAGCAAGACACAGCCACACAACAGGTCTAGCATGCATATAGCTTGTAGGTTGCATGTATTTAAGCTGCAAATGTCCTGTCATACTGTATGCATATGCTGTTGCTGCCCTGTTCTGACTGTTACATGCATATGCTGTTGCTGCCCTGTTCTGACTGTTACATGCATATGCTGTTGCTGCCCTGTTCTGACTGTTACATACATATGCTGTTGCTGCCCTGTTCTGACTGTTATATGCATTTGCTGTTCTGCTCTGGTTGTAACATGCATCCGCTGTTGCTGCCATGTTGTGATGATTACATGCATATGCTGTTCCTGTCCTGTTCTGAGTGTTATATGCATATGCTGTGGCTGCCCTGCTCTGACTGTTACATGCTTATGCTGTTGCGTTTCTGCTCTGATTGTTACGCCCATAATATTATGCTGTTGACTTCCTGTAGGCAGCCAACCTTGGTGACTTGCCTTTGGAGGCTTCTCAGCTGAAAGAAGTGGCTGAAATGCTGAAGGACATACATCAGATTCAGATCAAAGGCGTTGGTGAAAGTCATGTAAATGTCGCTGAAGCAGCTTGTGTCCTATCGCTGCTGTTTGTCTGCTTACATGATCGTCTTGCAGCTGATCAATCCTTGCAAGATGCAAAACGCATCATCGCTGAGCAAAGTGCTACACCCAGCTTCGATGCAATGCTAAATACAGCCCAAATGGGTTTGCGGCTAGTGAGTGTAGGTCAATGAATGACAACCGTGATGACAAATAGGCATTTGGTGACCTGGCTGTGCATGCATTCTGACATTCTGAAGCATTTGCAAGGTCCTGCTTACATGACGCAAGGATGATTTTAGATTGACAAAATGAAATGACAGTGCAGCAGCTTGACAGGCAAGATCTCATGGTGATTTGCTATCGGATTTTGGTTTGCCTTGACGCGAGGAGTGGTGAGTCTGATTGTTGCTTGTGCCATTATGCCCTAGTTTCAGCTGAGCAGGATCATGCAGCCCCAGCAGATCTAATATTGAGTCCCTTGCACCCCGAGCACCATCACCAATTTGACCTGCACAGCCACACAACACCATGTGGCTGCCACAACAGTCTCAAACATGATGGGACAAAGTTAGAGCTCAAGCAAACAGCCAACATAAAGGCATCCCTTCTCTCAAGCAAATTTTCATCACATGCCTTATACTTCCTTCACTGCATCATACCTTTGTCAGGAGAGTTTGCATAAAGCAGCCAGCAGATTCCAGCGGCCAGAAGCGCAAAGCTTGCTCGCAAACCAAGATTTGTCCAGGTGCTAGGTTCTGCCTCTTCCATCTCATACAATGGCCAGAACGCGTCTTTGAAACCCACCTCCTGCATGGCAGTACAGCACCATTGTGCATCAACATCCATTGTGCATATTACCAGTTGCTAGTCCAATGTGATATGGACTGTCTGATGCACGACTGAATGTGCAACATGCACGTCACTGGGTGCAGTATCATGGGTGCATATGCAGGGATAATCATTTTGCAGCCACACTGGGCAAAGCAGATAGCCACAAAGCCTTTGGTAGGTCCTTCAGCAGCAAGCATGCAAGCAGTCAGTGACTACAAGTACCTAGCAAGGCCTTTGAGCCTAACCGGCTGCTTTTTACAAACAGATACATGGATGCAATCAGTCAGCAACTTGTATCACCTCTGACAAGACATTTGGCAAAAGCCAGAAGCTGCGGCCAATGGCCATCCAAGTCATTCCTGCCAGTGCCCCTCTGACAAGCAGTGCTCCAACAAGGGTGACTAAGAGACCCATGCTGAGGTACACCACCACCAGCTTGACACTATAGGGCGCCAGGGGGAAGCAGCATGCCCCCAGAACCACCACAGCTATTAGCACAGAGCCTATCCATAGGTATGGTGATGCTGGCCGGTCATAGGTCCAAGCATAGAAGGCATCTTCTGAGTAAGTCTGCAACGTCACATGCTGCTCAGGCAATATACTGTAGATGGCATGGTAGCATGACTAAGTGACAGGATTGCTGCAAATTATTGCAAGCAATGCCGTAACAGTGATTTTCCAATACAATGCAACTGACATGCACAGATCTGTGAGGTAAGTGTTGCTGCACCCCGCATACATCAACTGCAACCTCATGGTCCCCATAAATTTTCAGAAAATTGCAAAAACCTTATGATGGCTGTTGACAACATGCTTAGAGCCTTCGCATGAAGTTGCAATTTGCTCACTTGCAAGTCCCTGTCTATTAGCGGCACAAGCTTCTTAGGCCACTTTGCCAAACGTTTCTTGCCAGGTTTGGGCTTTTTGTACATGCGATCAACCCGTATGACAAGTTTGCGCCGCAACAGGAGCTCCAAGACATTTCTCATCTGAACGTCCACATCACCACCTGGAAAGAAGCAGAGCTTCATTGGTGATTGGCATTGCAACTGCACTTACAGCTAAACGACTTTGCTCTGATGAGCTGTGGCCAACCTGATTTGTCTGGTATCCAGTCTGCAAACTTTGCTGGATGTTGTTTGAAGTAAGCTGCAAAGTCTTTGCCTCTGAAGTACTCAAATCGACGGTCTTGCACCACCCCATTCCGCCATTCCAAGCCATGTTTGGCCCTCAGGCTGTCTGCTAGCAATCTGATCGGAGTCTCTGTTGTTGATGGAGCGGCTGGAAGCTGTCAAAGCAACAATCGCTCCTTATTGGCCAAGTCAAAGTGGCTAAGACAGCCAAGATTTTAGCAGAAGGCACCAAAAGGTTGCTGCTAGTCACCTCAGCCATACAAGGGATGCCTGAGCCTCTGTGGGAATACACCGAAGTAGCAGCGCACGGCTCGGCAGATCGTCTCTACTCGACGATGCAGGTGATCAGCCGGAAAGCTGCTGCTCAGTGCAGAGCAAAGCTACTGCCACGAGCACTCGATCACGCGTCAGCTTTGTTATGGTTGATCAATGCACAGCAAGACCTTGATCAGTGCTATGATTCAGACTGAGCATCTTCGCGCTGCACAGCCTGCCCAATGCAGGGGGTGGGGGCTGGGGTTAGGTTTGGGGTCAACATCTAGCAATCAAGTCTTGGCGCACACACATTGCCACCAAAGACATGGGCACTTTGCGCAAGACTTCAATACCTAGTGGACTCTGAGCATGCTTTCGCACGTACCTCAAGCCAACAACAGGTACAAACCGCCGCATGCCAGCATGTTGGACGCTTGAACATGCCATTGGAAGGCTGACACAACACTGTGGCATGTTTGCTGATCAGGGCAAAGCATATACATGTGTATAATTAGTATTTTGGGTGTCCATACTCAGATGCAGCCCTCAATACAAATGATCAGGCTAGGCGTCCATCCTCAGCAGCAGCGCACAGTGAAGACAACAGCACCCCACAAGCTTGCAAATGCTTCTCTTCATCGGTCCTGATCTTAAACTTGTGCAGGATACGCAAGGCTGTTGCTTGAATGCTTCACGTGGTCTGTGGTCCACCTCTGCCATTCATTTGCATGGTCAACTTCAAAGCAGGTTGAGGCTTGACGCACCACACGCATAAGAGAAAAAAGAGCTCTGCTCATTCAGAATGGATTTTGACTATGTCTCCGGACGCTCACGTGCGAGCAATCTTTGCACACAAGCAAAACACAGTAGCACTAACATGATGGCAAAGGCACTCTGTGATAGCAATGTAAGGAGCAGGCAAATTGCTCACACTGTACTGCTTGCTGGCGGAGGTGAACACCATCACTCAAAATTGGCTACAAAATTGGGATCAATCTTCTCTGCAAACTCATGTTGGCTTTCCACACCACAACTCATTTCTGTGACGCCTCAGCCTTCTCCAGGGTCTGCTTGACAACGCTCTCATATTTCAGCTGCACAACAATCAACGGATCATAATCCAACACCATGTCTGATGCCCCACAGGGTTCAGCCCCAACGCGAGAAGTTCAGCTATGACAAGGCGTCACCCAAAAGAGGCAGTGCTCAGACAAAAGGCATAAGACTCACCAAACGCTCAATATCTCTTTGTGACACGATGTCACCGCTGTAGGCATATCCAGTACCCTCCCAGTTTGGGCCCTTGTCACTGTCGCTCTTGCCGCCAAACAAGCTACCAACGGTGCTTGTGATGAAGTCCCGCAAGTCCCCCTGTGTTTTCTTGCCTGTCTCTGGATCTTGGTATAGGTATGTGCACGCTCCGCTGTCAGTGACTGCATTGGGGTCATAGTTTGAGGCCTGCAAGTAGGAGCTCACATGTAAGCTTTCAAAACAAGGTGTGTAGCTTGCTAGTGGCAATCAGGCAGCTTGCAGTCAAGTGCTCACATTAGGGTCCATGCACCCAGCCAGCTGCTCTCTTGTTTGCTGCACAGCCTTGTAAAGTCTCCTCAAGCGAGGCACGTCCCCTTCATGGTGCGCCACCTTCCCAGAGAAATCGCCTGTAAAGGTTGTCCAGGATCAGGGTTCTTTCCTCAGAAGAGGAAGACGGCTCAAAAGCGCTTGTACAGTCAACAAGATGGTACGCGTACCCCCAGACCAGGGAACGTCATCTTTGGCAGGGCTGAATACTGCTGTGGCAGCTTCTGACAGATACTTGCCAACGTCACCAAGTCCTGCCCTGGTGACAATTCTGCAATGCCGCTGTGATGTTGATGCCTGATGTGTACGCTTGAGCTCAGTCAGCTTGCCGCCTCGGAAAGTAGCTTTCAAGTTCACAGATCTGGGCTGTACACTGCACGTGGGAGCACCGCTCGCAAGCTGCCGGTTGGCCGGGCATCTTGAGGCAGTAGGGCACGGCAATCTGCGTCCGACTATGCTGAATGTTGCCATTGCTGCTGTGGGCGTTAACGATCGATGCTCACCGAACAACACCTGTTGTCACCTTAGCCAGTCAGCTCCAGATTCATGCGACATGCTCCGAAACCATGTGTAGCATATCATTAAGCTCGTAGCATCCATGTACCTGGGTTGCGAGCACAAGCTGCGACGCTGTGCAAGCCAATGCTGCTGCGCTGTCCGTCTTGTGTGCAGCATTGCGTCGTTCTGCAACCACGTCACTTGCCTATATCACCAGCAGTCGTGAGGAAGCGTCCTTCAAGTACTAGTACTCTGCGACACCTCAGAGGCTGCAGCGCAATGGCTTCAACGGCACAACCGACCTTCTTCCTGGATGATTTTGCCCGCAAGCAGTTCAACGATTCGAGTCCTGACTACAGCGGAACCCGGGTCTACTTTGATCTGGCAGAATTTGTGCAGAAGGTTGAGCAGTGTCACCAAGAGGGCAAAAAGCTTGTCAGCGGCTACGCACCCTTCTGCAAGCATATATTTGTTCCGAACTTCACCGGCGCCAAGCTAGGCTCGTTGACCATCACCAAAGACAACGCACATCTTTTGAAGTCAGGCTACAGTAGAAGGCGACCTGAAGAACTGCCAGTCCTTAGTAGGTATGCTCGCATGACCAATGCACCATGCTGCACCATAAGGTGGTTGTAGACGCCTGTTTTGCATTGGATCAGGTGGTTTCAGCTGCAGGATGTTCAGCCAGTCCCTGAAGCAAAATTCCTAGACTGTATACTATACTCCCGTGAGCAAATTCTGAAAGAATATGAAGCTATGCCGCACAAGGAGAGTCAAGCAGACTTGCCACAGGTGAAACACAGTGCAAAGTCAAGCACGTCCTGTGGAATAAGGCCTTGATTGTAAGGCATCTGTTGGTTATGCACAGGCACCTTGGGGAATAATCAGCGTTAAAGCGCAAGATGAGGACTATGAGACACCAATGCAGCCAATCACAATCATGAGAAACTCCTTGGTGCGAGCTGCTTCAGAACTCTGCAGACCTGTGTTCTTGTCCCATAGAAATTCAGTCATCATACACTGAACTCAAACAGACCTTGTGTAGTTCCCTGCTATCTTTGGCTTTGTGAGCTTTTTGAGGGGTTGCAAATACTCTGGCTTTAGGGCCCTTCAGTCATTCCATAAAGTGCGTACTGCTTGCTTGACCTGGAATCAGCTGAAATTATCAAGATCACCCTCATGTCAGCTTCTTATGCAGGGAAAGGAAGAGGGTGGCAGTGGTGTGCCTGTGGATAAAGAGGCCTACGAGAAATCTGTGCAGTTTTGGGAAACACATGCCGGCATTGTTGCTGGGCAGAGTCCCAGTGGCGAGTAAGCACGCAAATGAAGCTCAGGTGTTTTTGATTGTTGCAATTGGTGTGTGGTCTGAAGATGACAGGAGATTTGTACACAGTGGGAGTCATGACAGCATCACAGAACCTCTCAAGCAGCACTCGAAATGTGCTCTGATCGTGACGATATTTGGAGTGGATGTGATGGCCTGCACAAGTCTGTCCAGCTTTATTGATCTCAAGAGCATGAACTACTGCGAGTATGGCCTGCTGGCGTCCAAAATTGCTCAAGTGCAGTGCAAGAAGCAAGTGGTGAAGACCACCTGGTAACACTGTTACCATGTGCAGCTGAACTATTTCCCCAGAGTAGCGGCATAGCAAATCATACCTGAATCACTACCTGACTCAGGCCAATTGCATTGCACCTGCTGCGCATGCTCTGTGAAGGTCATGCCGGCAGAACCCTGGGCAGAACTCGTGAGAAGCCAGGCTGCCTGACACCGACTTCGGCGACTTGCGTGGATGCGTGAACTTTCACAACAATGAGACAGGTAGCGTGCGCAACGCATCGTGCCCGCTGTTGCTTGTGGTATCGCACGTCAGCGTTTGAGGCGGTCGCCGCCAACGTTGAACAGCCGTGGTTGTGTGAAGCAATGCGAGGTTAGCTTCTAAGTGATGTATACTTGCCTTTGCAGGAGGATGTGCTTGAGGGTCAGCATCTCAAGCAACAGCTTGAAGTCAAGGGGGCTGAAACAGGCTCTCTCCAAAGCGGCATATCTTGTCGGGCTACAGCTCAGCAAGGAGCTGTTGAGTTCTGATACTGCCTGCCTATTGCTGACCGTGGCCTCAGCAGTCTCTACCTCAAACTCACAATGCTGCATATGACATGTAGTGTTTTTGACCCTTCGTTATGGCAAACAAGCTTGCAGCAACTATTGAGAGTGCACGCCGTCTAGAGAGGTATTTGACAGTCACAATCTTTTTTGTGCTCAAATTCCTGATTCCAGAATCAAATCTGAAGAGCCTAAGTTATGATGTCATCGCTTTGATTCAACCTTCAGCTTCCCTTATGGAAGCTGTCTTTCTTTGGTGTAAAAGACTGGATCCCCCTCAGTCATGCTCCTTGCTCAGCAAATGCAGCTCTTGGATTTGAGCACTTAGTCCACCACCTCCACCATTCACGTCTACCAGCATTATACCATCTCAATTACATGCTGCCTGTGTTTGTGGGTCTGTCGCAACTATATTACTGCCAAATAACATGTGCAACTGCAGCTTGATATGCTTGCAGGACTCCTTGGAGCCAAGTCAGCAGCTGCAGCATGACAAGGCCAATGGTGATCATACTGCAGCATCTGTGCAGCAGAAAGAGGCACTACGGCACCAAGTTGAGGAGCTGCAGCTGCAGCTGACTCAGCAAGGCAAGGAGTGTGAGCAGCTAAGGATGGCTCTCACAGCAAGCCTTGTTAGCAAGCAGAAGGCTGAGCAGGTGTGATTTTAGTCAATTCCACCATCGTTATCAGCATCAGTTGCTTGCCAGTGAAGGTCAAGACCCTGCTGATTGCATAGAGAAGCAGTGGACTGCATCCAAATTGTTCCACCCAGAGCCACTCTATCCACAGCCAGGTGTGTCAAGTTGGCCCTCCCATATTCATGATTGGAATCTGTATGCAAGTTTCAACTCTGCGCTCTTGACTCAGCATCTTGACTTCAGTTGGGGCAGCTTTTGTGCTGCTTGTCAAAGCCACAGCAGAGCTGTGTTGAGTCTGCAATCTGCTGTAGGCAAAGATGTCAGCAATTGCTCAGCTTGCTGCAATGCTGGACACCAATGCCGCTCTTGACTGTGGGTTGGACAGCAAGCACACAGAAGTGGCTACCCTGCAATGTGAACTAGCAGGCAAGCGGGCAGAGGCGGCCACCGCCCGTGAGCAGGCAGCTAGTCTGCAGCAACATTCAGACCAGCTGCAGAAGCAGGTGGCCCACTTGACCCACAAGTCGACCATGCTTCAAGACAGCATCAGCAAACAAGCTGCTGACAATGCAAAGGCGCTCCAGGTTGCTGGCGTCAATTTGCATGCTTGCAGTTGCTCACTTTGTCTTGTGTTTACACAATACACTGCAGCAGAGATCACCAGGTCAAGCAGACAAATCATGCATAGCTTCTGCAGACACCTGCCCTGCGCTCACACAGCATGTCTGAAACCAGACTCAATGACATGATGCTGTCAGTATTGACTGTTTCTTAAGCTTGCTGAGTGTGCTCTCTGTTTGGCCATGCAATCAATGGGTACATCAGTATGCTCTCTGCTTGGTTTTGTGAGCGCATGTTCATGTACGCTATCTGCTTGTTCAGCTCTTGCAATGCATGGCTGCTTGACAGGTGACATGTGTGCTTCAGGCAAATGACACCCTGCAAAATCAGCTCACTCTGCTGAGGCAGCTCAATGCTCAGCTGATCTCTCAATGCAAGTCCAAGCAGCAGGAGGCAGAGCATGCCGTCAAGAGGGCATGCAGCTCTCAAAAGCAAAACTACCAGATGCAAAGACAGCTGTCCAATCACGGCAAGCAGTCTCAGGCTGTAAAATAGGCCCTGGAGCAGGCTCTGGCAGACTGTGAGAAGGTGCAGAAGGTGAGCGTAGCTCATCAGCATTCTGTGATTGTCAGAGGCAGTCAAAGAACCTGAAGTGCACCAATCTGCATCAATTTCCGCTTCATCATTGAGCTTGCACGGGTTCACGATGCGCAAGGCTTGCTGTCATCAACGCCTACCCTGACATGATTTCAGAATGCTCCATAATTCTTCAAGCCCACTCTAAGTCTGATTTGACATTTGCTGACCGCTTTTGCAATCTTCTCAACTTGCCACACTTGTATGCATGCAGCTTGCTTCAGGGCAGATTGGTGTGGTACACGCACTGTCCTACCTGCAGCATCTTGCACACGCATGTAAAAAGTCATCACTACAGAAACAGCATAGCAACATATTTGACGCTGATTGGTTTGCAGGAGAAGAGGGATGTGGCACGCCACCTGATGTCAGTGCAGGGAGAAAGGGACAGCCTGAGGTCAGATCTTACCTCCACGACAGCTGAGCTGGAAAGGGCTCTGCGGCAGAAGGCGGCATTGCAGCAGCAAGTGGGTGAGCAGCGGCTCAAGCTGTCCAAGCAAGCCAAAGACAGAGTAAATTTGAAGCCTGCAGAGAATGGCTTGCAGCAAGAGAGCGTGGCCACACCAGCCCTGACTTGCCCTCGACCCCTGACCAGAATATCACCATCTCTGCCACTCAGGTCAGCTCAACGACTTGGAAGAGCCCAGCCACAGCTCACACGCCTGTTACCTGTAGAACAGATGCCAAGTTTGTATGCTTATTTGAAGGATGTAAAGCTTGCATGTGGTACCATACTGCGTGATCTACTTCCTGGAGCACAAACTGTGTAAGACTAATCCTTTGGTCGGCTGGAATCTAATGATGCTTGGCATATGGGCTGCTGCCTTGGCCAGGAAGACCTGCTCGCACAGCGCAGTTTTGTATTGTCAGTGCAGATGATGTTTTGCTTTCTTGCCATAATGCACTCAAGCATTTTCAGTCGGTATTTGTTGCTTTGTTGAAGTGATGCAGTCTGTGACAAGGCTCACAGTGGAAGTAGGGATGTTCAGCTTGGATATCAAGGTGCCACGTCTTCACACTGCTACACAGTCAGGCATCATAGAGCCAATGTACAGCTGACAGCTTAGCTTCTGCCTTGCAGGACATTCCTCAAGAAAGCAGCCCCTGCAGCCACAAAGACACCGCCAGCAACTCACTGGATGCCCTCAAAAATCAGCTTGAGCTGAGCCACAGCAAGTTGCAAGCCCTGCAAGCCAAGTGGCAGATGACAGTTGTACCCATGGTCAGCGTTCGTTTCTCTTCCAAAAGTCGTCCTATGTCTGATCTGTTTTTCAATCAACCCAATCATCAACCAGTCAGTCAGTCAGTCGATCAAATCATTCAGTAATCAATCGATCAAACCAGATTTTTGTGTTGGTTAGGGACTTCTGGTGATGCAGATTGCCATGTGTCATTGCCATTGCAATGCCGTCTGTGCAGCACCCTCTGCCGTGCAGGATATTGAGACCTGGGCACAGTTGTGTTAAAGAGCACGTGCACAACAAGATGCCACATGCCCACGCCGTCCATGTGGCTGTCTCGAAGCCCCAACAATTGCAATTGGTCTTGGCTGCTGTATAATACGGCTGAATCAAGGCCCTGATCCTAAGTTTGGACACAGTCATTTGCTCTGATTATCTTGTCACAGCATGATCCAGTGCTTGTGGTCAGCGTGATGTGAGGTATGTGTATGTGTGTACAGACTGACAACTGCGATTTTGGTGCAATGTTGGGCAAGGGCGTCAATGCAGAAGTGGCTGCCTGCGAGAGCCCACTGTTTCCTGGGTCTGCTGTCAAGATCAGCGGTCAGGAGTCCATCCTGAATGAGGCTGACATGCTAGCAAGCATGCGTCATCCTGGCATAGTGCGCGTGTTGGCTGTTGTGGGCGAACGTGGTGTCCAGCCAAGCTCAGATGAGAACGGCTACATGGTTATGGAGCGACTGGGAGAACACATCAGGCAGTACACTGATGGCAGGTCAATTCTGCTGCACATTTCCTCTCATGTCTGCTCAGAATCACAGCGACACCCTCGTAAAGTAAACTTGAGATAGCCCCTCTGCCAGCTCAGAAATGTCCTGTGTTCATGAGCTGCTTTTTGCATCAGTTTGCAGGTCACGCAAGGCGTTTGTCACCTGCATCTTTGTGCAATTGCAGCCTGTGAAGAGCTCTGTGAGCCACGCTTTCAACCAAATATGGCATCTGTCGACAAAGATTGACTTCTCTGTTTCATATGCTTAGATCCAATCATAACATGTTGCGTTTCGCCCCCTAGCCTCAACACTGTCAATGACAGTACACACCTGTTTTGCAGCCTGCCCATCAAGACTGTGATTGAGAGAATGGGCCTGCTGGCTTCTGCACTGGACTGGATTCACTCAAGGGGGTTAGTGCATCAGGACCTGCGCCAGCAACATCCTGCAGACACTGCCAGACACAGACAGGCGAAGGGTACTACAATCCTCTGCCATCTCATGATATGTGGGCCTTTGGGCTGCTGCTGCTGAAGCTGCTAGGTGGAGACTGGCCTCAGGCTCACCATGCAGCTGTCAAGCAGGGCTTTGCTGCCACACTGGCCTACTCAAACTTCATGTGCCATCAGTACCCTGACGCTTATCTTGACCAGGTAAGATATACTGCTGCTGAGGAAGCATTGATGCATTGCAGCCTTCAGAAGCGCATCTTTTTCGGTGGTTGTGTCCACCTGCTGTGTTGCTGCGTAGTTTGGCGGCGTTGACTGCTGCTGAAGCGTTGCTGTATTGCTGGACGGCTTCAGACATCAACTCCTCTCTATTGTATTCAGCTGCTGTATTGATACACAGTTGGGCAGCATCAACTGTAGACTGCCGCTGTTGCTGAAGCATTGCTATGTTGCTGGACGGCTTCACCTTTGCATCTTTTCTGGTGGTTGTATCCATCTGCTGTGATGCTGCACAACCGAGTAGCGTCGAGTGCAAACAGCTGCTGTTACTGCTGCTGCTGCTGCTGAAGCATTGCGGTATGGCCCTGTGCCATTAGACTCGCATCTTTCTGGTAAATGTATGCAGCTTCTGTAATGCAACACAAATGCGCAGCATTGACTGCAAACAGCTGCTGCTGCTGCTTGTGTTGGTGCAGCTGAGCCCTGGCAAAGTGCCTGTTGTCAGAGAGAGTGAGAGGGAGAGAGAGAGAGAGAGATTTATTTTTTTCAAATTTTGGCCAGCCTAATTAGGCTTATCAGGCTTATCACTTGTGCTGAAGCAACTGCCACTCCAGTATGAACCCTCAAAGCTTCAGGCAAAATAGAACAAAGTCAAGTTAGCATGCTCAGCACTATCATGGCCGCAGCTTCAACTGACAGGTTGACTTGCAACACAACATTTGTTCTTGCTCTCCAATGCTGTAGTGCCATCCGTTTGGGCAATGCTGACCTTCAATATGGATACGAGCGTCGCATCACGTGTATGCAGGCACAGCTGCCTTATCTACCGCCAGAGTGGGAGCGCTTCTATGATGTCATTGAGGGCTGCCTCCTGCACAGCGCTGGTCAGCTGCAAGAACAGCAGACTACCTGTTCCTGATGCTCATGCTGGGAGGCAGAGGGAGGGCTTACAATGACTGAGGATGCAGAAAGCCAGTCCTGTTTCAAGTCTATGCATAAGATGCTGCCAGTGTTCAGCTTACTGTATGAGTGCTCGTCGTGAACAAACCGTGGTGATCTGTACATTGTAGGAGACACATTTGGGGCAACACATAGTGTGCATGCGTACGTCTGCCTGGCATGTGTGGACCTTGTTACTGACTGAGAGTGCATAATTTGATTCCTTGTGAGCTGGAGAAATGCGCATCAGGGGCAGAGTCAAATTGTACGGAGTATTGTCTCTGTGGGGCAACAGTGCAAGATTGCACACCTGAGGCATGCTCTCAATGTGTCTCCACACCATCCCTTCCGAAGTTCCATCACGCCCTTTTGAGTATGCTATGAGTATGTACTGCAAGTCTCCAGCTTGAGATGCCTCGTGTCTTCTGATGTCCAGGAATTACCATCTGCAACTTACGACTAGCTTCTGACATTGCATATCATTGATACAGATGCAGCAGCCTCAGCAAAATCGACTGTAACCACTATACTCTATGCGAAGTTTTGCGGTATATCCATCAGCTTAGGTGTGAGTGATGTCGCAGATACTCTCAGATGCTCAAGTGACCTTTGAGTCTCAAATGCAGTCTCTGGATCTGAGCCCACGCTCTGACTAATAACAGACAAAACCTCAAGTAAACTCAACGCGGGGTTAGTCAGACAGCAGAAGATGTTGTAATGCATTGACGTTCGATTTCTGCAGTGGAAGGAAACGCCGATGACTGTCGATCTGAGACGCTGGATCTAGTACGACACTTCGAAATGGCACTCGAGACATGAGCTGTGCCGGATGACATCCAAGCTGGGAAAGCGACACCGCAAAACGGCGCAGCATGGCTCCGGCTTGGCTGACCATGTTTGTCACCTCGACTTTGCCCGTCGTCCAAATGGTTCTGATGTGCTGCATGGGTGCTTTACTTGCAAGAAAGGTATACCATTGCAATTGAACCGTTCAAAGCTGTGCCTGTGCCAAGAGGGAACATATTGTCGACCGAGAGCTGCCGATTCGACGCGCTTACCTCCACCTGTCTGGTGCTGCAGCACATATTGCATAGTCAAGCCAGGCAGCATCTTGGCCAGCTTGTGTTCTTCGTATTTGTCCCAAGCTTGACGTTTACAAGACTAGCGGCATCGGTCGACCTGAATAATTTGTCTATTTGGTGGCCCCTGCCTGTCAATGCTGCCATTAGGTGAGCGGCGATGTTGCAGGCGCCTCACTGTAAGCTTTTCTTGAGTTCGAAACACGGAATGATCAAACTCAACTTGCCTGGCTGCAGCATCATTGCTGGCATGCTGCTTGGCTGGCTGACTGCTGTGGTGATTGAGCCTCCAGAAGGGCTCAAGATGCATATCATAGTGGCCACAGGCTTAGGTCAGGTACCACGCTGTGGCTTGATCATCCTACACGCCTGCAATCACACCCTGCTTGACGTGTGTACATGGCTGTATTGAATCATTCACGGATTTGATTTACATGCTGATTTGCTGATTTGTGATGACAACAACAGCTGTGCTTGTGGCATTACTGTCGGTGGGGTTATGTACATGCATGCTTATAGTGGCGGCGGGTTGGTTTCTCTCATTGTCTGCTTGTGATGGGAATGCTGTGCATTCCAAGTATGCTTGCACTCTTGTTCCTGCATGTCTGACACAAAGGTGCTCCTGGCCACTTGCCCAGCTTGCATGCTTAGCCTGCTTTGACACTGGACAACTCACATCAACCACCTGAACAGCGCTGTAGTGCTCATACACACATGCAACTCAAGGTCTTTGAATTGCAGGCAACCTGGGCAACATGCCTCTGGTCATTGTAGCGGCGCTGTGCAATGATGAGCACAGCCAATTTGCCCAAAGCCTGGGGGCTCAGTGCAATCAGCTCGGCATTGCGTATGTCATTTTTGCCATGTGGGTGGCCAGCATAGCTCTATACTCTGTGGCCTACAATCTGCTGAAGCTGCCTCAGAAGTGAGTTTTAGCAAGTCCAGCCTTGGACTCTTTGTAGCGGTCTCACCTGCGTAGATTTTGCTCGCATGCATACATAGAGAACCATGTGAGTTCCAGGCATTGCATCATCTTCTCTGGCATCTTCACACTCCTGAAGTTGCCTCAAAAGTTAGTTCTTCCATCTGACGTGTGCAGCTTGTGTGGCAGTAGCACCAGAAGTTTGGCTGAAACTTGTTCTGGGGAGACTGCTGGCACAGCTTGTCAGTCTATGAGCGGAGTGAACATGAGTGTGGCTAGTTATGGTAGTGCTGAGTCATCAACAGCTTCCACCTGTGTGAGATGCATCAATGCAAATGGATGGCAGCTGCTGGGTTGACTGCACAGCATCATGCCAGCAGTGATTCAAGTTGCGCACGCACAAGAGCATGCTCACATGGGTATTCAATGCAATTGCTAGGTGTTCAGAATTGCTTCATGATGTTGCACAACTCTGTTGCTGCTATGCAGTGCAGAAGAAGACCTTTGACTGATGCCGAGCTGATGCCATTAGTGCTGTACAGCTCAAACACAGACTTCTGATTGTTCTCAAGCTGGCGTCGATCGAGCTTTGTCTGGTGCAAGCAAGATGTGGAGCATGTTGTCAGTGTATGCATGAATAATATATGTTGATGCAGGCCTGCAGTTCTTCTGAGCCTGCGCTGCAAAGCTTAGCAACTCAGCTGTTGGCAGAATCGCTCAGGGCGCAGTGGCCAAGCAGGCTGGCAGCAGGCAGCATCATTATGAAGAAGGGCAGCTTTTGTAATGAAAACACAGTCAATCATGTGCAAAAAATGCCCTCGTGTGTACTATCTCTCGGCATGCAGGCCTGCTGCTCTTCCCACTCCTGCGCTTCAAAGCTTGGCAATTTCAGCTGTTAGCGGAGCGAATACTCAGGGCGCAGTGGCCAAGCAGGCTGGCAGCAGGCAGCACCATGACAAAGAAGAGGAGCTGCTGGAGATGGATGACGAGCTTGAACTGCAGCCGTTGTTTGTACGGGATGTGCATGCAGATGCTTCAGGTATTGCTTTTGGACATACCAGCTTGTGCCAGATGAGTGATCACAAGGAAACTTCAACTGCAGCCACTGTGGGTGCGACAGGTACATGCAGATTCTTCAGGTGTGGCTCTTCAATGCAATAGCATGTGTCAGGTTTGAGCAACAGCTGATAGGTTGACGTTGATGTGTTCAGAATGAACATGAACAAATTGAACTGCAGCCCCTGTGTGTGCAAGAGGTGCATGCACGTTCCTCCAAAATGGCTCTCAAGCTATTTTGACATTTGCTGTTGTAGATGCCTGTAGATTGCTGTTGCTTGTCTTTTGTATATTCCCACCAATGGCACTTGGGCTCAAGCGAGTTAGCATGTGTCTGATCTGCTCAATGGCTGCAGTTGAATTTGGTCTAATGCATATTCAGCATGCACAAAATGGCACAGATCATAGCTCAAATGCAGATGCCTGTTTGGGCACGGCAGAAATAGTTTGGGAAGCTTACATCTTGCTGTGGGTGCTTCTGTTTGTACTGGATGCATCACATAAAGATCAACTTCCAAGGCTGCGCAAGTAACATCCTCCAAGAAATTGTTATCTGTCTCTTTGTGTACTTTTTGACAAGCCAGCACCTGCTCATCCATTCATGCATTATAAAGGTGGGCTAGGCAGGCTCAGCAGGCCCAACTAGGTACATACAGAAGCAATAGACTGTCTCCGATCAGTTTGATCATGTGCTAACCTAAGCCAAGAATATACCTGATTTGGACATGATGATTGCTGCTGCAGATGCTGTTGGCCTTGCAGAGCTAGGGGGGCAGAAGCCAGAGCATTTGAGCAATGTCAGCAGTGTCAGTCTCCAAAGCCGGCCAAGGGGACATGTTCAGCACCAGAGCAGCACACTTGATTCATATAGCAGGTGCTTTGCTCCGCATATAGCTTTGTTCACAGAGAGAGATCTTTGCCTTGCGTGCGAGGCTTGTGACATGATGTTTGCTATGGCGGCGATGTAACTGTCCAGACTCACTGTAGTTAGAAGCATGCATGATTGTATCTGAACGTGCTGTGCTTTATTGTAGCCTCTGCTGATAAGTTAGAGCAGCTGCGACTGTTGACTGCAACTATGTCTGAACACGAATTGTTTGCTCTGCAGTGACAAGGCTTTTTCCAAAGGGTCTGCAGAGTCAAGCTTGCATGGTCTTCAGTCAGCAATGGTGCAGATACAGAAATGGACTTTGCATGCCTGGCGACTCACCTGCTTAGTCATCACTCTACCTGTGGCCTCTGCCCTCTTAGGTGAGCTTGCTCATGTTGGTATGAATCCTTTAATTTTGTCACCAAACATTGCCAAAAAAGGTCAGTATGTAATGTATACCATGAATGGACCTGGAAACTCTGAGTACTGAGAAGGGGGTCTGGTGAGTCACTGAAAATGTGCTGACCAGGTTGATGCAACCTGTTGTCTGCTGCTGCAGTATCATCTGCCATCACTAAGGAGTTGCGCATCTCACAATATCAAGTGCAGCTGCGGTGCATGCGCATGCACACATTGGCACATGGCAGATTGCTGATGACTGCAACAATGCGTAGCACAGTGCATTCACCCTGGCACTGTCTCAAAGGATGGCTGAGAGCATTCAGGCAACTGTTCATGGTCAGCGCACTTTTGACATGATTGCATGTGTTTTTTCCCAATCCACCCTGAAAATCAATGCCCACAAGATGCAGGTCTTGCAGTTGGCGGTACAGCTCCAATTAAGGTTCTGGTGTTTGAGGCAGACCCACCCTTGGGAATGCTGACTCAGTCCTTGGACAGAATGGCAGGAGCAATGAGCCCTAGCATGATGTTACATGCCCAAATATCTTGTTGCCACTTGTTTGCTCACTTTCACACCTGAAACTCAGTATACACACCATGCAGGTCTTGCAGTTGGCTGTACAGCGCCAATCAAGGGTCTCTTGTTTGGAGCAGACCCGCCTTTGGGCTTTCTGACTCAGTCCTTAGACACGATGGCAGGGGCCATGATTCCTAGCATGATGCTGGTTCTGGGCAGTGTGCTGCACAAGGGACCTGGCTCTGCCAAATTACCTGTCAAGACCATTGTGGGAGTGCTGGCAGCCAGACAAATTCTCATCCCAATGCTAGGTTAGTGCCCTGCACCCCATCATCATCATCAGCATTGGCATCGTGATCAACATTGCCATGTAATTCAGTGATGTTCTATAACCTAGCTAGGTCTACACAGAAGCACGCACCTGATGCAGTCTTCTGTTACAAGGTACGAGATGAGTGCGTCAGGCTAACATCAGGCTAGTGAACCGTCCTACTACTCTTTTCAGGGTTTCAGCCAAGATGCCTGTCAGGATCATCCTAGGAGCAATGACAGGTCCTTGTTCCGTTACTAGGTCAGTGCACTGCATTTGGCGCACTTTTAATTTGTGTAGCCTAAAGCTGATGACCTGCTTTTCATGACGTTACTCATGTGTGTGCCTGGCAATGCTCGTGTGCAATGCATGACTGCGCGCATTGCATTGGCTTGTCTTACAGGGTGTTGATCTGAAGTCTTACAATGCTCCTGTGCGTTTTGTGCATCAACTCAGGTAGGCTCCATAAATGGGCAAAATCTGTCAAGCTCTTGTTTCTGCGTTTCAATAACACACAGGCGCTCAGGCGCGCAAGCATGCGTTTGCTCCACACGCATGTAGTGTTTCATACTGAAAAGTGTCAAAGCTTGTATTGCTATGCAGTTTGCTCCACAAGCGTATCGTGTCCAAAACTGCAAAGTACCAAAGCTTGAATTGCTATGCAGGCACCTGCCTGGTGCTGTTGGCACACAAGTGGCATATCTTTGCTGCTCCAGACCCGCTGTTCTTGCTGGTGCTGCTGCTGGGGCATACAACCCCGACAGCAATCAACATGCAGGCAAGTTTTGCTATTTGTTCCTGTCATGTTTGCTTCATCATGCAAGATCTTTTTTGCTGTATGGCGCAATTTGCTTTTGGTTTGCACAGTGTCAAGTGCCTTTGCAATAGCACATCGACATAGTAATCTGCTGCACGCCAAACGATCAAATGGTGTCGAGAAAGAACAAGTAGAGTTTGAGCAGACTTGACAATACTGCTTGATGCTGACGAGTGGGGTGCAACTGCAGACTGTGGTCACCATTCACCAGAACCAAGAAGCAGAGATGTCTTGCCTGCTCTTCTGGCAGTACATGTGCAGTGTAGTCACGCTACCTTGTTGGATGCTACTGTATATGCACATCATACAGCAAACAGCTTTTTGAAGCATCTGTAGCTTCTCAGCACAGTCTTCTGCCACAGCTCAGTTTGTGCTCAAGTAGTAGCTGTTCTTCCTGTGTGTAGCCAGCTGATGGTTTTGCCTGCTTTATATATGTTGGAACGAGAAAAAGAATGAACCTGTTTGATTAGTCATGTGCAGTGCATTTGAGGGTGTGGGACAGTGGTAGGGAACAGTGGTAGGGACAAGAGTGGACTTTTGCATGCAAGTTCGCAATAGCTTTGTGTACAGTACATGATGACCAAAGTCTCAAGTTCCTTCCCGTAATCTGAGCTTCAGCAGAGCTCTTCAGTCACATCAGGGTGATTTTCAAGACCTTTCTGATTGAAGGAATGACATCTCACAGAGGTCAATGTCATCCTCTTCTCCATACCACACAAGCAAATTTTTTGTAAGCAAGAACTTTGATCAACAAAGCTAGCGTTGACCCATTGTGCACACCCACGGACAGTGAATTGCATCAGCAGTACGCTACTATTACTGCTGCCATGGATGGTAACAAAACTGCACACTACAAATTTAAACAGTCAAAGGCGCATGCTTGGCAAACTCCAACATCTACGAGGTGGGAATCGTTGAGTGTACTGACAATCATGCTGTCCACAGCCTATGCCTAGGAGGATATCATTGGCTGCCTCGCGTGGCAGGAACATATCTATGATCTTTCATGGCATTCTTGCGCCTACGCTTCTGCAGTGCCTTGTCTAGACCCCCTGTTGCCTTCAGCTGCTTGTACCTGGCAATGAGTTGCTGCCGTTTTGCATCGCTGCGTTTTAGGAAGAAGGGCTTCTTGCCTTGCTTTACTGCCGCTCGCTCCTCAGCCTGCACATTAATTACAGGCAGTCAGTGTGAGACCTAATTTCTGTGGTTGCATAATGTCTGGTGCACCTCAGGCTGGCAGCAAATTGCACTCCAACCCACCTCAAAGGCATTGCTAACCCAACACAACGCAACGCAACGCAACGCAACATCACACAGTCTTGCTGTCACACTGACGGTGCGTGCAAACTTTGATAGCCAGGCCTCAGCTAGTCCAGTCAGGCAAAGACCTTTGTGAACATTTGACAACATGCCTGACTGGTTATGCGAGGCTTTCTGCCATTCAAGTTATGGCAACTGCCAACATTTTGTACTGCATCACAGTTGCCAAAAGAATGCAAGGTAGACTCAACACTGAGATTTACCTTGTGTTCTTTGAGCACGTCTTGCTGCTGACGCCGCCTGTGCTCCTCTTTGATTTGCTGCTCAATATGAGAGAGCTGAAGCTGTAGCTCCTGCTTAGCCTCTGGGTCCTTTGACCTCTACAAACATTAAAGCCAGTTAATAACCTGATTTAGCAAGTGTTGTGCAGCCATCTGTGCCCTTAGGGACGTGGTGTTTATAGCACTGCAATTTGCAGCATCTTCAATGGAGCTGTCTGTCAATGAAGCAGTGGGAAAGCGGAACAGCAAGACTGAGCGCTAGCATGACACAGACCGCTGTCTGGTGTTCAAAGAAGACTTCTGACTTCAAGACAGAGATGCAAAAACTTCAGATTCTCACGCATATGTTCAGATCAGCAGTGGAATTCTGTTCGTTGCAAATGCAGCAAGCTCTGCTGCTGAAACAATCACGTGTACGCAGCAGAGGGGAGACTGCACCTGCAATTGGCGCTTTAGGTCCTGTTTTTCATGAGGTAAAGCCTCATCATACACAAAGGCATATTGCTTCCTGAACTGATTTGTGTTGAAGTTGCCGCTCAGATTCTCAAATCTAGGATCTCTGCTCTTACTGCAACACAATGCCAAGAATTGAGTGTGCTGGCTGGAATTTTAATACAGCTTTGAGCATGTGACAGCAAGATATGGCATGTGATGGTAGCGGCGTACCTAGATTGCATTTCCACAATCTGCCTGTGACGAGGTACAGGCCGTTTGCTTGACTGTTCTACAGGTCTGTTTTTGTTTTGCCTTTTGAAGTCACGCTTTGTTGCCGCCCCCTTACTGTGTGAAACTTTATTGGATGATTTTGAATTTGTGGTATTGTGAGAGGGTAGCAGGCCTTGCTGTTTCTGCTGTAGGAGCTGTTCAATTGGGACGTCTGGCTCCTGTGTGCAAGTATCGCTTTTGGTCCCATGTCAGCACAGTGCAGCCCTCTATTGGCAGATGCAGCCTTGCAACCCACCTGACCCTCCTGCAAATCGCTGTCACTGCTGCTTCCAGTGTCCATAGACTGCGAGTTGAGATCTGACTCGGCTGATGCAGAGTCATCATCATCATCGCTCCGGCCGCTTGTGGAAACACTGTCTTCTAACACAGGTTCTGAGACTCGCATGGTGGGGACGGAGCTGCGATGCTGCAGACTCCGCAAAGCGCTTAATTTGCAGCACAAATCAGCTGTGATGCTCGGTCAGCGCCGAGGGTATTGAAGGCAGCAAAGGAGAGCCTGTAAGGTTTGCTGTATACAAAGCACTTCCTTGAGGCCAAAGAAAGTCGCTGAGCAATGTCTCGTTGTCCAGGCGTTAAGCAGATGCTTTGGATACTGTCAATGTTTTGCCTATGCTGCGGGCTGTCGGTGCCAGGTGTGCTTGCGCTCGGGAGTGCTTCACAATGCGAGCAGGCTAAGAGGAAGAGTTAGGCGTTTTCTGACAAGCAATTCCAGCAATGCACCATGAGTCATGAGGATGGTTCATTGATGTCAGAACAATGCAGGCTTAGACTGACGAAACAAGGAGGCATTGCCTGTCTTGCACTTTGAGCACGAACGCTCAAAATTGGCTGAACAGGCCTGCCAAAGTACACGCACAGTTCATGCTACAGGGGCGATCAAAGCATTCAGGTCATACACAGCCGCAGCTTCAGCAGCACAATCAAGAACAATTTGACAGAGCATGCTGCCGCGACCAGACACCTAGAGGCTGCACCTTCCAGCAACTCGGCAGGTATGACAAGCTTGAAGGCCTGTTCAAAGCTTTGTTCCAGGCACATGCATCATGTGGCCTTATTTCGCCACAGCATCTGCGGTAAAATAAGTCATTTGTTGGAGATCGCAATCGTTTCGGGACGATAAGGCGTGCCAGCAGCTGCCGACAGGCTTCGTAGGGACCAGGTGTCTTGTACAAGATTCCCAGGCATCACCTACAAGACTCACCCTCGCTGCTGCTAAGCGCAAACCATTCGCTTGACACCATCGGCCTCGCTTACCTCTTTCGACACTGAGCCTTTCCTTGGACACCGACAGGCTTCAGCAATCATGTCAGGTACAAACCTTGCACGCCCCGATGCACTTCGATGTTGTGCAGCATTGTTTGCTCTCTGCAGTGCGAGCTTGTCGTCTTGCACTGGCATCCTTGGTCTTGACATGGCTTGCTCCGAGCGCATTGCACTGCCGTGCCGACTGCTTATCTCGTTTGCAAGTGTCTAGGCAGCGTCAATAGCATACTTGCATCTCCTACCCAGCATTGTCACGACGGCACTGACAACGGTTGCCTGCACCTGCGACAGGCATCGAGTCTCACATTCCTGGAACTTCCGAGCACAAGTTCAAGGAGGACGAGAAGCAATTGGGCAAGGCCGAGCGCAAAGCCGGTGACGATGAGGCAAAAATGAACATGTCCGAAGGCGACAAGCTGAAGAGCGACATTCCAGGAACTGAGGAGCACAGGGAAACACACCAGTGAAAACTTGCCTACTACAAGTCGCTTTTTTGTTAGCTACGGGTTTTGATCAGTGCCTTTGTCAATGTCAGCGCACAGCCTCAATACTCTTCCCTAGTGTTGTGACAGTGAGTTGTTATTGGTTGTACCTGCGTGGAAGTTGTGGCAAAGCAGCGAAACTTTCTCAAGCTTTCAAGCATGTGTAAACATCATTGATGATTGGCAACTGTTGTACGGCACAAGGTGTATATGTGCGTTAGCTTGAGCCCCTCTGTAGTTATACATCTTGTGCTTTTGACTCATGCACAAAACAGTTGCGTGTGATGACTGCAAATCACCTTGGAGCTGTGCTGAACTTTCCTGTCTAGACCACTGCCGATGCATGTGCCTGTTGCAAGAAGCGTGTGTTGCAACGCCTACTGGCATGATTGGTGCACAGAAGTCAGCGCAAAGTCTAGTGTGCAATGCTCTACGTGCACAACTGTGCACATCAACTGATTACTTGTCCAACGTGCAGTGCATGTTTGAGCCGTCAACCTACTCCCTTTTGGCACGTTTGACAAACATGCACTTGAGTGATGGAAGGCACCAGCAAAGTCACAAAAAAATGTAAGCCGGAGTGCTGCCAGCATGCGAAAAGCATGTTCTACACCTGTGTGGCAACATGCACACATATGTGCACAGTCTGTACTTGCAACAGCACAGCTGTGAAGACTTAGTGACCTGTTGCAATTGGAGCGATGCCTTTGCACATGGATCGAGTGCACGAATCGGACACAGAATGTGGAAGGGTAATGAAACAGCAAACAACACACAGCAAACAAGCTTAAGCCAAGCAGATATCAGCTCACATGTTGCAGTGCACATTGAAATCAAACATAGTCTCCAGCAGCACACTGCTTTAGCCCTTGTGAGCTTCTGAATGCATATGGCAATGCATATGGCAATGACATTAGACATGCATGCATGCCAGGTTTGGTAATGTCTCGCGCTGCTCTTGATGCAAGTGCGCAGTTGGCAACCGACCAGACCATTCTTGAACCTACGCAGCCTACAAATCCGCAAGATGGCCCTGGCAGAAGCTCACTCGCCACCGAGAAAGCTGTACGAACTCTGCGGGGCCGAGGACGCCCGCAAGACTAGTCCTTTCTGCTGGCGCATTCGGTTCAGTCTGCGGCACAAGGGGCTAGCCTACGAATCTATACCTTGGAGGCGTGTAGAAAAGGACGCCATCTCCTTCACAGGGCAAGGCAAAGTGAGTGTGCCTCAACTCATAGACACCAACAGGCCTGTCTCAGCTACTCTAATGCATGCCACGTTTATGTCAGATGATGATGCCATCTGCAGGTTCCTGTACTTGTAGATGGCAACACAAAGTTGTATGATTCTTGGAAGATAGCACAGTATTTGGAAGCTGAGTATCCTCAGCATCCATCTTTGTTTCAAAATCATGCAGGTGCATGCTGTAATCGCTTGCACATCGTTCTCACAGGTCGCTAGTGCTTCACATGCATGTGGTTGCACCTGGAACAGCTCATGCTGCAAGCATGTTTGAAGCATAGCTTGCTTGACGCTTTAGTCTACATGCTGCATGTTCGCCAGACTCTGATGGCACGCAGCTGAGACTGAGAGGTTCGTGATTCTTTGGGTGGACCAATCCCTGATAACAACAATGCGCCACGTGCTTGCATTGGGTGCAATTGACGTATCTGCTGATAAAGACAAGGAATTCTACCGGGACAAGTTGCTGAATGTGCAAGGAGTTGACTTACAGGTATGAAACAAGCTGTAAGCTTAGCTCACGCACTCCACCACAATGCTTCTGTAGTATCTGCCAAGGGGCATGGCGTAGCCTGAATCCGTGCATCAACGCAACCGCACGTCTGAGTGAACGCCTGTCACTGGATGCATGCGTCATTGCTGTACAGATTTCATTGCAGTGAATCACCAAACATTATACGCAATACCCAATACGTAATGCGCAATATGTAGTATTTGAGAGTATGGATCTTTGAGATGCAGTGCAATTTACAAAATACGCAATACGTCAGCGCCAATACATAATACTCAATGCGTAAGTATTTGAGAGTGTCAATCAATGGAGAGTATGGTGATTCACTGTTTCATTGTGCTGCTCTGCCCATTGAATGCCTTTCATTGACGCATGCAGTAGCGTCATTTAATGAATCTTTTGCTGCTGTGCAGCAAGCTGGCCCATCTGAAAGCAATCTTGCTGAGCTAGAAAAGGTGTTTGCACCCTTGAGGTCAACACTCACAGAGCAGCAGTATCTGTGTGGTCAAGAGCCTTCCTATGCAGACTTTGTCGCCGCTAGTGCCTTTGCGGTATGCCTGCATATGCTTCTTGTTTTTGCATACAGCACTACCTAACATCATCTGATTACTGCAACCAATTCTGCTGAATTTTGCCATGTTTGCCTTCCAACTGGACAGAGTGACCTCATGCATCACCCTCTGTGCTGACATGCTGCACATTTAGGGATAAGTCTCGGATTGCTGTGCAAATTGTGTAGCATATCTGCTGTCGCCATCAATCACGTGATTGTCATCATCCTGCTGGGTGCATGCTTGCAGTGGGCAAGATCTGTCAGCTCTATCAAGCTACTGGAGGAGTCAGACCCACTATATGCCTGGAGGGCGCGAGTATTTGACTTGTTCAAGCAAGATCTGGCAGAGACAGAGGGCTACCAGCTGACAAAGTGACACAAAATGCTGATGTCTCTCGAGCTCTGTGTTGTGTGTCTTGGATTTCCATAGCAGAAGTATCTCATTTTCTGAGAGACATGTTGGTCATGCAAACGCTACAGAGCATTTTTCTCCAGTTCAGCATTGTCCTATGTCATTGTGCAGCACGCTCTGTCAAAGTTTGATAGCCCTTTGCTGAACAATGCCATAAAAAACAAGGGAGTGCAAACGCTTGTCTGTCAAAGACGCAAGGCTACAAACTGCAGCAATGAGCTATTGATTTGGACATGCTTGTAGCTTGGTCTGAGATGAACACTTGTGAGCACATTGCCAAGCAGACTTTGAGATGTACCTATTCCAGTTGAGTGCTTGAACGCTGTTGAATTTGTTTCTCATTCATTCTCTGTTGTAATGGAAATGATGATATAGTATTACCATGATTATGAAGCTGTCATGCCGCATCTGTGAGTCTTATGCACAAAATCCGCAGAATACGTACATGTGCCAAGTCAACCATGCATCAACAACAGTTGCTTTCACAGCAGACATGTCATGAGCTCATAGCACTTGGCGTAGTTAGCCTAGCAGACAGTGTTTTTGCATCCTGCATCTGCAAATTGACTTTGCAATCAGGCGGTCCGTCTGCATCACGCAGCGCTGAACGTCTGAATGGCTCGGTCTATAAGCCTGAACCAGTACGGAGTAAATAGCTTGTCAAAGGTGAAAGTTTGCTGACCAAACCTAAGCCTAGTGTACGCTTGCTCTAGTGTTCTTGGTGTCAGTTCATCCCATGACTCTAGCATCAATACAGGCAGACCGGAATACATTTCGTCAAACGGCCCTTTCAGCACTATTGGGATGCAGCCCATCATCAGGGCTTCCCATGTGCGGTGTGCATCAGGACCATTGCCTGGTGGAGACAGAACAAACTTATAATGCTGCAGTTCTAGTAAGTATTGCTCCTGATCACGTCTGCCCTCACATGCTTTCATGTTACTGATCATAGGGTGCTTGTCAAAGTTCATGGACGCTTCAGATGCTGTTGGAAAGTTGGCACGCAAAGCTTCTGCGGCCTTACGCCTTGAGCCACGCCAAGGCGCATAGTTGGCATTGTCAGAAGACCCTTCTGTCATGCTCAGGTAAATGAGGCGATCACGCTTTCTGCCATAGAAGTTGTACATGACGTCCAGTCCATAGTAGCTCAGCAGCTTGCTTGTCAAGGCTTTGTTGTCATCTTCACCATGGAAGGCGGTGCTGTGCCATTGCCACTTGGCACCCAGAGGCAGTGCTGTCAACTTGGGATGCTGCATCACCTTGTTTGAGCCAAACCAGCCTATGAGCTGCTTGTGCTCAAGTATGGCAGTGTAGGCAGCAAGAAAGCTCTCGCGTTTGTCGCTGTCAGGATATGGGATGAGCTCATCGAGATTGCTACGCGTGATCAGAACAAATGGCACTTGGACTTTGCTGCTGACTTCGCTGAAGTCCAGAATATGTGGAGCATGCAAGAAGATCTTGACACCTGGGAAGGTATGCAGCTTGGTGTTGGGCTCGAAGGTGACATTGGCGAAGTCTAGAAAAGCATCATTGCCAATGAACGGTTGGCTGGAGAAGCGTGCGCGACTGCAGTTGATCTGATCAAGTCCGAAACGACTCCACCAACTAGGGTGGAAATACTGGGCAGCAACTACGTATAGTTGGCAAAAGACGCACAGACTTGTCAAGCGCGCGAGCAACATGATAGCGGGAGCATCAAGCTTTTGACGAGTCGTTGCGAAATGACTTGCGATGCAATTTACGAGTTATGACTCACAGTCTCCCTCCAAAAGGTTGGTAACTTCTCAAACAGACAGAAGCACACATCTCAGACATTTATTAAACAACTGCAGCCATCAAGCACAATAGTTTGCTGCCTTTAGCAACGCATCAATGTATATATGGCATGCATATGGTGAAGATTACACCAAAATGGCCATGTGGCCACATGCGTATACAAGGAAGGCTCAAATTAGACACTTTGCTCAGGTTGCCTCAGCTTGCATAGCCTTTCTACTGACTGTCCTTCGGACTTTTCCTTACTGTGTTGTCATTTGGAGACAGCGGCATCTGATCGCATTGCACTCTTGCATTACTACTAAAAAGGAATAGGTGGTTCAGCATTGGCCGCAGTGATGGCCATAGCCTGGTACGTCAAGCCCATTCCTTCTCGGGCAGGCGCTTCATCCTGCTCTGGTTGCTGATCCCCCTTTTGCCTGCCAGCCCCCTGTATAGACGCCTGAGCAGAAGCTCCACCGCCCACAAGTCTTAAGTAGCCAGTCTGAAGCATGTCTGCCTGTTCAGCGTCTGCTGTCTGTAGCAAAGCCTGCAACCGAGCTTCAATGCCTAGACCTTGTAGCAGCTGCCGCTGGGTGATTGGACCATGGCATATGGCAGCTGCCTGTGACTCAGCAACGCCTTGCCTGCAACAGCAGCTGCGTCTGTTTGCTGTCTATACCTAGCAGATGCAGCATGAAATTTATGCTTTCACCACTGTACACTGTTTCTGTTGATGACTAGGGCATCTTGCAGCTGCCGCTGGCTGGTAGAACCATGGCAGGTGGCGGCTGCCTGTGACTCACAGACGCCTTGCCTGCAACAGCAGCCACACTTGTTCCCGGGATCAGCAGTTTGAGCTCATACTCGGCGTTAGCAGTTGCTGGTGGCTCAGCGATGCCTTGCCTGCAGCAGCTACAACGCTTTGCACACGCAGCAGGGGTGATGATGACACCTGAGGTCATTTTCATAGAGGTGATGAAATTGTGGCTGTAGTTGATGACACTGCCTGCGTGCAGCAGGTTCAGCTCATACTTGGCGTTGGCAGTGACGTGTGACTCATTGCTGCAGCAGCTACAACTGTTTGGGCATGTTACAAAGGGGTGATCATGACACCTAAGGCTGCTTTCACAGAGATGATGAAATGTGGCTAAAGTTGATGGCACTGCCTGCATCCAGCAGGTTCAGCTCATACTTGGCGTTGGCATTTGCGTGTGACTCAGTGACGTTTTGCCTGCAGCAGCTACAACTCTTTGCACAGATTTCAAAGGGGTGACAACAATACCTAAGGCCGTTTGCACGTAGATAATGAAGTGTGATCATCCCCAAGCTGCTGATTCTCCCAAAGCCTCGATGTTTGCAACGATCAGCCTGTCAGCAGGCCAAAGTTACCTGATGGCGCCATGCAAATCCTCACAAGTGTTGTTTTGTCACCAAACCAAATTTACCATCAGGTAAATTTACCTGACGGCACTAAAATCAACATGGGCACTCAAGTCTGCTGAGCCAGGCTGCTCCAAGAGACCACAGAACTGATGCTGCTTGATGGCCTGTAGGGTAGCCGGATAGGGTCTGTTGCGCCCATAATCTATCATCAGCGCAGCGCCGCCTTGTGCTGCAACTCTCTCAGCTAGGTCCCCTGCCAGGCTCATGGCCTGAGGGCTGACCTCCAAGCCCTTCATTGCAGCCTCTGCAAGACACAGAATCTCTGAGAATATATGTTGCAGCGATGAGGTCTGTGAAACAGTTTTACAATACAAACAAATTGATGTCCAGCAACAATCTCTGGGTAGCGGAGTAAGACCAACATTGTTCACTGCAGTGATGTCTGTTGAGCAAAATGTTGCTATACCAGTGCAAGGTGTTCAGGAGTTCAGGATGCCAAAAGCTTACAGCATGCAATGTGTGAGTCAGGTGACATTTTCAACATCAGGGAGACACAGCCCCTGAGTGTGGCTGGCTGATGCAAACGGTATTCACGCTGTGCGCAACACACACTGGTATCTGCGTGACCGATGGCAGTGTGAGAGCAGCAGCCAGGGCTTCAGCCTGCAAGCTGCAGGCACAGCTTATTTTGATCAAATGGCAGGGCGTTAAGCCTCCTATCAACAAGTAGTTGTGTTGCTGGTGTGGGCCTGGGCGCCAGCACTAGCCTGAAGTGCAGTGGGCCGTCGTCCCTGAGATAACAGTAACTCGCCCAGCCTGTGAAAGAGGCTGTGTGGAATGGTACTCACTTTGGTCAAATGGCAGGGCGTTAAGCCTCCTATCAACAAGTAGTTTTGTTGCTGGTGTGGGTCTAGGTGCCAGCACTAGCCTGAAGTGCAGTGGGCTGTCATCACTTGCAATGTCCACTAGCCTCTCACACCAGCCCCGCTCTGTCTTCTGAAACTGGTGCACTGGTAGTGCATCAAAAAACTCATGCGCTATGTAGATGCTTGGCAAGTCTTCTGGGACTTCATCCAGACTTCTATGCCAGTGCACCTGCATTTGAATGAAGCATGTCATTGCCTTTCACAACCTCAGAGAACACGCACAGATACACTTGGACATATTGCATGATTTTCTGGTTTTTGCATGTTGAACATCAACCGTCCTTATTGTGATGCTCAAAAGAAGCTAGCCTGGCGGGATAGGACTTGGGTCGCTACACCTAGCACATGTGCTGGACAGTGCAAACATTGATTATTATCACTATATTGCATGCACACATACACATATACACATGTTGTACCTACACATACACCTATGCACAGGGGTTAGACATCGTGTTGTGTGCACTGCATGCTGTTGTGCTACACATTCTCTCAGAACTCCTGGCCATCATGACATAGTGTTTGCAATGAAGTTGAACGCTTGCGCAACAAGCATTGAACCATATTGCTGCACAAGCCACATCATGCAGGGGGTTTTGCTTTGATGAGAGCTGCATCAGTATGTGAGTGGCTTGTGCAAGGCAGCATTGCATCAGCAAATATGTTACAGCTGTCCAAGATGTGGCTGCCACAGCAGAAGAGAGCTGTCTTGGCCACCCAATCAGGCACCCTTTGACTGCGGTTGAGACAAAAGACTTGAGTCTGCTGCAGATCTGATTAGTAGCAAACATGCATAAGGAACCTATACCCTGATGGCATGCTTGTACCCTGCCATTGCGCTACTGCAGGCGAGACAACTTTGCTGGAGGTAGCCACAGCAAATGACAAGAACCTGATAAGTCTGATGCTGTTTCAACGTATATGACAAACCTGTATCCCTGATGGTGTGCTTGTGCCCTGCTGCTGCTCTTCTGCAGGTGAGGCTGTTTGGCTGGAGGTACTTCTGCAATTCAGCTTGTCCCACTGCTGTGCTTGCAGAAATCTGCTTACCTGCATGCAACATATCAGCAAGCCTTTGAGTCACGTAGCACCATTTCACCAGCAGCATCATCGCAGAGATTGAGTTTGCACTTCTCAAGACCCTGCTGCTGCGCCTCTGCAGGCAAGGCTATTGAGCCTAAAATGCCCCTGCAGTGAAGCTTGTCCCTTTGCTGTAACTGCAGGAACTTGCTGACCTGCATGCAGCACAATGGCATCAGGTCAGCAAGTACCCCTCTCGCACCCCTAACAGGTGAGGGGTGCGGGCCAAGAACTAGTATCTTGTATCCTTTGGAGCAATACAGCAGCAACCCTTGATTCATGCAGCAGTACGCTCCAACAATAAAAGGCATAACAGAGTTGCAAGTGCAACCTGCAAAGGCCATTGCCCACCATGTCATTCCAATGCAAACACCATGTGTCAGCTGCCTGCTCTGCTGTTTGAGTAGGCATAACGCCAACAAGTCAACAGGTAAACAAGCATAGTACTGACAGCTAAGTCAGAAGTCAGCACCTGGCATAGTACCAGCAGTGTTTGAATTTAGTGTGACAGCTGTGATCTGCAAGGCTATGCAGCTATGATAGACCACAGAAGCAGACGATCCAATGCATGAAAATATGCCCTCCAAGGCCAATCTCAGCCAGGATATGCAGCAAAGCAAATGCATGAAGAAAGCTCCTGTAGGTCAAAAGGTTACCTCAACAAGGTGGACCTCCAGGACTGATACAAATGGCTTGAAAGGGCCAGTTCCCCGCAACAAGTCTGCCATGAGAGTGCCCCGCCCTGGGCCCAGCTCTACAAGCCTCATCTTGCTTGGACTGCCTAGCTGCTGCCACACAGTCAAGCACCAAATCCCAAGCATCTGCAGCAGTGCTTAGATGTATTAGCATGACATGAGAAAAAGCTGCAATATGCCCAGCAGCTACATCAAAGCTGATGTGTGCGGCTGACTGCAAAGAATGAAGACTTGGCATTGGCAGCAGCGGGGCTGTGCACCATTGCGCTTGTTCATGCAAAAAGCTTCCTCAAGTCCTCCAGAATTTGACGGCAACTATAGGCGCGATCTGTCATGCCAGGCTGCATATACAATGATGTGCTGATGGTGCATTGCTGTGCAGATGGCAGACACAGTTGTCCTCATGTCCATATGAGTGAACTGCTTACCTCGCCAAAGAGCTGAGAGATCTCTGGGGAGGTAGTAAAGTCGCCTTTGGTCCCAAAGACATCTCTGTTGATATAGTATCCTGCCTGAGGGTTGGTGAGGACTTCCTGCGCGCCACTGCCTGGTATAAGAAGCTACGTCTGCAAGAGGCTGTGCATTGCGGGCTGCTTCAGCTGTCTCACCGACATGTACTCTGCCAAAGTGATTGGTCCGCCTCGGAACTGCAGGCATGTTTCAGCAAGTCAAACAGCTTCGCACCCGACAAGCTGGACAGCATGTTTGCATTCTCACCCTGATGAGGCCCTTGATATGCTTCGTCATTTCTGTCTCTGGCTCTTTGCCAGGCAATACATCATGGCTGTGAGGCTGCGGTCTAGACAAGCCGGAGGTGTCGATTGATATTGCGTGCTCTGCTAGGCAAGCCGGACTGCTGGATGTCGACCGCGCAACAAGCGATCGGAGTAGACCGCTTGCAGGAATGCTGCAGCGCTGTTGCAGCAGTCGTGTCAACATACTGAGATGGTGTGGACGCTATCAGGTGTGATCACCCGTCGACATCAGGTGTGTTCAGCACGCACAAGTTTTGGCAGCAAGCGGCATGCCAAGCGATCAGTCTGTAGCGCTGCAGTCACAAATGTCAAGTAGCAATCGCTCAACAATGCGAATGCGGCAATCGGAACGCCGGGCACCTGGACTGTCGACTGCAAGCATGCACTGCAATGCATGGCCCTGCTGCAAGGGCGCCTTCACAACAAGGTGCCCCTACGCGAGAGCTGTGCAAGGGATGTAGCCTGTCGACACCAGCAATTGAGATAGGCTCACAAAGTAGCTTGCAAAGGGCTGCACAATCTGCAACCCATGATTGTATGCCAAAGCAAAAGGGGATATCTACAAGCCCTCTGTTGCCAACAGTGAAAGTTGCCTGCAATGCAATAATATGCAGACATGGCGGGTAAGCCATACTGCCTCAGCGTTGGATCGAGCTACAGTCAAGGCGCTGTCTGACGTGAATACGAAAAAGCTGCAAATCACATGTCGGGTAAGACGTCAAAATTGCAAGAAATTGGGAACCAGAAATGTCACATAAGATGCCTGTGCATGCCACGAGCACTCTGCATTACAGATTCTTCAAGGAAGGCTTCTTGAACACGCTCTGGTCTCAGCGACTATCGTCGTTTCTTTGCAGATGCAGCATCACCAGACACTGAAAGCTCAAGACGTGGCCTAGGCGTACTTGCGGCTGCTGATGCTGTCAGAGCATCTTTTCCTTGTGTGTGATGCGTGAGTGACACCAGCAGCTGCATCAGTTGATATGACAAGACATGACTTTGTTCTTCACTTGTCAGCTCAGCCAACACACCCTGATTTGCCTGCAGGTGTCACAATCTGAATGAAGATCAGCCGCTTTTCCACAGCCTCCAAGGGCTAGGGACTGTCAGCAGCATCTCTGCTTGCGAACACAGCATTGCATGCTTGCAGGCTCTTCACGGGCTGCTAGCTTTCAGCAGTGTCACTGTTTGCGGATTCGGGGTACATGCTTACACAAAAGCTGTATGCAGATAGGATTTGTTTGGGCCAGGCTCAAAACTTATGCGTACCCATGAATGCGCAATGCAAGGCAGTCAGCTGTAGCAATATAGTCAGCAGCAGAGTTGACAAACATGGCTTCATGCACAATGTAGGACATGGTCAGAGTCGGTGTCAGTGCATACACAACACAAAATAATCTGTTGGAACAAGGATGCGCAATGGAAGGACAGCTCTGCATGCAGAAATTTGTCTTGGGAACAAACGCAGTCGCTACAAACGAGAAAACACTGTACCTGCTTCTGAACAGTCAGCAGTTCAATCTGCGGCAGCTCCTGCCTAGCATGGCTTTTGAAGCTTCTAGTTGGGCTAAAGGATTCCTTGATACCAGTGACTACTACGCGCGGCGCCACGGCTGGGTAGCTGCCCCAAACTTGCACCTACACACAGACAGATCGCCTCATGATGCTGGTACATCTTTTGTCTAATGCTCATGCTGCCCAACACTTGCACTTACACACAGACAGACAAAGTAATGATGGCAGTGACCACCACATGCGGCGCCATAGCTGGGTAGCTGCCCCACACTTGCACCTGCAGACAGATCGACAGCTGCATGATGTTGCACACATTGCTTGCTACATGTTCATGCTTGGCAAGAGCCCACACCTTGGTGTACACACAGACATACGGCCTTGTGCTGCTGCAGGCATTGCTTGTTTCATGTTAATGCCATGCAAGGACTGCATGCTTAACAAGCCTTTCATGGAGGCACACACATTGCTTGTTCCATGTTCATGCTATGCAAGGGCCTACACCTGGACCTATGCACAGACAGTTGGCGTTGTGATGCTGGATATGTTGCTTGCTGCTTAGCTGTTGCAGTGCTTCATGAACATGTTGTGCAAGGGGCTCCACTTATGCTTGTATGCCGGCGGACCGATCATGATGCTGAGCATGTTGCTTGTTCACGTTGATGCTGTGCAAGGGCAACAGATGCATGTTCAGCATGCCCCTGCATTATAACTCATGGGTTTTGATTCCCACCATAGAAAGCGCAAGAAAACCTTAAAACCCTAAACCCTACAACCTCAACAATTCCTCTGACAAGATTCAAATTGTAAATTGTTCTTAGGGTCCGCCCAGAACACGATGAACTATAATGTCAGGGTTTAGCAAGGGCCACCTTGTCAGACTTGCTAGTGTACATGTCAGGTCTGCAACGCAGCAACAAGCGCCAAAGTCAAGTCAGGGGTAGGCGTGTATCTTACATGTCCGTCCAGCTGCCAGTTATTGGGAGTTTTCATCAGAAACTTGAACATCCGGAAGGGGTCATCTGGGCCAGCCGTGCCCCAAGTGATGTTGCCCTGCTGGTTTGAAGAGCTGAGAGGATCTGGGGCTTGCTGTGATGTGCTTGTCTGACCACCTGTGGACCACAAACGACTTTCAACAAAGCGCTTCAGGCTTGCCTGACCACGCATGTGACAGCACCGCGCAAGCTGTCACATCAGCAACGGCTTGGAAAGAGTGTTTCAGACAACATTCTTGCTAGATGGCTACCAAGCATGCAAGAAGCCAAACAAAACCAGCACAGAAATCCTGTTGTGCATGATAGAAGCATAAGCATACTTGCTGGCAACATCAGTGCATATCCCATACTTGCATGCTGCAAGCTGCACCAGCATCAGTTGCCCATCTTCAACCGGACGCTGCAAAGGAGATGCGTCATTGTGCGGTCGCTGGACACAGTGAAAACAACTTGAAGCAAATAACACGGCAGTCAGGGCAGATGCCACTTGCTGACATGCTCGCGCAGTATACATTGCGCTGTACAAAGTTGGACAGCAGCATGCAGCATGGTTTGCAGCAACAGCAATGGGCTATCTGGTTCAGCAGCAGATGTCCCAAGAGAAGCACTATGTGCCGGCCATGAAAAACACCCCACCTTGAGCAGCGTCATTGTCAACATCCATTGCTGCTCCATCTTCCTCTTCTGCATTGCTGGTCTCAGCATCAGCAAGCTCCCCTTCCTCATCGTCTTCAGCTGCTACGCCTGATGTAGCAAGCATGCGGATGAGTCAGCAAGGCAGTACTGAGTAAACGTCTGCTGAACATGATAGCAACAGAGGCTCAAACAAGAACATGAAGGCATGCAAACCACTTGTTGCTATTCAGAGCAAATGTTTATGCTGTTTGACAAAAGGACAAGTTGGACATATGACTGTCCCTGACGCATTTCAAGAATGCACAGCATGACCAACAAAACGCATCTGACAAAAGCGTTCCAGCTCAGCCACCAATAGCGTATGAAAACGGCAGACTGCACCATTGATAGCTGTCACTACAGAGTAGTGGGGTTGTAGGAAGCTCCTGCCAATCATACAACTTGAACTGCATCTGCACATGCAAGTATGAGTGCCTTGCATTGTACCTGGCTGTGAAGTGGCGCTTTTATTCTTTGCAGCTGAGGTAACAGAGGTGGGCCAGGCTTGCTGCAGCATTTCCTGCCAGCCTTGCAGGCTTGACTCAGGCGTTTGCTGAAGCAGCCTGTTGGGGAAGGGCAGAGGGATACGCTTCAGGCTCAATTCCTGCAGCTGCTGCCTGCATCAGCACAAGCATTCATCTCAACACACTGTGGCTTGCCACCTAGATTGCAGCTGATCATGTATCGTGACCAGCCTCATAACGACAAAAGCCCGTTACTTGTTGCTGCTTGCCATGCAGAGGTGCCATCATCAACAGCAGCAATGGCCGCTAATCTTCTCTCTTTTTCGTACCAGAGGCTGGTCAACACTGGGCCGATGCAAGCACATGTGATCACAATTCTAGCTGAAACTGATACTGCCACATTGCACAAATGTATGTCATGCACTCATCATCAACGTATGCTATACATGCTGAGTGAGGGTACAGCACTCATGATCTCAGAAAAGCAAACCCTGCTCACCAAAGATCAGAGGCCTGGTCAGCCCTCTTGACAAGCGTGGTGAGGATGTGGATGGCTCTCCTCTCTCTGCAGTGGTCGGCCACAGCTTGCTGGAGGGCTTCTTGGCTGGCGGGCCCTTGCAGCAGTGCCCCCACAGGCAGGGCAGGCAGCAGGTCCAGCCCTGCTAGCCACTGTGCCCACCTGCATCCCAGTACAGACAAGCATTGTCAATGATACTGTCTCAATGCTAGTCATCCGCCACAGCCTGCTGGAGGGCTTCTTGGGTAGTGGGGCCTTGCAGCAGTGCCCCAACAGGCAGGGCAGGCAGCAGATTCAGCCCTGCTAGCAACTGCACCCACCTGCACTCCACACAGACAAGAAATGTCAACAACAGTGTCTCAATGACTACGACCTGCTGAAGGGCTTCTTGGCTGGTGGGGCCTTGCAGAAGTGCCCCTACAGGCAGGGCAGGCAGCAGGTCCAGCCCTGCTAGCCACTGTGCCCATCTGCATTCCAGTACAGACAAGCAGTGTCCATGATACTGTCTCAATGATAGTCAACCACCACAAACTGCTGAAGGGCTTCTTGGGTGGTGGGGCCTTGCAGCAGTGCCCCCATATGCAGGGCAGGCAGCAGGTCCAGCCCTGCCAACCACTGCACCCATCTGCATTCTAATGCAGAAAACGAGTCTTGATGGTGTATCCTTAGTGGTGGTGCCCGAAGGTGTTTCTACATTAGGGTCCTGGTAGTAGCGTCTTGATGACGGTCAAGAAAAATGGCTCAACAATGGTCATCAGCCTTGCTTGCATAGCAGATGCAAGTGGTAAACGAGTGGGTGGTTCGCATCTGCATGCGGAAAGATGACATGCAGGCAATCATGTCCCTTCTGTGTGGCCATTCACAATAGCTGTGAATTTGCTTGACAAGTGCACTATTGGCCTGGAGATGCACCTGTACGGCCTTGCAGTTGCCTTGGTGTCAAAGACAAAAGAGCCATCTCCAACGCTGTGAGTTGCCGTGTGGGGAGTGTCTTGGCCTGTGTCGTCTCTGAAGAGTGAGGCTGACAGCTCGTTGCCAGCCTTGTGGTCGGCTTCTGCTGTCACAGTGTTCAGGGCTGGAAGGTAGCTGAAGGTCAAGACAAGGTTGAAATTTGTCAGGTGTAGCTTGACCGCCAGAGGAAAGGCCTGCAAAGCAAAGCCAGATGAGGTGCAACTTCTTGCGGGCACAATTGATTGATTCATTGGCCTGACACTTGTGCCTGCGCAATCGCAAGGTAGGTAACGCAATCCTCACTTGAATCACTGTCTGCTTGAGCAGGCTACCAGAACATCTTAGGCTTAGAACAAAAAAGCAACAAGGGGCTGCATGCAACATCATCATTGTCATCATTTCTACACTTGCTCTTGAGGTCCTGTGCCCCTGCTGGATGCATAAAGAAGCAATGAACTGCTTGCAAGCAGTCCTGACCAAAGCTGTATTATGCCAGCACAAGTTGCAATGCATACAACGCCTAGATGTAAGACAAAACACATCTGATATTCCAGTTTGCTGTTTGGGGCGACTAAGAACAGACCCCACACCTGATATGGGTCGCGCTCTGGGACTGCTGATGCGTCACGCTTCTGCCGTTTGCGGGCTTGCTGCACATTTGGTTTTGCGCCGCCTGCCAGCTCTGCCTCAGCTTGGTCTTTTGAGCCAACAACTTCAGGTGTTACTGACGTAGGCAGAGTTTCCAGAATGGCTGTTGCCTGTGAGTAGATGATGTACAGTGGCAGAGGCAGCAGCTGGGATGTTTCTTGCTCAGCGCTGGCAGCTGCGTCGGGCAGTGAGAAGACCTGTCTGACTTGCTGTGTGGAGGCATTGATGTGGCTGGCATGCTTGCGCAGGTCAGTCAGAGCTTTGCGCTTCTGCCCTAAGTTTGTTTGGAGAGCATCCCTTCGTGCTCTGAGCTCGCTGAGCTCCTGCCTGGCTTGCTTTCTTGACTGCAGCTCATGCTCCAGCCTCCTGAGCATCAGCTGGTGATCATAGTCAGCTGAGGTCGTGTCAAGTCCTGCTGTGACTTCTGGCTCAGCCAAACATAAAAACTCTTCAGCTGACGTCAGCTCCATATCAACATCTTTCACAGCTGACTTGTAGTCCCTAGCTTCCTGAATCTCTTTCTGGTAGTATCCGCTTTCATACAACAGATTTTGCAGGACCAAAGTCTTGTCATCGAAAGCATCTCTCGCTTTGGCGGCGTCCGCTTTGGCCTTCTCTGAAATGTCAAAGACCTTGTAGCCAAGGTCTCGGATAGCGAGCAGAGAGGCTAAACCGCTTGTCGAGAGTTGCTGAAGACCATCGACTGGATCACTACATTGCTGTACTTCGTCAACGATGTCGCCGAAGTCCCTGCAAGGGTGATCTAGCGTAGTCATGGTGACTTTCAGGTGGACATCTTGATGCAGCTGGACGAACACCGGCAGGAAATGGTTTAGAGCAATGTAGCCTCACATGGTTCCGGAGCACAATTGTAAAACAAGAGGACCACTCAAGAGCTCCAATCGTCCGAAGCCAATTTTGAAAGAAGCAACAACATGGGGTCAGTTGAGTCGCTGCTGTACTGTTGTTTTTGCTACGCCTCCCAACATGTGCCTGCGTCCTGCAGCCGTGCCGCTGAGCACATGTCGGCAACGCTTTGATCACAGCAGTCTTCCTTGATCTTTGAGGGCAACCTGCTGCTTTGCGGGAAAGCACTGTATAGAGCAAGTGAGCAGAATTGGACATATGTGCGACGCATTGGTTGATTGTCCGTCTGCTGTGTCAAGTCTGCAAAGGTCTTGTCCTTCTCAACGTCCTGACGCCTCACAAAGCAACGGATGCCGTCCCCTGATCGTCAGATACCCAGAAGCCGTTCAGGCATTCGAAGCTTGATCTATCTTCAGACAGACATGGATCAGGTTGAGGATGTGGAAGGCCCAGCTCAAGACCAGATCACCAAGAGGCAGCCTGGTGCAGCCAGTGGTGGCATTCCACAAGCAGGAGACAAGTCACAGGGCTTACCTACTGCTGGTTTGCCAGGATTGTGGCGGCGTGCCGCGCCACAAGTCAGCAGCATATTCCAAGGGCCAAGAGCAGATCTGAGTGCATCTTACTCGCCAGTCAGAGGCCAGCATGACCCTTATGCCTTCCCACCAGAGCATAACGAGCGCCTCCAAAGCCAAAAGAGCCTGCGGGAGCAATATGCACTTCCTGGTCAAGTGCAGAAGTCAAAGGGTAAGCAAGCCCCACAGATGGCCATCTATTTTTGCTCATGCAACAATGTCCTGTCACATATTACTGTGCAATGTTTCTGCTGCCAAAGAATGTATCTTGCATGGAGCTTTGGCTCAAGTCAGTTGGCGATGATGATGTTGCAGGCACTGTGGCATTTGCTGAGCAACAGCAGGCCAGCAGAAGCCCGTCCAGAACAGCAAGGAACATGGTTGCTCCTGAGCCAATTCCAGATTTGGAAGGTGCTGCACAGTCAGCTCCAGAAGGATCACCACTGCACAGACTCAACTCAGGAATCAGACTAGCCCCAATCCCTCACCCACATGATGTCAGCCCCCTCAATCCAACTTGGAAACAGCCGCCACGCAAGATCCTTTGGCCAGAACAAGCTTCCAACTTGCCAGACTCTCAACAGATCAGTCAAGCTGGCAGGTCAGAGAAGCAGCACATCAAGTCAGTAGGCAGCATTGCCAAAGCAGAGAGCAGCGGCATCAAGGCAATGGGCAGCAACTTCACACCAGTTAGCAAAAGCCTTGTATCTCAGAGCAGTGGCGAATGGCTTGGAGCCAACGCTGAGCTTGACCAAGAGCCTCACCTGCCAGATGCCAGCACTGGTTTGATCCCAGCCGGTCTAGATGCTGCTCAGCAGATCAATGTACAGCCTGTGACTGATCCAGAACAGCCACCTGCTGAGGAAGCTGCAATCAAGGCGCCAGAGGCTGATGCACAACAGGATGCTGCTGATAGCAATGTCAGCGTAGTAGATGACCCAGGACCAAACGAGGGCGAAAGCAGGACGCATGATGTTCCAACAGGATCTAGATGGTGGCGAAGCAAACGCATGGTGAGAAGTATGGCTATCTAGCAGCTGCTTTGAATAGGGCGCAGGCTCTGTGTAGCAGAACGTGTTGCAGTTGGATGTGGCGCTCAAATTTTGCTTGTTGAGGTCTGCCAGCATGTTCTTCCATGTTGTCTTTTCACCAAGCATCACCGGTTAGCTTGTTGCATGCTTGCTGCCTCTCATGCATCTCAAAGTGTTTTTGTCCACAATCAACATTTCTATGCGTGTGCCTGGGCAAATTGATTGGCTAGCCAGCATTTATGTTTTGCAGTCTTTGAGCAAAATAGTGCTCTGTATTTGTGCACACATAGTACCAACAACAGCAACAGTGATGACAACATTAATATTCATGATGACAAGACGGTCAGTAACAACAGCAATGATGAAATCAACTATTGAAATACACATTGTAGCAAATCTGCCAGGTGCGTATGGCCTGCCTCATCAGGCTACTTTATGTTGAGGGTCAAAGCAAGGATGTGTGTCGCTCAGTTGTGCTTTGTGAAGGTGTTCCTGGTGATCTTGCTGATCTTGGTGCATGATGCTGTCATCTTGCTGGCGGGCTTTGCCTTGGCCAACAATGCCTTGACCCTGAATCTGGAGGGTGGCCTGATTGTGAACAAGAGAAGCGTAGCGATGGTACCTAAGGGAGGAGGAGTCACTGTGGGCTCTGGTATTTTCTTTCCCACATACCTCCAGTTTTACATGGCAATGTTAGTTCATGGGTTCTTGATATTCAGTGATGTCCAGACACTTTCTTTTTAGTATGCATTTGTAAACTCTTGTGACCCTTGTGCGTGATGGCATGCATGCAAGCAGCAAGCTTGCAAAAGCAGACAACCAAGCCATATCAACACTTGTACAGCTGTGTCAGTCTGTCGTCATTTGACTGTGTGCTCAAAGAGCATTTGAACGACTGTACAGCCATGCGCAAATGCAGGACTGTCAACTTCTTGATGCAAAAAAAGTCCCTCACGCATTGCATGTCTGCAATCAAACTCATTTTCTTCTTGCATTTGCAGGCAGCAATGAAGCAGATATGACAGTTCATGGAAATGTGTACATCCAGCCCCTCACCGCTGCGTCAACCGCTTCTGGCAGGAGACGATTACAACAGACAGGTATGAGTTAAATAAGGCACATCAAATGTTACAAGACAGCAGGTGGCAAGCACCACAGCATGCTGGCAAGTTATGTCTGACGTCCAGGACATACACACTTGCATAAGTCCAAAATCCATGACCTTGATTGCTGCTGACCTCAGTTGTACAGTCTCTTCATCCTCATCTCCCCAAGTGGTGCTCGAGGTCATGGCAGTGCTGATTGCGCACAGCCTTGTATGTAGAAGTATGACCTGCAAGGACAAATGCCGCCAAGCATGCAAAGCCAAATGTCGTCAACTTGGGCAGGAGTCAATGGCTGGGTGCTGTGATTGATGTGACTATAGTCACCAATACTCAGTCCACTGGTCATACCCTCAAGTCCCTTTGAGTCACCAGCGGTCTGTGCCTTGCAGGAGTGGCTGATCTGCCATTGAGGTCCACACACACATCTGCATTTGGGCGGCATCTCCTAGCTGATGTGAAACAGCTGACCAATGGAAGCTCTGCCTCACAGCTGGATGTCAGCAACAGCACAGCTCAATTTGGCTTGGAAGTGTATGGCAATGGTCAAGCAACTGGCCTCGTAGCAGACAGTGGCAGTCTAGAGGTAGAATATCCCCTTCACTTGGACGCGTTCACTGATGCAGCAATCCCATTCCCCCAAGTCTAAAGAGCGCATTAGCCTGTGGGGGATTACGTCAATGGAACCTTCAGTTCAGCACAATGCCAGCATCTTCTGGCATCAGCTCAAGACATGCACCTGTCTCAAGTGTTTCTTTGCAGCCTATGTGTTTGTTGCTACTGCTACGCTCCACCTCCATAGGATTCATATAGCCGCTATCTCTTCTCTTATGGCTGCTCACAATAAAAAGGCAGTAAAGACATGTATGCTGTGCAGCACCCGTCCACACTGAGACTTGGAGCAAGCAACGGTAGCACCACCATCCGGCTTGCAAACCTGGGCTCAGCAGGGCCCCTGCTCCTTAGCTATGGTCAAGAAGCCGTCCTGTTCACCAACAGCACCCACACCATTCTGTACAGCGTTGCAGGATCCAGCAGTGTCAGTCTAAGTTCTGATGCTTCTGGGTCATCAGTCATCAACGTTGTTGGGGACATCATCAACCTCAGTGGTTCCCAAGTGGGCATTACGGGGAACTTGACAGTCACAAATACAGCGACAGGCTCAACACGGCCTGCGCCACCTGCTTACAGTACCCATGAGGCCTTCCTTGCAGACCTGTCTGATGCTACCCTTATTGCGACCTACTACTACAATCACAGCGACGAGGGAAACTTCACTCAGGTGCACTCCTACTGAATTGGTCTGTCTGGCTGTCTATGCTTTGCGTATCTCCTTGCATGTATGCCAGTGTGCGCTGTGCTACAGCTCATGTGGTGCACATCACAACATGCAAGCGTACGAGAGTGACACTACCTAAGCTGGTGCATTGTCATGCAGAGTCAATGCTGCCAGGCGCATATGCAATCTTGCACATGCGTACAACATAAGCCTCAGAACTGTCAGGTGCCTATTTGGGCACGACACGCCATTATCACATGCAGCATTGGTCCCTGAGTCACAGTCAATTTCAGAGCGTCGTCCATGCTGGTTTTGCAACATGTAAGATTTCATGCAAGCAAGCTTGATGCTGCAGATTCTGATGGATGGTCCCTACCAGGACAACTACCTTATCATACCAGATAGCAGTGGCATCTTTGTCGTGGATGCTTTTGAGCCTTTGTTCATAGATACTGGAGGTGCTGTCTACCTGGCTGAGGATCTTATCACAAGTGTGGGTCAGCTAGTGGCTGGCAGTATTGGTCGTGGATTTGGTAAGCCCCTTGTTGCTGACATTGCAGGCAAATTGCCAGTACAAGATATTGACACGGTTCTGTTGTTTGCTACGCACCAAAGCTGTGATGTCTACCTGCCAAGCCCCAATAGTGCATGGCTGATGTACAGGGCAAAGCATGTGGGCAAAAGCTGTCCAGTCTTGCTGTAACTGTCTGTGTTTGCAGAAGATCACTTATTGGGCAGGTTTTCTTGAAGCTGTACATACTTGCAGGCAACATCTATGCCCCAGGCAGCACTCTGGGCATGTCCAATGTGAGCATTATCGTCAAGGGAAGTGCAGCAAGCGGGTCAGGGGACCAATTGCTGGGTAGCCTTGTAGGCAGGTCAGGCGGTGCTGGTGTGCCAAACCTTTTTCTGGGAGCAGCCAATGCAACTACATCAGTGCCTCAGGGAGGTGAGACTCAACTTTTGCCGACATCTTTTGCTTTTTGGCATTGCTTTGAGCTCAGAATGTGACATTCTCTGCGCACGTTCAACTTGCTAGTGTCATGCTTGAGACAGTACTGTTACACCCATGACCAGTTAGGTACACCCATGCTGCAATCACATGCAAAATGGTACCAGGCAGCTTCAGGCGAAGCAATGTTTGCTCCACATACCAGTTCGCTCACATTACAATCTGTCGCAAACAGCTTCGGTGCAGAGAACAGTGTTTGCCAGGGGACTTGAAAGGGGTTACACTTTATTGCAGGTAGTCTGGTGCTGGCAGCTGGAAATAGCCAAGGCATCGCCGGCGGCAACGTCACCATCACAGCAGGCTCAGCTCTCCCTGGCAATGCCGTTTCCTCCATCCAGCTCTTAGGCACCAACAGCCTGGGCAGTGCAGGTATGTCAGCCTTGATGTCATCATTGCATGCAAAGACCCAATCTGCATACTTAAACACAGACAACATTTCACGCTTGGCCCCCTGTACAAAGGTATTTGCACCGGCGGCTTGGCCTCTGGCATCCTTCATGATGCCACAATCAGCACCTTTGCTTAGCGCTTGTAATCTGTTCAAGTTCTTCGTGCAGGTGACATCATTCTCAGCAGCACAGGCACAGTGCTTGTCCAAGCACCCTTCACTGCTTCCTCCAGTGTCACTCTCGGCAGCACTGCATCAAACACACTCATAGTGCCAGCAGTGGCCACCTTCCAGGCGTCAGCTTCAGTGGCAGGTGCCCTCACAGCACATGGCAATGTCATTTTGGGAGACTCAGCAGCACAGACGCTGCAGGTCAACGCTGTCACCACATTTGCCTCAGGACCAGTCACCATCAATGCTGCCATAGTCGCCAACGGTGCCTTGACTGTTGCTGGCAACACAGTGTTGGGCACCTCTGCAGGGGGACAGACAGTGACAGTATATGCTGCCACAACCTTTGCTCCTGCTGCAAGCATTGTGGCGAACGCAGTGCTGACTGCTAATGCTGCAGTTGCTGCCAATGCTGATGTGTCTGTGGCTGGGACTCTGAATGCAGCCGGAAACACTATCCTAGGAGCAAGTGGCAGCCAGACCCTGACAGTGAACGCTGTGACCACCTTTGCCTCTTCTGCGCCCATCACTGCCAATGCTGCCCTTCTTGCCAATGCCGCCTTCACAGCTGCTGGCAACACAGTGCTGGGCGCCACTGCTGGTGGGCAGACGTTGACTGTGAATGCCCAAACCACTTTTGCTCCCACTGCTGGGCTCATCACAGCCAATGCTGCCATACTTGCCAACGCTGCTTTCGCAGCTGCTGGCAACACAGTGTTGGGGACCTCTGCTGGTGGGCAGACACTGACAGTGAATGCTCAGACCACCTTCAGTCCCACTGCTGGGCCCATAACAGCTAACGCTGCAGTTCTTGCCAATGCTGCTTTGACTGCTGCCGGCAACACAGTGTTGGGCACCTCTGCCGGTGGGCAGACGCTGACAGTCAATGCCCAGACCACCTTCACTCCCACTGCCGGGCCCATAACAGCCAATGCTGCAATTCTTGCCAATGCGGCCTTCACAGCTGCTGGCAACACAGTGTTGGGCACCTCTGCGGGAGGACAGACAGTGACAGTATACGGTGCCACAACCTTTGCAACCGGCGCAAACATTGTGGCAAATGCAGCGCTGACTGCTAATGCTGTAGTCACCGCCAATGCAGACTTGTCTGTGGCTGGCACCCTGAATGCAGCTGGCAACACTGTTCTGGGCACGAGTGGCAGCCAGACCCTGACAGTGAACGCTGTGACCACCTTTGACCCTGCAGCAAGCATTGTGGCAAATGCAGCGCTGACTGCTAATGCTGCAGTCACTGCCAATGCTGCTCTGTCTGTGGCTGGAACTCTTAGTGCAGCTGGCAACACTGTCCTGGGCACAAGTGGCAGTCAGACCCTGACAGTGAATGCTGTGACCACCTTTGCTCCCGCTGCAAGCATTGTGGCAAATGCAGTGCTGACTGCCAATGCCGCAGTCACTGCCAATGCTGCTCTGTCTGTGGCTGGAACCCTGAATGCAGCTGGCAACTCTGTCCTGGGCACAAGCGGCAGTCAGAGTCTAACAGTCAACGCTGTGACCACCTTTGCCTCTTCTGCGCCCATCACCACCAATGCTAACATCACTCTTGCCTACTCCACCGCCCTGAACGCCTTTGGCAATGCAACCATTGGTACCAACAGCAGCAACGTGCTCACAGTCAACGCTGCTACTGCTTTCGCTGGTCCAGTCCAGTTGCTTGCAGATGTTGCTGCGAACACAGCCTCTGCTCAACTGGGCTTCCAAAGGCGCATTGGCGACACTGGGGCAGTTGATACCAACACCCCCGTTGGCAGTGTCCTGTTCAGTGCGTGGGATGGCTCAGCATATGCTCCTACTGCCCAAATCCGCTCCATGCATACGGTGAGATGCTTCATGTTTGTCCATCTTTCAAGCCTGCTTGCAATTGCATGCTGACAAGTCCGTCAAAACAGAAGACACTGGACTACTATATAGCAGTGCATTTCTTAAGCAAATGAGCTATTGGCAGAGTTACAATGCAGCCCGCCAGTGATGCACCATGCAAAAGTCCTTGCTCAGCGACATCCGAGTCTGATGCTGCACAATGGCTAATCTACCGGCTTCTTGCAAAGTCTGTCATCATCCAGCATGACATGAATTGCATACGAGTGGCATTCAGATCACAAAACTTTCCATTGTTGCCTGAGATGGAAAACACAGTGTCAAAGATGTTAGGCTCCTAGCGTATATATTCTTATAGGAATGGAGACAGCTGCAAACCACCTTTTGTCCACAACGAAGTTACTACAAACCTCTGGACATGTTGCAGGATGTTGCTGGAGGCCATGGCGGCAGCTTGATGTTCTGCACCACTCCAGCAGGCGTGTCTACAGCAGCAGTGGACAGGCTGACTATTGACGCCACAGGCACCGCAGCTTTTACAGGTGATGCAAGCATTGCTGGCAACCTGGCAGTTGTAGGCAATACTGTTCTTGGTACAAGTGGCGGGACCCAGTCTGTGACTGTCTATGCTGGGACAACATTTGCTGCTGGGGCGCCTCTTACAGCCAATGCCCCAGTCACTCTGAACGGCAATGTTGTCATGGGGGCAACTGGCAGTCAGACACTGACTGTCAATGCTGCCACCACCTTCAATGCACCAACTGTCACCAATGCTGCTGTTGCCATCAGCAATGGCCATCTGTTCAGTGCTCTTGGAAACAGCGTGCTGGGGACTAGCAGCAGCAACACTCTTGCAATCAATGCTGCAACCACCTTTGCACCAGGGGCAGCTGTTATTGCCAATGCTGCTGTCACCGTCAGCAACGGCAATCTGTTCAGCGCTCTGGGTGATGCTGTTCTTGGAACAGCAAGCGGCACCAACACCCTGACAGTCAACTCTGCCACCACCTTTGCACCCACAGCACCCATCACTGCAAATGCTCCCTTGACTGCAAATGGCAACGTGGTGTTGGGCAGCAGCGGCAGCCAGAGCTTGACAGTCAACGCTGTAACCACTTTCTCACCCTCAGCACCCATCACTGCCAGCGGTGGTTTGACAGTCAGCAGCAGCAGCACCTTCAGCGCTTTGGGCAACACAGTTCTGGGTAGCCCCAATTCCGGCAGTACCCTCACTATCAACTCAGCTGTAACATTTGCTAGCACACAGCCCTTCACCATTGGTGCAAATTTGACAGTCAATGGCAATACTACTTTGGGTCTGAACAGCAGCCAGGTGCTTGTGCTCCAGGCCTCTTCCATCATCTCAGGACAAGTTACTGCCAATGCAGCAATCACTGTCAGCTCAGGCAACACCCTCAGCGCTCTGGGCAACACAGTCATTGGCACAGATGGCACAAACACCTTGCTGGTCAATGCCGCAACCACCTTTGCCTCTTCTGCCCCCATCACTGCCAATGCTGTACTGACAGTGCTTGCCAGTGCAACCCTAGGAGCCGCCAGCAGCCAGACCCTGACAGTGCAGGCATCCTCAACCTTCGCTGCGCCTGTCACTGCCAATGCTGCTGTCACTGTCAGGAATGGCAACGTGTTCAGTGCCCTGGGCAATACAGTTCTGGGTTCAGCAGGCGGGACAAACACCTTGACAGTCAATGCTGCAACCACCTTTGCTGCAACAGTCACAGCCAATGCTGCAGTGACTGCCAATGCTGCCCTCACAGTTGCTGCTAGCAATCTGTTCAGTGCTTTGGGGGATGCAGTGTTGGGCACAGCAGCTGGCAATAACATCCTCACAGTCAACTCTGCCACCACTTTTGCATCCTCAGCACCTGTCACAGCCAATGGCAATGTTGTGTTGGGGTCAAGCGGCAGCCAGAGTCTGACTGTAAAGGCAACCACCACCTTTACCTCTTCAGCACTCATCACTGCCAATGCTGCTGTTACAGTCAATGCTGATGTCACTGTCAATGGGGGCAACACATTCAGTTCCCTTGGCAGAACAGTCCTTGGAACCAGTGCCACAGACACACTGGCGATTTATGCAAGCGCCAGCTTCAATGCTGGGTTTTCAATGTTCAGCAACAGTGGCACAGCTGGCAGTGGGGCGGTGCTGGGCTTCCAGAGGCAGAATGCTGGCGCTGCTGTCACCAGCGGCTTTGTGCTGGGCAGCATCCTCTTCAGCGGCTACGATGGCTCTGTGCAGGGACCGACTGCTCAGATACGCTCTGTCTTCACGGTCCGGGCCCATGTCGTCTTTGGCTGTTGTGCCAACAACGATGCAGTATGCACAGAAGTTGCTTGAAGCTTGTGGTAACGTGCTGAGGGACATTACATGGCTCCTTTATTCAAGAAGGCCATCACCTCAACTGCCGATTCCGCTCTACACAAGATGCAACTCCCCTTACTTTGCCATTTAGTGTGACTACACCAAACTGCAACTTCAAGTGCACGGCACTGACTTTGCGTGAGTTATGCTCGCAGGATGCAACTGGCAAGACAGGCGGCAACTTGGTGTTCAGCACCACCACCACCGCCAGCACTAGCAGCAGCAGTGGGCAGCCGGTAGACCGCCTCACCATTGACAGCACTGGTCTTGCCAGCTTCTCCGGAGGCCTCTCCCTCACCACCTCCACCTCCACCCTCGACGTTGCAGGCAGCACTGTGCTGGGCACCTCAGGTAGCCAGACCCTCACGGTCAATGCTGCCACCACCTTCGCATCTACATCTCCCATCACTGCCAATGCTGCTGTCACAGTCAGCGGCAGCAGCAACACTTTCACTGCAGCAGGCAGCACCATCTTGGGCACCTCAGGCAGCCAAACTCTCACCGTCAATGCTGCCACCACCTTTGCTTCTACAGCTCCTATCACTGCCAATGCTGCTGTCATTGTCAGCGGCAGCAGCAACACTCTCACTGCAGCAGGCAACACTGTCCTCGGCACCTCAGGCAGCCAGACTCTCACTGTCAATGCTGCCTCTGCATTTGCTAGCCCCGTGACTGTCACCTCCTTGCTCACAGCTAGCGGCAATGTAGTGCTAGGCGCCACCAACAGCCAAAGCCTGACAGTGCAGGCTGTGACATCTTTCACAGCACCAGTCAGCTTGAGTGCAGATACCACTGTGGCTGCTAGCAACACATTCAGCGCTCTGGGCAACACGGTCCTTGGCACCAGTGGCAGCTCAAGTACTGTCACAGTCAATGCTGCCACAGTGTTCAGTCCCACAGCACCAGTCACAGCCAATGCCAATGTCACCCTTGCCTACAACAGCGCCTTCAATGCTTCTGGCAATGCAACTATTGGCACCAACACCAGCAACGGTCTGACAGTCAATGCTGTCAGCACATTTGCAGCGCCTGTGACTGTCAGTGCTAACGCAGTGCTTGGCGCTAGCAGCAGCCAGACCTTGGCTGTGCAGGCAACCTCTACTTTTCAGGCACCAGTCACTGTCAGCACAGGGAATGCATTTGCCGCTTTGGGCAGTTCCACTCTTGGGACAAGTGCCACAGACACCTTGACTGTCAATGCTGCCACAACCTTCAACGCTGCTACTGTCTTCAATCAACCCACCACCTTCAGCTCACAGCCTGCATTTGATGCCGGCATGGACCTGTTCAGCAACAGCAACACAGCTAGCAGTGGGGCGGTGCTGGGCTTCCAGAGGCAGAATGCTGGTGCTGCAGTCACCAGTGGCTTTGTGCTGGGCAGCATCCTCTTCAGCGGCTATGATGGTGCTGTCCAGGGACCTACTGCCCAGATACGCTCTGTCTTTACAGTAAGTTTGACTGGTCTCACCTTGCTGGCCTGTGCAACATGTGACACCATCTTGTTGTGTGTTTGTCAGCAGGTACTCAGGCACCAGCCTGCCTGTGTTGTGTTGACGATGAGAGCTTTTTCTGGCACCTCTGCAAAGCCTTGTGCTGCGAGCTGCATACCCAGGCATTGCTCAGCCATTAAGCTTGCATGAACTGTTGCAGAAACCTGTGTTTTAGCTCTGACACCTCATGCTGTGAGCGCAGAGCCGTCACAGATTTGTTGAATCTAAAATGATATGTTGAAGTTGCAGCTGTCACTTGATTGTCAGTCATCTACACTACCATGATACACCGAGCATTTTATTCAGAGATGCTATAGATTCATGTGACTTGCGCTGTTCTGTCAAACTGTATTGGTTCTGATCAAGTGCCTATTGCCGGCCACACCATCAGAGCCGCAACAGAAAGCAAGGCCAGTCATCAGTTCTGCAAGAAGTGATCAAACTTTGACTGCAGGATGCAACTGGCAGTACAGGCGGCAATCTGGTGTTCAGCACCACCACAGCTGGCAGCACCAGCAGCAGCAGTGGGCAGCCGGTGGACCGCCTCACCATTGACAGCGTCGGTCTGGCCACCTTCACTGGCGGCCTCTACCTCTCCACCTCCACCTCCACCCTCAATGTTGCAGGCAGCACCATCTTGGGCACCTCAGGCAGCCAGGCTCTCACTGTCAATGCTGCCACCACCTTTGCTGCCACAGCTCCTGTTACTGCCAACGCTGCTCTCAGTGCTCTGGGCAACGCTGTACTAGGCACAGCTGGAGCCAGCAACACCCTCACAGTCAATGCTGTGACCACCTTTGCTGCCACAGCTCCCATCACTGCCAGTGCTCCTGTTACTGTAACAGCAGGCAATGCCTTCAGAGCATTTGGTAACACAGTGCTAGGTACTGTTGGCAGCAGCAACACCCTGACAGTCAACTCTGCCACCACCTTTGCTGCAGCGGCAACCATCACTGCCAATGGTGATGTCACAGCAAATGGCAACATGGTACTAGGAGCAAGTGGCAGTCAGAGCCTGACAGTCAAAGCCACTACCCAGTTTGCATCCACAGCACCTGTCACTGCCAATGCTGCAGTGATTGTTAGGAATGGCAACACATTCAGCTCGCTTGGCGCCACAGTGCTGGGAACCAGTGCTACAGACACATTGCAAGTGTATGCTTCATCCACATTCAACGCTGCTATGCAGCTGTTCAGCAACAGTGGCACAGCTGCTAACAGTGCTGTGCTGGGCTTCCAGAGGCAGAATGCAGGCAATGCTGTCACCAGCGGTTTTGTGCTGGGCAGCATCCTCTTCAGCGGCTATGATGGTGCTGTGCAAGGACCAACTGCCCAGATACGCTCTGTCTTCACGGTGAGGTCTAAAGGCCCAGAGCTGATTGCGTGTCTATGCCATGTTGAACAAGCAGAGCAGGGTACTGAGCTGTCAAGCATTTGCAAATCAGCAATGTGGTGTACTGCCTCACACTCAAGACCAGAAACACAGTAGCATCTGCAGATCTGTGGCAAGCTCGCGGGCCAGCATGCATGCGCCATCAGGGGAAGTCTGCTAGATGACGTGCAAGGCACCAAGTATTTCAGCATTGAAAGCACCGTGTCCTGTCTACGAGTTTTGATGACGTCACTGCTGCTTGATGCCTGTTCATGTGGCAAGACTGCAAGCACCTTTTTGCTATGCAGGATGCAAACGGGAACACAGGTGGCAATTTGGTCTTCAGCACCACCACGACTGGCAGCACTAGCAGCAGCAGTGGGCAGCCGGTGGACCGCCTCACCATTGACAGCACCGGCACGGCCACCTTCACTGGCAGCCTATCTCTCACCACCTCCACCTCCATCCTCAACGCCGCTGGCAGCACCATCCTTGGAACCTCAGGCAGCCAGACGCTCACTGTCAATGCGGCCACCACCTTTGCATCTACAGCCACGATCACTGCCAATGCTGCTGTTACAGTCAGTGCAGCCAACACGTTCACTGCTGCTGGCAATGCAGTGCTGGGCACCAGCGGTAGCAGCAGCACGCTCACAGTATACAGCGCTTCCACCTTTGCCTCTACAGTCACAGCCTCTGGTGCATTGACTGCTAATGCAGCTGTCACAGCCAACAATGCCTTCAATGCATACGGAAACTCCATCCTCGGTGCTAGCGGCGGCAGCAGCACCCTCACTGTGAATGCCCTCACAACCTTTGCAGCTGCTGTCATTTCAAATGCTCCTGTCACAGTTGCTGGCAGCGCCACGTTCAGTGCTTTGGGCAACACTGTCATTGGCACAGCTGGCACCAACACTCTGACAGTCAATGCTGCCACCACCTTTGCAGCAACAGCACCTGTCACCTTCAACGCTGGCTTTTCAATGTTCAGCAACAGCAACACAGCTGGCAGTGGGGCAGTACTGGGCTTCCAGAGGCAGAATGCTGGCGCTGCTGTCACCAGCAGCTTTGTGCTGGGCAGCATCCTCTTCAGCGGCTACGATGGTTCAGTCCAAGGACCCACTGCCCAGATACGCTCTGTGTTCACTGTAAGTCTGCACTAATTGCATGCTGATTCTGCCTACCTGGGGTACATACACACATGTGTATTGGGCCTTGCTTTGTGCCAAGCACTGCTTGCACACGGTGTTGCCTCAAGTCTGAGTCCATTCCAGGCATTAGGAAGTTGCCATGCATGCACACATACAGCAAGAGGGTGCAGCTCAACGCTGCATGCTGTGAGTTGGTTTGCGCCCAATGTCCTTGTTACATGATTATTCCACCAGAGAAGCCTGTGCATGCAATCAAAAGCCTGTGCATGCATTACAAAGCCTGTGCATGCAACCAGAAGCCTGTGCAGCCTACTGCTCAGGTGTGATCGGGTAGCTTTGCCTGCTATAGCACATGATGCCAGATATGCCAAGGCAGCCTTGCAGCCTGCAAATTCAGTGCGGTGTGATGCAGGATGCGACTGGTAACACAGGTGGCAGCCTGGTGTTCAGCACTACCACTGCCGGCAGCACTAGCAGCAGCAGTGGGCAGCCGGTGGACCGTCTCACCATCAACAGTGTCGGCCTGGCCACCTTCACCGGCGGCATCTACCTCTCTACCGCCACCTCAACTCTCAATATTGCTGGCAGCACCATCTTGGGCACCTCAGGCAGTCAAACGCTCACTGTCAATGCTGTGACGACCTTTGCTGCCACAGCTCCCATCACTGCCAATGCGGCTTTCAATGCCGTTGGCAACACTGTTCTGGGCACAGCTAGCGGCAGTAACACTCTGACTGTCAATGCTGCTTCTACATTTGCTGCAGTCATGACAGCCAACGCTGCTTTGACTGCCAACAACGCTTTCAATGCTTTGGGTAACACTGTTGTGGGCACTGCTGGCGGCAGCAACACCCTCACCGTCAATGCTATCACTATATTTGCAGCCGCTGTCACAGCTAATGCTGCAGTTACTGTCAACAATGTGTTGACTGTGTCTGGCAATGCAGTCATAGGCAGCAGCAGCAGCACTTCTCTTACTGTCAATGCCATCAGCACCTTTGCAGCTGCTGCCACAGTCAGTAACAGCAACACTTTCAGCTCGCTTGGCAACACTGTCATTGGCACAGCAGGCAGCAACACACTCACTGTCAATGCTGCCACCACCTTTGCAGCAACAGCACCCGTGGCTGCTAATGCTGCTGTCACCTTCAATGCTGGGTCTCAGATGTTCAGCAACAGCGGCACTGCAAGCAGTGGGGCAGTGCTAGGCTTCCAGAGGCAGAATGCTGGAAGTGCTGTTTCCAATGGCTTTGTTCTGGGCAGAATTCTGTTCAGTGGGTACGATGGCTCTGTTCAGGGAGCAAGTGCCCAGATACGGTCTGTCTTCATGGTAAGTACTCGTATGCACGCAATGTGTTGATATGTGCAGACACAGTATCAGTCCTAGCAAGAAGACAGCTTCTCACCATCACCCACAAGGCTTGTGAAGCGCCATGCCATTGATCACAGTCCTGCAATCTCTGTCCTGGAATGCCATGTGACTCTTCTGAACCATGATGAGCATTGCTGTGCATTGCTAGCATGCTTTTGTGGACAGCAGCGTGCCTGTGTTCACATGCAATGGTGACAGTCAAGTCTGCTCAAGTCTTCAGTCCTGCCTAGCATGACTTGTGGCTAAATGTGCAAGCATGAGATGACAGCCCTGCAAGCAACTCTGGCAGTGAGCGCACAGTACCATGCAGGACACAACTGGGAACACAGGCGGCAGTTTGGTGTTCAGTACCACCACAGCTGGCAGTACTAGCAGCAGCAGTGGACAGCCAGTGGACCGCCTCACCATTGACAACACCGGCCTGGCCACCTTCAATGGTGGCGTGTCCCTCACCACCTCCACCTCCACCCTCAATGCTGCTGGCAGCACCGTCCTGGGCACCTCAGGCACACAGACGCTCACTGTCAATGCTGCCACCACCTTTGCTGCCACAGCCACCATTGTCTCTAGTGCGGCCATCACAGCAAATGCTGCTGTGACTGCCAATGCTGCTGTTACAGTCAGTAACACCAACTTGTTCAGCTCATTAGGCAACACTGTCATTGGCACAGCTGGCACCAACACGCTGACGGTCAATGCTGCAACAACCTTTGCAGCAACAGCGCCCATCACTGCTAATGCTGCTGTGACCTTCAATGCTGGCTTTCAGTTGCTCAGCAACAGTGGCACAGCTGGCAGTGGGGCAGTGCTGGGCTTTCAGAGGCAGAATGCTGGCGCTGCTGTTACCAATGGCTTTGTGCTGGGCAGCATCCTCTTCAGCGGCTACGATGGCTCTGTACAAGGGCCCTCTGCCCAGATACGCTCTGTCTTCACGGTAAGCTAACCCTGAACATTGCTTTGCTTTTCCTATTGACAGACATGACCAACATTTGAAACAGATCTTGCAAAGCTTACTTGGAACAGCAGAGCCAGACAGTGTTCAATCCACCATGTGCTTCAAACCAGCATGCTGCATACTGCATTGTGCTGTATGATATTGTACTGTGTTGCATTGCATGATGTGCCACTGTTTCGCGTTGAACTGGATTGGATTGGGCTGGACTGTGCTGTACAGCCTACCAGCTTGTTGCATCTGTTCTCTGAGAATATTTTGACGCTCTTGTACTGTATTGCAGGATGCTACTGGCAAAACAGGTGGCAACCTGGTGTTCAGTACCACCACTGCTGGTAGCACAAGCAGCAGCAGTGGGCAGCCTATGGACCGCCTTACCATTGACAGCGCCGGTCTGGCGACCTTCACTGGCGGCCTCTACCTCTCCACCTCCGCCTCCACCCTCAATGCTGCTGGCAGCACCATCCTGGGCACCTCAGGCAGCCAGACTCTCACTGTCAATGCTGCCACCACCTTTGCTGCCACAGCTCCCATCACTGCCAACGCTGCTGTGACTGTCAGTGGCAGCAGCAACACGTTCACTGCAGCAGGCAGCACTGTCCTGGGCACTTCCGGCAGCCAGACCCTCACGGTTAATGCTGTCACGACCTTTGCTGCCACTGCTCCCATCACGGCCAATGCAGCTTTCAGTGCACTGGGCAATACTGTACTGGGCACAGCTAGCGGCAGCAACACCCTGACTGTGAACGCCGCCTCCACTTTTGCTGCTGCTATCACAGTCAATGCTGCAGTCACTGTCAACAACGCCTTGACTGCATCTGGCAACACTGTCATAGGCAGCAGCAGTGGCAGCAGCACTACGCTCACTGTCAATGCTATCAGCACCTTTGCATCTGCTTTGACCGTCAATGCTGGTGGTACATTCAGCGCTTTGGGCAACACTGTCATTGGCACAGCTGGCACCAACACTCTGACAGTCAATGCTGCCACCACCTTTGCAGCAACAGCACCTGTCATCTTCAACGCTGGGTTCTCAATGTTCAGCAACAGCGGCTCAGCTGGCAGTGGGGCAGTGCTGGGCTTTCAGAGGCAGAACGCTGGCGCTGCTGTCACCAGCGGCTTTGTGCTGGGCAGCATCCTCTTCAGCGGCTATGATGGTGCTGTCCAGGGACCAACTGCCCAAATACGCTCTGTATTTACGGTAAGCAATTCTCTGTCCGGTCACATCCTTCATGACGCGTGCTGTGAGTAGTAGCAATGACAACAACAGCAGCAGCGGCATTCAGAACTTGAAACCAGTGTCATTGTAGTTGTTTTTGTCCTGATCACCACCAAAAGCATTTATGTCAGACTCTGAATTGTCACTGATCACGACATTTGCAGCAGATGTTGACAGCAAGCCCACACAGTAGTTTGTGTCTTGAACAGTATGATCTGCTGTGCACCTTGCATGTGCGTACCCATGAGATAAGGCAGCAGCCTGTGTGGCGTCGAGTTGCACCAATTGGCTGATCAAACAGATAGACATAAGCTTGTACAGCGAGACTTTGATGATTTTGTGACTACAACAAGGGCTTGAAGGGCAGCAGACTGGAAAAGGAGCTCAAAAGGCATTATGCACATACATCTTGCCATCTGCAAGCAGAAATGACTGATCCACATTGCATAACTTGCAAGTCACCAAGAGGCTCACCCCTGGCAGGAAGTGTGTGTGACATTGTGAGCTGTTCCAAAGGCTTTGCACACAGCGCAAAAGACGCACAACAATGTCATGATGTGACTGCTATGCAGGATGCAACTGGCAGCACAGGAGGCAATCTGGTGTTCAGCACCACCACAGCCGGCAGCACTAGCAGCAGCAGTGGGCAGCCAGCAGACCGTCTCACCATTGATAGCACTGGCCTTGCCACCTTCACAGGTGGCGTGTCCCTCACCGCCTCCACCTCCACCCTCAATGCTGCTGGCAGCACTGTCCTGGGCACCTCAGGCAGCCAGACCCTCACTGTCAATGCTGCTACCACCTTTGCTACCACAGCCACCGTCACTGCCAATGCTGCAGTCCGAGTCAATGCTGGCAACCTGTTCAGCGCTCTGGGGAACAGTGTGCTGGGAACTAGCAGCAGCAACACCCTGACGGTCAATGCTGCCACCACTTTTGCATCAGGGGCAGTACTCATTGCCAATGCTGCTGTCACTGTCACCAGTGGTAGCACTTTCAGTGCCCTTGGCAATGCGGTGATAGGTACCAGCAGCAGCAACACCTTTGCAGTCAACGCTGTCACAACCTTCGCAACAGGGGCAACTCTCACAGCTAACGCCGCTATCAACGCTAACGCTGCAGTCACTGCCAATGCTGCTGTGACAGTCAGCAGCCCAAACACCTTCAGCGCTCTAGGCAACACAGTGATAGGGACCAGTGGCAGCAACACCTTAGCAGTGAATGCCGCCACCACCTTTGCTACAGGAGCAATTGTTACAGCTAATGCTGCTGTCATTGCCAATGCTGCTGTCACTGCTAATGGTGCAGTCACTGCCAATGCTGCTGTGACAGTCAGCAGCCCCAACACCTTCAGTGCACTTGGCAATGCAGTGATAGGCACCAGTGGCAGCAACACCTTAGCGGTGAATGCTGCCACCACCTTTGCAACAGGAGCAACTGTCACAGCCAATGCTGCTGTCATTGCAAATGCTGCTGTCACTGCTAATGGTGCTGTGACTGCCAATGCTGCTGTGACAGTGAGCAGCCCCAATCCCTTCAGTGCGCTTGGCAATGCAGTGCTAGGCACCAGTGGCAGCAACACCCTCACTATCAATGCTGTGACCACCTTTGCATCAACAGCAGCCATCACTGCCAATGCTGCTGTGACAGTGAGCAGCCCAAACACTTTCAGTGCTCTGGGCAGTGCAGTGGTTGGTACCAGTGGCAGCAACACCCTCACAGTCAATGCTGTGACCACCTTTGCTTCCACAGCACCCATCATTGCCAACGCCAATGCAACTGTCAGCTATGGCAGCAACTTCAGCTCATTGGGCAACACCATCATTGGACAGAACAGCAGCAGCAGCTTGACCATCTACGCCACCACACAGTTTGCTGCTGGGTTCCAGATGTTCAGCAACAGCGGCACAGCTGGCAGTGGGGCGGCGCTGGGCTTCCAGAGGCAGAATGCTGGCGCTGCTGTCACCAGCGGTTTTGTGCTGGGCAGCATCCTCTTCAGCGGCTATGATGGCTCTGTGCAAGGACCCACTGCCCAGATACGCTCTGTCTTCACAGTAAGTTGTGCTGAAATGCAACCAACGCTGGCAAGCAGCCTTGTGCATAATATGCCTACACAAACCTTGCATGTCTGCATCGGGCTGCAACCTCTTGCAACAAGTTGTCAGTACATTGCAGTACAAGCCTCAGACAGACACAGCATGATCTTTCCAAAAGCTCTGCACAAGCATGTATTGCAACACATAACCTGTGAGCACACACCACATGCAGTGACTTTTTCTTGTAACGGCTGCTTTCTTTCCCCAGCAAGCTGCCCTTACATCGAATTGTCCTTACTCAGAGGTGCCACTGCAGTCAGGTACCAGCTGCATCGTCCTTACATTGAGAATCTGCTTACGTCGAGTGTCCTTAAACAGAGAAGTTACTGTACATCTGTGAAGATGTAGATAGCAACAAGCATCTTGCTTTGCCTCAGCCATGAAGCAATAGGCTCCTCACACAAAGTGCTGTCGTCATGCAGGATGCTACTGGTAACACAGGCGGCAACCTGGTGTTCAGCACCACCACCGCTGGCAGCACAAGCAGCAGCAGCGGGCAGCTGGTGGACCGCCTCACCATTGATAGCACTGGTCTGGCCACCTTCACTGGCGGCCTCTACCTCACCACGTCTACTGCAACCCTCACAGCTGCCGGCAGCACTATTCTTGGAACATCTGGCAGTCAATTACTCACTGTCAATGCTGTGACAACCTTTGCCGCCACAGCTCCCATTACTGCCAACGCTGCTGTGACTGTCAGCGGCAGCAGTAACACCTTCACTGCAGCAGGCAACACAGTGTTAGGCACCAGCAGTGGCAGCAACAGCCTCACAGTCTACGCTACAGCTACTGTCAGCAGTGGCTACACCTTCAATGCCCTAGGCAACACTGTGCTTGGCAGCAGCTCCAGCAACAGCCTTACTGTCAAATCAGTCACCACTTTTGCATCAGCAGCGACCATCACAGCCAACGCTGCCATCACTGCCAATGCTGCTGTCCAAGTGACTGCTGGCAACACTCTCACAGCATCAGGCAACACAGTGCTGGGAAGCTCCTCAAGCAACAGCTTGACAGTGAATGCAGCTAGCACCTTTGGCGCTCAGGTCAGTGTCAACGCCGCAGCAACAGTCACTGGCCTGGCCACCCTTTCAGGTGGAGCAGCGCTTTCATCTCCAGTAACTGTCAACGGAGCTGCGCTTGCTACGGTGGCGACCTCGGCCAGGTTCACCGATCTGACCGGCCAGCCTCGAGTATATGCCGGTAGCAGCAGTTTCTCGAGCCTAACGAGCGGGTCGCCGACGCAGCCGGCAAACATCGGTGTCTGGTACGGCACCGTCGCGACCAACTCCAACAACGGTGTCGCAACAGCTTGGCCCACCGCCAATGGGCAATCCGGCGGCACAGCGTTGTTCAGCAGCATACTGTCTGTTACTGGTACTGTGTACAATGCGGCGGGATTTGCAAGTGTCACCAGCGTCAGCAGCGACCGCACCACTGTAACTCTGACTGCCTACACCGGCACTGGAGTGGCAAGTACGAATTTTCAATCCGCTCAATCAGCCGTCAATATCATGGTCAGCGTCATCGGCACTTACGCTTGATGAGATCCAATGCAAGCCAGCAAAGATGATCACAGTCAGGTGGCACACGCTTGACCGGTGTGAAATTTGAAGGCAGCAGGAGCATAGCGCAGCAGTGCCAGAGTCCTCATGTCTCCTTTCCGTTCTTCTTTTGCTCTTCTGCTTTTCTTCTTCAGCCTCCTCTGTTCAGCAGGCCTGAACTACAGCTCCTGGTCAGGTACACTATCCATTTGCCTGCACTTAGGCCTGTCTGCCTGTTGCATTGCATGCAGCTTTCAGCGAGGTCGACTGATGCAGCACATGCTTGTATTGCATACATCACACATTCGTAGCATCATGTAGAGGTTGCAGAGAGCTGTCAGCATTTGCAAAGTTGGCTTAGGCATGGAGCAAATTGCATGCAAGCAGCCTAATTTCAGCCTGCAAACAACAGAAAGCGATTGTCACCTAGTTGATGTCATGGTTATATGCATTCGAGCACAGCATTTTGTTCTGATCAGAACCAGCGCTGTGCAGGCGTAATATTTGTTCTCAGGCGCTGCTTGTGCAGCACTTCCAGGTCTAGAGAGCTCAGCTTTTGAAGGTGGACCGCATTTGGCATCAAGAATTGGGTTGCAGCCAAGGCACAGCCAGTTTGCAGGTACGACTATACAGTGAAGATTCAATCCAGTAGCACGCACACAGGGTGTCCTTGCAGCATGCTTGCTCGAAGTCACCTCCTGATGTCATATATACATATTCTTGCTGCACATGTCATCCAGCAGAGTTCCGTGAAGAGACATAGGCCAGCAGTTCTCCGTCCTTGCTGTGCTACAGTATCTTCTTGATGTAACAATGTGTGTATTTAGACAACAGACACTTTGCAGTCAGAATGGATTGGTTCGGTTCAAACTGCATTCTACTTGCAATGAGAATGTGTGTAAATCAAGTGCTTTTACATCAAGGGTTCATTGCACCAGGTCAGCTCAGCAAGCCAAAACAATTGAGGTGCAAAGGTTTCTGGCCACAAGAAGCCTGCAGCCAAGGCAGATGGAGCTGGTTGGCAAATCTGCTCCATACAGGTAGACTCTTTTCTTCATATGTCGACTGCATGTATTCCTAAAAATAATGTCCTCCCAGGACTTTGTCCTTACTCAGCGGTACCATTGCAGTCAGAGTGCAGTCCTTGGCTGCCAACTGCATTATTTATACCATGTGATACACTTGATTTATCGAACACAACTGCACAGGACATCCCATGCATTCTGTCAGACACATATTTTGCTTCTGCATCAGGAGATGAATCTGAGCCTATGGAACGTGTACGACATGTCCCTGAAGCACATGATGTGGGGCAATTTGTGAACATTGTTTTTAGCTTGTACAGGAAGCTCCAACAAGCTTCCCTGTGAAGCATGCAGAATTTCATTTGCCATCTTGTTGTTTCTTGTACTGAATGAGTTATCAATCATTGGCTGGGTTTGCGTGGCTTGGCTGACATGCTCTAACATGTGATTACGTGCTGCAGGACCAATGCTGGTTTCATGTTTAGCTTGATCAGCAGTCGGGAGCCTCCCTGGAGATCTTGGCATGTGACTGCAATCCCAGTACTAGTCATGTCACTCACAAGTCTTGGGTGCATTAGGCAAACAGCTTACGCATCAGATCCGCTTGAACTGCGCAGGTTTGCAGATGCATCTATAGGTTCAGGACCAAGCAATGTTGAGCGCAGTGTTGGGATAGCTTGTAGTTGCATGATTCATGCATTGAAGTATGCCGTCAGCCCGTTTACTGTGGGTCCACAACACTCATATCAGACTTTTTATTCTTTCTCAGTGTATCAGCCCTGTCCCTCTACATGCAAGGCTACTCTCCGTTCTCAGAGTACTACTACATCAACAAAATACCATCTTGTGTGCTAATTGGCAGATCAGACAATGCATACAGAATCTGGAACACAAATTTCCGGATTTACAACTAAGCAACCAACGCAGCAACTGTTTTTGAGTTGAGCTTCTGAGAAGTCTCTGCACTTCTGAACCTGCCTCTACATTGAAGAGTGCTAGCTATCAATCCCAAGGAAGACAGTCATTGGCTGTTGCAAAATCAGCGTCAACAATGCTTTGAACATGCAACTTCCTGCAGTTGTGCATACACGTAGCTGATGGCTGTCAATCATAGGTTTGAAACCGAAATTACTGTACGAATTCAAAGCTTGGGCGTGGGTGCTGTCAGATGCCATCTGAAGCTGCATTTGAGACTCTGGAGCAGTTCCCTGCAGTGACTTGCCAACAAATAGCAGCCTCAGCTGTGCTGAAGATCAGAGCCTGACAAGGGCAATGGTCATTGACATCCACTTGATGACCTGCTTTTAATTACATGCCTTTGAGAAGCAGGGCTCAAGCTTCTGGTGCGATTTGCCAGTCTTGGCGGGGACTTGGCCAGCTGCAAGCCAGGCCTTGAGGCCTCAAGCAAAGGCTGAAAATGCCAAATGTGTGTGCACCACACACAAGTGGAACCCCAAGCAGGCAACACAGCCTAGTAACTGCTCCCACCAGTGCAGCCTCACAGGTTGATTGTTCCAGACCCTAGTGAGAGCCATAGTATGTACTGTAATGCTCCAAGTTCTGCTGGTGCCGCTGCTGCTGCGCTTGATGTATTGAGAGTCGCTCTTGCTCCCGTGCTTCATACACAGCGCACAGCGCCTCATGCACACTATGCTCTATTTGCTGTGAGATACCATACTCATCATTGTTGAGGACCTCCCAAGTTGCAGCAGCTGCCATCTCCAGAAGCTGCTTCCTGTAAAATAAAATAGCTATTCGCCTTTTGGGAGCATTCAGTATGAGCCAAGACAAAGCAATACATCGAAAAGTGCAGCAGGGCCAAAAAATAATGAGCAAAACTCACTCATGTGCCTTTCTGAGTGCATCAAACAACTCTTTGCGTGAAAGCCTGTCCAAGTTGCTTGACTTGAAAATATCGCTCTGTGACACCAGTTCCTGCACCTGATTGGCGAGTTTGTCCTGCAAGGCGCAAATGGTTCAGCAGACCTCAGGGCTGTACTGTTGCTGGCAGAAGCAGGCAATAGTCCACACTGAGTGTGATGCTTTCATTACCGTTTGCTTGACAGCCTCCGTGACTTGCACTCGCATCTTGTCAAATGTTCCGTCTGCTTTGATCTTGTCCAAGACGTCCTTGCTGTCCGATGCAAGGTTGTCAGACATGTCTAGCAGTAGATCTCTCACGCTCTCTGGATGGCGTGCGCAAGCAAACTACTGGCATACATGCATGGCCCGCTCAACGGCCATTCCCATCAGTCGCGAGCGCATTAATGGCTCACGTCTGAGCTCAAGCTCTGCTTGGAAGTGCAACTTGAAGACCTTGCTTGAACTCGGGAAGATGAAACGGTGGCATGCTGCGCGCAAAGGTGAATGCTGCGCAGCATGTCGTAATGTTAGACTGATGCGCAACATCGCTGCGACGCTGCTTCCCGTCGAACAACCCATCGCTGAGAATACTAGAAGACACCTGAGCGTAAATCGCATTCTCATTGCGTTGTCCGCGCTGTCCCGACTCCCAGCTAAGAGCTACAGCGGCTGTACAGCATCGTAGGTTGACTGAAAGGCAAGTTTGCGATTTGCTGATGCTCGGCACTGCGGTCTTACATACTGAAGAAAGTGGACTTGTGCAATCACCAGCCGCGATCAAGTTGAATGCCATGCGGGAAGCAAGAATGTACTGACCGAAAGCCTGCTGTGCATGCAGAGCATGGGATCGAACGGCACGATGAAGGGCATTGTGGTGGCCAAGGCAGGCGGTGCAGAGAACTTGAAGTACGAAGACGCCCCCGCGCCGAAGCTGAATGACGGCCAAGTCTTGATCGAAGTGTACGCAACTGCATTGAATGGTGCAGACCTACTGCAAAGAGCTGGCAATTACCCCCCGCCACCAGGTAACATTGCTTTGTGCAACAGGCGCATCAAGGGAATCAGTAATATGCATATGATTGAAATCAGTTCCAATGAACACATGCCTTTTGAGACCGCCTGCAGCAGGTTGGACTTCTGCATGCCAGCATGTAACAGCATCACTGCTGGTACAGAATTTGGATCAAACACACCTTGACATCTGGATGCAGACATATGTCGACACAATCTGAATGCAGTTGTATGTTAGTAAATTGGCACATCGTGCTCAACAGCACGCAGCAGCCTTGTCTGCTATTGCATGCCACTTTGATTCTCCTAAAACACGATACCCAATTGGCCTCTGCAATCCTGATCAATAGGCATACCCATGCCTCATGCAACAGTCCTGTTGACACCACACAGACCAGTCACTGTCAAGCTGTGCACACAGGTGCAAGTGAAATCTTAGGTCTGGAGGTAGCTGGGGTCATCAGTGAAGTTGGCAAAGGCGTGAGCAAATTCAAGAAGGGTGACAGGGTCATGGCATTGCTTGATGGCGGTGGGTATGCAGAGTATGCAGTGGCGCCTGAGGGCTTTGTGATGCCTCTTCCAGATAATCTATCCTTTGCTGAAGGCGCTGGCATTCCAGAGGTGCAGTTCTGCCCGGTTGCCCCGCCCTGGTCCCCTGCCCTGTTGCCCTGCCCTGTTGTCCTGCCCTGTTGCCTAACCCTGCTGCGCTGCCCTGTTGTCCTGCCCTGTTGCCTCACCCTGCTGCGCTGCCCTGTTGCCCTGCCCTGTTGCCTCGCCCTGCTGCGCTGCCCTGATGTCCTGCCCTGTTGTCCTGCCCTGTTGTCCTGCCCTATTGCCTCACCCTGCTGCGCTGCCCTGTTGCCCTGCCCTGTTGTCCTGCCCTGTTGTCCTGCCCTATTGCCTCACCCTGCTGCGCTGCCCTGCTGCGCTGCCCTGTTGCCCTGCCCTGTTGCCTCGCCCTGCTGCGCTGCCCTGTTGTCCTGCCCTGTTGTCCTGCCCTGTTGCCTCACCATGCTGCGCTGCCCTGTTGCCCTGCCCTGATGCCTCGCCCTGCTGCGCTGCCTTGTTGCCCTGCTCTGCTGCGCTGCCCTGTTGCCCTGCTCTGCTGCGCTGCCCTGTTGCCCTGCTTTGCTCATCAGCAGCATCAAGCTTGCAGGCTTGCTTATGTGATCCTATGACCCAACCAGGTTCATACAGAAGCAGTGAAACGCCTGCAAACAATAAAGACTGCCTCGTTGCTATGCCTTGCTGCTTTCCTAGTGCATGGGACAGATACAGAAAGTGCTGAATGCTTTCCTGTTGTATGAAACAGTTACAGCAAGTGCTGTTTGGTTTCATCATTGTTTGGGACGCTTGCAGGCGGGCTGACTTGCATGTATGCCCTCCGCTGTGAAGCATGCTTTGCCCCCCNNTTCTCCCCCCCCCCCCCCCCGCAAAATGCATTTGAAAAGGCTCAGAATTGTACCTAAGCATTCCTGTCTCTGGCAATTGTATATCCATGCTGTGCCAAGTTGCAAAACAGGGCTGCAAGGATTTTGTGCTCGGTGTGCTCAAATGAGCTTGATTTTGAGTGCTGTGCAGCACTTCACTTCACAGCATGCTGCTTGTCTTATCGACATCAAAACAGCGGTACAGCAAACCTGGCAATGATGCATCCATCACAAGCCTGAAGTTCAGTAAAAACACTGCTGCTTCAGGTGTATCCAACAGCATATCTGGAGCTTGTCATGCTTGGTGGGCTGTCAGATAAAGCTCGATCCTGGACTGTTCTGCAGCACTTGCAGAAACTCACAGCACCCACAGCATGCTGCTGATCTGCTCACCATGGGGCTGAAACAAGTCAGTCTACCAGACATGATGCAACCTTTCCAGACCTGACACTCAGCAAAAACACTGCTGCTGCTGCAGGTGTTCCTGACAGCGTATCTTGAGCTTGTCATGCTAGGTGGACTCTTAAAAGGCCAAACCTGTCTCATACATGCTGGCGCCAGCGGTGTAGGTAAGTCTTTGCTGCATGATGCTAAACACAACAATGATTGGTGACATTGCCTATCATAGGTCTCGCACAAGTAACGTCTAGACAGGCGGCATGATGCTTGTGCACAGACTTTCTGCTGGGAGACTGCAAGACTGCAAGCATGTAAGCAAGACGCAATGGCATGCAGGGTTGTGCAGTGGCACTATCTCCTATCTTGCTTACAAGTTCAGAGTTCAGCATGTTGCAGCTGTCACTGCCCAGCAATCATATTGCTCTGGCACTGCTGGCATGTACTTTTTGGCTCATCAAGTGGCGTTACAGTGCATCTGTCAGAGGGCAGTCAGCAGCTGCTGTCAATCATGACTGTCAAAGTCGGCAGTGGGAGGCATGCAGGTGCTTCGTGCATGTACACGTGGATGATTTTACCACATACAATCCTGGCACGCATGAACAAGCACACAAGAGTTTTATGGTATATGCAGGGACGGCTGCAATCCAGGTAGCAAAACAGATTGGCACCAAGATTTTCACAACAGCAGGCTCCAAGGAGAAACTAGACTTTGCTAAGGAGCTGGGTGCAAATGTGCTGATCAATTACAAGGAGCAAGATTTTTCAGAGATCGTCAAGAAAGAAACACAAGGCGCTGAGCTCAAGGTGCAACACAATCCTGCAAGCTGGCTGATCACACACATGCGTGCAAAAGTTTCAGCTAAAACCAAGCTGTAGTGCTTGGTTGCATCCTCAAAGCCTGCATCTAATGACCCAAAGTTTTGTGCTTTGATCATTGCTGGGTCATAACATCACATCTGCCAGCTGGGCAATTTTGCACATGCTTGCAGAGCGTGATGCTTTGATCAGCGCTTGGTCACGGCTGCATCACTGATCTTGCTCTTTACCACCAGCCTGCACATTGTGTAGCTTACATGTTTGCAGCCATTGCTCGCATTTGCGCAGAAAGGGTCCTGAGAGCAATGATTCTAATGACTGTAGCATTCAGATCACAAGTACTGCTCAACAAAGTGCACCATGCAGATTCTGTTTGCTGCAGACTGAAAGCTGTACACGAGACTAGGGCAAAAGGCGGCTACGATGTCTAACATTGCAGGCTGTGCTTTTTGTTGTCCTCATGTTTCTGCAGCTGCCTGCAAAAGCATATTCTCTGGTGTAGGCAATACCTGGAGGACAACAACTGAGACTGCATCCAGGGCTTCAAAGCTGCATGCCAACCCTTGCTTCTGCTTGGAGGCAGTTTCTAGAGGGCAGGCCATCTGGCATTTGCTCCAGGGTTAAAGAGCTGAAAGCCAACTTTCTGCGTTTTTTTCGCATTGTAGGCAATACCTGGAGGGCCAAAGCCCGCGCCAGGAGTTAATGTCATTCTGGACCTTGTGGGGGCTTCACACTTTGCTGGCAACATTGACTGCCTCACAGTGGAAGGCAGGCTGTTGCTTGTCGGCGTGCCAAGTGGTGTCAAGGCAGAAATCAACCTGGCTCAGGTGGGGCAACTTTTGAGATTGTTTCTGACGCCCATCATTGAATTTCTTTGTAGAGCAAATTACATTATACAACATGCATGCAAGATGTGTTTGCCAGACCATGTCAGCATCGAGCGGATATGATAAGAGCATTTCAAACGCACAAAAGCATTGCAAAGGTGCCAGCCTGTGTTGTATCTCATGGTTGCAGGGGGGATTTTGAGCACATTACCATACATTTTTGACCAATGTACAGCACATTTGATGCTGTCAAAGAGGGCAAGCCGCCCCATTGCATAGATCTCATGCTGGTGGTTGCTTGTTGCTCCTGACTCATTTGATGTGGAGGTACTCAAGAATGGACAGTAATTTTGCTTCTGCAGGTGCTGGGCAAGCGGCTGCAGGTCATAGGCAGCACAATGCGGGCGCGGCCTCTGGAGTACAAGAAAAGGATTGTAGCTGAGTTTTCAGGTTTTGCGGGCAACAAGTTTGCAACCGGTGAACTGAAGCCCATCATTGACAAGCACTTCAAACTATCTGAGGCTGCACAAGCGCATGAGTACATGGAGGCGAAGAAGAACAAGGGCAAAATTGTGTTGATAGTCAAGGAGCAGTGAGCTGACTCAGATCTTGTCAATAGGGCATTTGTAGCATCTATTGACTGACAGCTGCATGCAATGTGACTACTCTGTAGTCTTGCTTGCTGCTGCAGCAATGAGTCGTGAGCTGCAGCAATTAGTTGGGGAAGTGTGCTCAAGCGGGCTTCTGAGTTGACTGAGTGCAATATACATTTGCTATGTATCAGAGATGCTGTCGGATTGTTCCTTATGCCGAGGCAGCTGGCTGGCTGCATGCAGCTGGTGGCCAATTGTGTGAGAAAGAGCGGTAGGAACAGGAACAACCTGCCTGGAATACAGCCAGTAAGCTATCACAGCTTTATAGCATCTGCACTTGCCGGCAATGAAGCAGGGGAGCAATCTGACCAAGCTCAGTAGGCACTCTGGGGCAGAGCATCATACGATGCATGTCAGGCATAGCATGCCACTTTTCTGCCAGGTGATAGTGGTTGGTAGCGCTTGTGTTACATATGCTCAGGCAGCTGAATAAATCTCGGGTCACCTTGTGTCATTTGCTTTTGTTGTAAAATTCAGCCATGTGCAGTCAAAAGACAAACATCATCAGCAGTAGCATATCAGACGTTATGATGTTGCTTTGACATCCATAGCGAGGACAGCCAACAGTTTGGCTTGGCAATCATGGTGAGCTCGTCAAGCGAAACAGGCAGTTGCAGTACACATGCGCACCTTGGCCTCTCAAAAGAAAGCATGAACCGTTTCCTGTTTGCTTTGACTGCGGCAAGGTGTAACATCAAGCAAGCACATCAGGGTGCATGCTTGTGACCGTTAGCTGAGCATTCGGTCTCTGAAAATTCGAAATCCCGAAAAGCGTCCCGAGCCAACTCCGAAAGCCAAGCATCTGTTCTCAGGGTGCAAGCCTTCACTTCGGTCATTTGCCTGCGCTGCTGCGTGCTCTCGTGTCGTTTCCTGTCAGCTCAATGCTTGTGGCCAGCAAACGATTGCAGACTGCTGTTCGAGCTGCAGTCCGGTCAGCTCCTGCAGAATAAGCAAGCGCATTCTACCTTTCTGTCAGGACTTCCGGCGATATTCGGCGTGATCTTGGCTTCAATTGCTGTGATTGTGATACGTTGAGCTTTGGAGCGGAGGTCGCCTGCCTCTGCTGTTAGCACTCAGCAAATTCTGCAACATGCTGTTCGGCATCTGGCAGTACCTCATGCTTGTATCGGAGGGTGCACGCTGGGGCGACATGGCAAGCACCCTGGCTGCCTTTTTCTTGAGTAAGTGCTGAACCTTGAGCTGTGCTTTGTGTGCTGGCGACTTTGCGCTCTGCATTTCAAGTCAGTCATCTCAGTACATGGGCACTTCGTTCTTCTGCTTACCCTGACTTTCTGTTGCAGCATTCGCTGCTTGCGCAGTGGTATCTGTGGCAAGCTGCATGTTGATGGACGTGCCCCGCTATCGGGCACGATCCAACAAAAAGATGCGGTGTGCACCGGGTCACCGGCCCTTCGCACCTTCCCGCCTGCAGTCAGTCAAGCTTGGCCGGGGGTGGTTTGCAACCACGCTCGTCATGACGCTGGTTGTCTTGCACCTTGCTGCGGAGACAGACGTCAATTTCCACAACAGGGTTGAGGATGCAGCAATTTTTGGCCCAGCTGCTGCATGCTCTGCTGAAGGCGCTCAGTGCCAGCTGGACCTCTGGCAGATGAGGAAGCTGGATGCAACAGTGAAGCTTGGCGACCCTGAGACCAACAAAGCCATCTCAGCAGCCTTCAGCTTTGTAGGGAGCAAGGCCGCTCTTGTGCAGCCAGCTGGTCCCAAAGCCTATGCAGACTTGTTCGCTGATACTGTCATCTGGCCTACCTTGCCGCTCTACACGTCTTCGTCCACTACCTCAACCATCACCACCACCAACCGCTCAATCAGCTCTGCGCCCCTCAGCTACCCCATGTGCTAGTACAACCACACGAACGCAGACAGCGCAGCCATAGTCACATTCTCCTCGCGCAGCCCTGCAGTGCCTATGTCAACTGCTATGGCCCTGTATGGTGCAGTAGTCATGTTAGACGCCCACAACAGCCGTGCTGCAGCAACAACGCCCCTGCCCCTTTCCTCATCACCCATGGACATCTTTGCCAATCTTCAGGCCTTGTTCTCTCCCACTGCAATCCGCTTTGGCTTTTCTCCACTCTCCGCCATTTCAGCTGCAATTCCCACTTTGCCTGCTCTTTTTCGCCTTGCACCGCAGACACAGTATGCACTGCCTGCTGCTGTATCTACAGAGACAGCCTTGGCAGTGTATGACAGCCCAATCGTTGCTTCTGATTTCAGCACTGGCACAGAATCTGATATGCACACCAACATAAGAGCTGCGCAAGCATTTAGCCCTGCTCATGCGCCTACTACAGCCCCCCATATGAACTATGATGCGCCTGCCGAGGTGCCCAACAGAATCATCCCCTCAGAAATTACAAATTCAGGTGAGTCATTGAAGCTGGATCTGCTTGCTTAGCTTCAATTGCAGCGCCATGTCAGCTGTCAAAGAATTGATGAGTTTTCATAACCTTGTTGGCTGCAGCTTTTCAAACCACATTTCTGCTGCAGATCTGCCAGTCATGGACAAGAGCACTACAACAGAGAACACCTCATCTTTGACTGCGACAAGTATCGACCCTAAGGTAAACACCACTTCGCTCACAGTCTAATTGTGACGGCATTCTTTGCCCAATGCAATAGTCAATGCCAGCTCTATCAAGTTGTATTGCAAATTGTGTTGCTTGTCCTGCTGAATGCATGCATCAGTTGCTAGACCATTCTGCGACAATGCTGATGGTATCAAAGAAGCTTCACAATTACCAATGTATTGATCGCAAAACAATGTTATGTTGTCCTGCAGCCCCATGCCTCACACAGTTTGTCCACCACTGGCGACCACACAAGCTCACCCTCCTCAGCAGTTGAAGCAACATCTTCCATGGCGCCTGAAGCAGCAGACTTTTCCACCGGTGAAATCAATGCTGACGCAGCAACAGGCAGCAAACTCGTGCTTGTCCACAGTCCAACCGCCAACGGGACTGTGAACTTCGATGGTAAGCCAGGACATGCTATTCGACACACTGTGCTCAAGTCTCGTACTCTGCTGACTGATTATAATGCTGCATTTTCGCTGCCAAACTGTCTGGTGAGCAAAGTCTGATTCACAAAATGATACATGCAAAGGCAATACTGATTGGATCTGCTGCAAGCAGTGCTTCAATTGTTGACAAGCATTGACTCAGACACATGTTTGCATGCAAGCGCATTTTTGATTTGCCTGATGCAATCGCTGCTATGTGGTTTCTGAGTGTTGACTCAACTTGTGTCATGTGCAGGTAGCTCAATGAGCATTCAGGATCTTTTGGCACAGTGGCTGAGACTGCGACATCCCAGACTGGATCAGAGTCTGATCACAGCGTTGGTGCAGTCCTCTGACCTGGATGCTGGCAGTCTCATGAGTGAGAGCCACGGCAGCCTGTCCTGAAGCAGCAGTTGTGCTTTGGCCTGCTGTTGTGTCTTTGGCACCTACTTACACCGTGCTTTTTGATGACTACGCTGAGCGTTGCAGCACATGGGTTGCAATTGCTATGTCTGCAACCAATGCTTACAGCTATGACTCTATGTCATAGTCATAGCCAATATTGTTCTCTCCCGGTGACAATACACTGCTACTGTGACTCTATTATCACAACTAGTGTGTTTCTTTATTGTAATCAGCGAGTCACAGTGCTCAAGGCAGCAAACTCAAAGCTGTTCATCTGTTGTCAACAGTAGATGTGAACATCCAGTATTGTGTTGTTGATCATGAATGGTGTCACAGTAGCAGAGGATTGAACGAATATCTGACAGCAAAATTTTGTCATTGTTATCACTTCTCTGCAGTGTACTGCCTGATCTCAGTCTCAGAATTGCTCACAAGCGTAAATGCACCATCTTGACATTCAGAGACATATGCATGCGTCTGCTTTCCCTGGCTTCACTGATGTTTTCATGGGCCAGCACTGCTGTAACACAAGTCATCCAGCAAGCATGCTTGGTACATGCGATTTGTACTAGGGTTGCTGCTGTTCATGCAAAAGCTGTACCAGCGTTGCTGCTATCAACTGCAACTGTACTGCTTGCCAAAAGGTCTGAGATGCCGCAGCTGTGAATTATCAGTCAATTAGGGCCACACTTGCTTGGCACGTAGGCTTCATGTGACCTCGACCACGCTCCGGTTGCAGTTTGCGCATCTTAGGATCCAGCGTTATCCTAGCAGTTTAGAGATCGGCGTCAGGCTTGAACATTTGGCATTTGATCTGAGTGAAGGTACAGTGCTCTGCATCCCTGCACCGATATGGCCTGTGCGAATATGATGCGCTCTGGCCTGACAGCAAGCAACAGACTGACAACTCCTTTCTGCGCGGGAGCAGGATCAAGACAGCTCAGGCGCAGACCAGTCTCTAGTCGAGCGTTTTCCAGGCGTCAGTTCGCGACCATGGCTCAAGCTACTTACGACATCTGGGTGAAGGGAAGCCCCGAGAAGAACGAGCTTGGCGATTGTAAGGATCCTATGTCGTATATGCCATTGCGAGTTGCATTCGTTCCACGATTTCGCAGCATGTCGCCTTGTGTCGCTCTTGCATGTTGCGTGGCATTTGCACTCAGGCTCTTGATCAAAGTTGGCTGATCAGCTTGGAGTTGTCTGCTGCAGGTCCTTTCTCTCACCGTATGATGATGACTATGGAAGAGAAGGGCATCTCTTATCACAAGAACTTGCTTGATGAGCAGAAAATGCCAGACTGGTAATCCTCCTGTACCCTCCAATGCCTTCGCCCTGTAAGCATGCAAACTTGGCCACACACATTGTTGCACTCATGCCAGAGCGTCTGACCTTGTGTGTGTGTTACAGGATCAAAGATGTATGCGACGGCAACAAGCAAATCCCATTCATGAAAGAGAATGAAAGCGGCAAGTGGCTGTACGACAGTGACAAGATGGTTCCATACCTAGAGGACAAGTACCCAGACAAGAAGAAGCTTGGCAAGCCTGACGAGTGTCCCCAAGTGTGAGTTGCTGCTCTAGACATGCATGCAACTGCTGCATGCTGCAAGCTCCTGCAGACATGCATTGCATGTCAAGACATTGTATGTGGTATCACTTTGTTGTCTGCATGTGTTGGACATGGGCTAAGTTCAAGTAGACTTGCAGCCACAACCCTGGCAAGCCCAAAGGGCAGTATTGGCAAATGCACGTACCAAATTATTGGCAGCTCAGTTGTGACCAAGACACTGGCATGCACTATAAATTTGTGCTTGGCCTCTGAGTGAGGCTTTCCTGATCCTCTCATGAGCATTCTTCAGGGGCAAGGAGTTGTTCCCCACCAAATTCATTGAGTTCCTGACCAGCAAGCCTGGAGCAGATGAGGACAAGAAGAAGCAAGCCCTGCTAGCAGAGCTCCAGGGAGTGAATGACCACCTTGAGAAGTCTGGAAAGCCCTTCTTTGGTGGCGATGATGTATGCGCCACAGACCTGTCAATGGCGCCCAAGATCAAGCACATCAAGATTGGCGCTGACGAAGTCAAGGTATGCTGTTGATCTTTCATAGCCTCATCGCCAATCAAGGAAAGGACAAACCTTGTTCGTCAAGGTCGCTCAAGTTTGGTGCTGATAAGCTCTTCATGCACTGCATAGCGCATGTGGAATGCTGCGGGCTTTGACCAGTGCATTGCATGGTGGTCGCAGCATGCTGAGCAGCGACTCAAATGCATCACATGAATGCTGTACAACATTGAGCACTGTCACGAATGCATCGCATGGCACTTGACAATTCGCATGGCCATGGCAAAGTGTTGAAAACGATTTGGCGCTGTGCAATGCATTACTGACTCAGTCAGATTGCCTGGCACGTCATGTCAATACATTGGGTAGTCACCGAGGCTATGCACTATAGTGGCCACATGTCAGCTGTACATTTGCAGCAACTCCTGTCTACACACAGGCACACCCAACTCTTCTGTGCAGGGCATGCTGAATATTTCCAGGCTGTGAACACATGACATAACTTGCTGCAAAGTCTGGGCTGATGTGCATCGCTGCAGCACATGCAGAAATGCAGAGAAAAGTGTTTTGAAGCCAAGCCAAAGCTCAACCCTGATGCAACTTCAACCTGACCTGCTTGTTTTGCAAAATGTAGACCTTTCAACTGTAGGGCATCACCACAAGCTGCCAATAGCAGTCAGTCAGACCTGCTGTAGGTAGCAGACACTTGCAGCAGGCTAACAGTGCTTTTGAGCATTGTGCTCTGGAGCTGCTGCTTGTGTAATGAGATGCATGCAGTTTCAGCAGACTGGCAGATTCTGACTGTGCCAGATTTGACGTAAGTCATGCTGCGTAGGGATGGCAAGTACCTTCAGATTTGAAGGCATTGCATGCCTGGATGGGACGCATGTCAGAGCGTGATAGCTGGAAGAAGACATACTACACAGAGCAGTATGTACGAGATGGCTGGAACCTCAAGGTCAAGAAGCTCCAGGAAGACTCATAGAATCTGCCTGAGCTTAGCTTGGGGAGCCTCTACATGCAGTGATGAATACAAACTTCCGCAGCATTCCACAGGACATGAGTCCAGTTGTCAACAGCATTTTGATGTATTTGCCGACAGTAGTCTGGGCTTGAGCAGTGCAGGCTGATATGTTCGTGTTTCTCGACTGCAAGCCTTGTGATGTGCCTGCTGTGTAAACAATGACCTGCAGCTTGCACCTTCTGCCTGAGTTGTGTGTGCCATGGTGAACGTGTGAGTGTAAATCGTGAGAACATTTGCGTCATCAGGAAGCAACAAAATCTGTATGGGATTCGATTTTGGAAAAGCTGTCTAACAACCTTCCCGCACGACAGCTGATCCAGTGGCTGACTGGTTGAACGCAAACATGCCTATTACTCGAATGATGCAATGCAGCCGACGCGAGCTCAGCCAATCATGCACATGCCATTGCAAGGTAGTAGCAGGCAGAAAGGTGTGAACTACTATGCCCTTGGGCACTCACTTGAAAGGTGAACAAGACTTCTTACAATTGGCCACACATACATAAGCTGCACAGAACATTTCACTGCTATTGGTCATAAGACTCTGGACGGTGCCATTGAGAGGTCAAGGCTTGATTCACGTCAAATTGTCAAAACACAGCAGGGTGTAACACAGCATGACGAGGTGGCAATGACAGACTTTGCTGTCTATAGCAATAATAACATGTTGTTCTGATTTGGTGCACAGGTCATCATAGCGTAAAGCTACACATCAGCACCAGCATCCTGCCATGACTAAGCTCCTACTCTGTACACCCTGACAAAAACCAGTAACCAATTCTGTGTCACCAACTGCCCCTTCCCACTGTGTCATGGTATCTAGTGGAAGCCGTATGTACCCCTGACTGGGTAGTCATTCTCCTCAATGTATCTGATACCTGTGACATGACAGTGAACGGTCATGAAGCGCACAAAACGTTTCAATGCCAGCTGCTGTGCATGTGAGACACGCTTGCAACATGCTTGCTGTGCACGAAGCCTGTGAGGGCAGTCAGCTGTGTTCCAATGGATGCAAGCCTCAAAACAACATTACAGCTACATGAGCGCCCCACATTGCTAGGGAGCGCATGGTGACTTACATGAGCGGTAATAATTCATTGGGGCCAGTTTCCAGATACACAAGCTTGTGCCTGTGACAGTCATACATAGTGCAGTTGCACTACACACATGGCAGGCCTGGCGCACAGCACCAGACCTCTGCAAAGAGGCTGCTGCTTGAAGCACATGCATGTCAGACCACCAAACTGGTGTAAGGACGCACAGCATCGCAGCTGCAAAGCACAGCAGATAGAAGCACAGCATGCTGATGCTGCAAGCGAAAACAGCAGTAAACAGAACTTACCCTCAATCATGATACGCAGGTCAGGCCTGCAGAAGGGGGAGTTGGAGTACTCAGCCACCTGCACCTGTCCCTCAGGGTTGATCAGGAACATGGCGGGCTCAGGGAAGGGGTGCTCAGTCTCCCTGATGTTGCGGGGGTTGCTGACGTACAGGCCCCACCGGTGCATGTCAGTCAGCCTGAGGCCGTAGGCAATACGGTAGGTGATCTCCTTGGTCTCAGTGGTGGCACGCAGGCTGTCCAACTGCACATCACATCAGTTGTCAGCACAACAGGCAAGCAAGTAGCAACAGCACAAACATCAGATGTGACACAGCTCTGAACTGTGCACAAGGTCAGCTGTTGGCATGCAACAGGCAGCCATTGACAAAGGATGTAAAGGTCATCAGTTGTGATAAGGCTCTCTAACTGCATGCACATGTTGACAGTGGATAACAGCATATGGTATGCTCTAGCACAAGAGCCAGGTGTATGTGCCCCAAGCCACAGCACACACACATTGGGGCAGGCACAATCAACTTCTGAGGGAATAAACTCTGATTGCAGTGCGACCATGCACAAGGGAGCCAGCATACGTAATGGCAGATGTCAACACAGTAAAAGGAGATCCAGACACAAACATTGGCAGCCATGCTGTGCAGATGACAAACATAAGACTTGCATGGAAATGTAGGGACAGCCAAATGCTGCTATGTCATGCCAAGATTATATGCCACAATATGGTGTACTGCAGGTGAGACCACACAGAGGTCACCACGAGTTCTATCAAATCAAGATTTGCGGTACACTGCTGCTGCAGCACATAATTGCAAGACAGACTGAGCAGCTAGTATGGTGAAAGTTCTACAGTCTGACTGTGCGCTGCACCAGCAAGCACATCCCCTGTGTGTTGCAAGGCTAGCAGGCTTAGGGCTGCAAGTGATAGCAGCAAGCTAAAAACTTACAAATGCCTCAGCCTTCTCTCTGCCATCAGCTGTCAAAGCAAGGACCTCCACACCGAGGTCATCCAACTCGTAGATGATCTGCTGCAGACTGGCCAGGTAGTTGCGGCTGACCGGGCAATGCTTGCCACGGTACACAACAATCAGCTGCCACTTGCCGGTGGGTGCACCGACCTCAATGACACCTCCCTATACGAGATCAGGCACGAGGTGAGATCGCTGCAAAAAGTAGTTGACGCTGCTATGCGTCAGAGTGTGGCTACTGCGAGCTGACGGCTAACGCTTGTGTCGAAAAGGAGATCTAGGTAGCAAGGTGCGTCAGGTAGCGAGATGCCGATGGCTGCGATTATGCGTACTGCCATAGAAACATATGTGCATGCAGCCGACGGGTGCAAACGAAGCAGGCAGCGGCAAGTCCGACACAAAGACGAGTCTTACTAAGCACATGCATAGCAACACTGCTGGCCCGCTGAGCTTACAGCTGCCGACCTGACGAGCAAATCCCACATGCAAATGCAGATCGATGTGACGCCGAGCCAGATCACACACTCGGCGCAGCATTGCGAGCAGTACACAACATGTTCACTATTGAACGCGTCCCGAGGCATGGTGAGTTCAGGTAGCTAGCTTACCTGCACTGTGTGCAGCACGACGTGGGGCAGACCCTGACCAGGGATCAGCCTCTTGCCGGCCAATTGCTGTGCTGCCTCCTCCGGGCCTGGCTTCTGGCCTCCACCACCAAACCTCTTCTGGAAAGCTTGCATTCCTCCTCCTTGGCCGCTGCTGCCGGTGCCGCTGCCGCTACCGCTGGCTGCGCTCTTGACTGCGGACTTGGCTTTCTTGGTAGCACCTCCACGTACGAACGGAAGTAGTGTCGGCATTCAGGGCAAGGGATGTGCGGAGATCTGGCACGAGCAAACCAAAGTATCGGAAGCTGCTCACCTCAACGCGATCAAGCAAACGCAACGCTCACGCAAAATGCAAGCAGCCGTGCGTAGCCTCACCTGAACTGCAGGCGCTCCGGGATCTGTGCTGCTTTCTGGCTTGTGCGAGTGGTTGCTGGATGACAGATCGTCACTCTCGGAGCGCTGATGCTGCAACGGGCAAATCCCGTAGGTCACGCAACCCTACGCCGCGCCCCACGCAAGTCTCACAGCATGGCCTCGCACCAACGCACGGACAACAATGGCCCCATGAGCGTCCTGACGTCTGCGTCTGACTTCGAACTCCAGTTGAATTCTAGAATACGGCTTGAAAGTCTGGCGCTGATACACAGCAGATGATGTGACAGCTTAAATCTCGCGCAGATCTCATTTGTGCAAAGCCTACGCCTGTTACTTTGTCAAAAGCAGCATGCAGCTTGTTTAAAACACACCAGGAGCTCTGATAAACCTCAAATTTGAATCTGGCACAGTGTGACAGCAAACACAGTAGCATGTTCAATCAAGCCTTGGCAGCACCTGTGACCATGACAGTGTTGATGCATGTTCACTGAATCTGCAGTAAAGCGCATCCTGGTCACATGCATGCCAGCCACATTGGCAGCTTGAAGGTGACTGCAACGCTTTTTCATGGACCGTCTGGCAGAACATAAAGAACCTCGCACTGCCCAGCAGCTGCCCTATCCTGCTTGACTGACAATTCCAATGGTTAGGAATGTGACATAATCGTGCTTAAACAGTCAAAGTATTCATTTGAGATCTACCATTTGCCATTGCTCTCTCAACCACACCAAGCAACACTTCAACAAAGTCCTGATTCTCTAGCCATGCAGCACTCAATACGCTGGAATTGGCGACCAGAGCATGGAAATCTATGCCTAAGAGTTGATGAAGCTAGAGCGACGCCCTTCAAAGCCAGCGCGCATCAGTTTCTTCTCACGCTTCTCCACCCTGTGGGCCTTCTTAGTGTCAGCCCTGCTCTTCAAGTTCTCTTGGCGCCTGCAAGTGGCACACAATGCTGAACATGATGCTACCGCTTAGCGTGGGTGCAGCAGCAGCAGGAATTGCAAATTTTGTATTCTGTGCAAGATTGTGCAATATGTATGCATCAGCTTGAGTGTCGCCCCTGCTCTTCAAGTTCTCTTGACGCCTGCAAGTTGATACACAAATGCTGACATGATGTTGCCTTGCAGCCGTCCTGTCACAGCAGCTTCAGCTTCAAACACAGCTCACAGGTGCAGCAGTGTCAGCAACAGCAACAGCAACAGCACCTGTGACATCCACAGTCTGTGCACAATTTTGCACAAAATTGTGCAACGTATGCATCAGCTTAGGTGTGAGTCATGTCACAGATACTCATGCCCAATTGAACCTGAGACCATGCTGTCCTTTCTCACAATCAGCATGCGCAAGATCTCAGGGACAGCAGCTCCAGTGCAAAACAGTCAAAATATTGTGTCATGCAGAGTAACAGTGAAAGCATTGCATGCTCGCATACTTCTTCTGCTTCTTGGCCTGTGCCTGCTTCTGTTCCCCTTGCCGCTGCTTCCAGGCATTGCTCTTCTTCTCCTTCAGCTTTGCTTCCTTCTTCAAAGACCTGCACAGCACACAGCATGACTCAATATGACTACACGGCAAATGTGGCTCTCTGACCTGCAAGTGCTCACAGCTTAGTCTTCTTCCTCAGAGAACTGCAAAGCACAAAAAAGTACAAAACAGCTTAGACAGAACCACTTCCAGGCAGTGTGCTGCTGCTTCTCGCACCTAGTAGGTCATGAATTCTTGTCGCCAAGCATGAAAATGATGATGATAGCATACAACATGCAAGTTTAGGTGTGATTTGTATTGATTCATTGTTGACATTGTCTGTTAGCCCCACTGTTGGGTCCCAAGGACAGATTGATTGATTGGTTGATTGATTGATTGATTGAAGTACAGTAGATGTGACTGTTGTACTGGTGACTGTCTCTCAATTTTGCCATGTCTGCAGTAGCTGCAGATGATGCAGGCATAGCATGGTAACGGCATTGCATGGCAGCATCAAATGCAATGCAGATGAGTCTGCATGCAGTAGGTTTCAATGCCAATAATATTTGTAGGCAGAAGATCAACACAGCCAAAATCGGCCCAAAAAGCTGAAAAGTGGCATCAAACAGGCAGAAATATCGTTTAGGCTCTATTCAAATGGACCCTGTGTGACTTGTGTCCTCACATCATAGGCAGAACATCACAATCCTGTTGGTGGGACTAACAAGCACTCCTTCATGCATCCAAAACGCAACAAGTTTGCCTATGGGCATCAATCTGTTTGTTTGTGTCAAGGTGTTCATGCACTACAAGCAATCTACATGAACAAACGGGACTGCTTCCTTGAAAACATTCACTGCTTCTGAATGCACCTAGCAGGGGTCATTGGATCTCACATGTAGCAAGCATGCAGCTTATGACTAATGTCAAGTTAGGAGTGCTTACTTCCTGAGCAGCTTGGGATCATCTAGCACCTTCTCACCCCTGGCGCGTGCCAAGGCAGACTTCCATCCCTCCCGTTCCCCCTCAGCCTGCATGATTGACAACATTGGTCATGATCATTTCCCGTGACTGTGATGGTCACGACAATGGTCAATGCAAGTGCTAGGTGTGTATGGCTCAAGACCTGTCTTGCCAGAACAGCTTGTTCACGGCATCACCATCACTTCAGTCTCAGCCTGCAAGCCACAATCCAGCCACTTGCAAAGCTTTCAGACACACAGACTCTGTGCAGGATCTATCTATCTATGTGTTCATGATGCGTAGAGTCAAACCGACTCCACTCAAGATCTCCGATACTGCAAGATAGCATCTGCTGGAGGTCAGACCAGAGTCCGCTGTTCAAGTCATAGGACATCTCAGCTATGAAACTGCGTGCTAGGTAGACTCAAAGGCCTTGCCAGATGCTATGTATGATGGGCCTGCTTGAATCTGGCTTAAGACAGGCAGTCACAGCCAAAGTGGAAGGAGGAACTGTGAATGCCATTCCTACTGCTTCCCCTCACCCTGCATGTCACGTGACATCACCTTCCATGACTACAAGCATGCAGACTATTGGAACAGATCTTGTTATTTGAACGATGCTGGCGCTATATGCTCACATGCCGTCCCTGAAGGACTGCATTCTATTTCTGATGATCTTGTGCTCACAGTAGCATGTGCAGCTGCGTGGACAAACTGCGGAAGCCACATTTGGGCCTGTGCATGTGCAGAGATCTAAACAGTCCAATGCTGACAAACTGCATGCATACTGTTGCTGCACGCTTCAGGCTTGCTGACTCATCAACCGACAGGAGCACGTTACGCCAACAACGAAAAGGCTACCAGTATGCGCCATTTGCACATGAGAGTGCGTCTTTCAGAGTAATGAGATGGATCAGCGCACAGCACGCCATCGGAGACTGCAGGCCAGGAGTCTCGACTGCACGCTAGATAGCAGACTGGGTTGCTGAAAGAGAGTAAGTTGGTGACTATACAAATCTAGCAAGGCCTTTTAGCCCAACTAGCATGCGTTGTCGTGCATGAGTGCCCGTTTGCTGGACAATCTGGCACTGGCATCTAGCACTGTCAGTTGAGGTAACTAGAGGACACCAGCCATTTCCATCCACTTTGCACAAGTATACAGACTGAGGGAAGCTGTTGCTTGCTCACAAACAGGCTGCAGAGAGCATGCATTGACGCTACCAGAAAACATGCATTGATGATCCAGAGAGCGTTGCAGCAAAGACATGAGCCCTTCGGTCACTGAACAAAGTACCTGTGGCTCTGCAGCACCATCACCAGTCTGCTTCTGCTTCTGGACAGCTTCCTGTAGCAGCTGCTCCTTGCTGGGCTTCTTCTTCTTGTGCTGTGTGCCTAACTGCCCAGCTGAGCCCATGTCCATCTTGCCAAACTGCATGTCTGTCTGAGCGTCTGTCTGTGGCTGCTGCTTCTGGCGCTTGGATCCTGTCGGGTCCTGACTGTCTGCTTTCCTGCAGTTGACATGACAACTACAATAAGAACATCAACTGTAGTTGTAATGATTGCACTTATGAACACCTGTGTTGGGTGTGTGTGGCACAAGGCTTGTCTCGTCAGGCTGGCTTGTTCTGTTGGTATAGCCTTTCATTCAAGAACACCAGAAAAGTGAAACTGGCTGCGGCTGCAGGACATTGTAGTGAGCTGCCACTTGCTCAAAGAGAGTGCTATCTGTTTTGTTCCAGGTTGCAGAGGATTTATATGACGCTGCTAAAACAAGAGAGTGCTTGACCTGCATGGCTTGATGTATCTCTGACCATTTGTCTGACTTTCGCAAGGTGAACAACAATCGTGCTTATCGTGATGCTCAGAACAAGCTGGCCTGGCGGGATAGGACTTGGACCACACAGCTAGCACATGTGCTGGATAGTGTAATCACTTATTTATTATCATGATGTCATGCTAAAGCATGCTTGCAGGCAGCGACATCCCAGCGTGGTGCGTTGGGTGTGGCGATGAAAGCGTGCGGTGCTTGGTGTGTGGTTGGACAGCAGGGTTGCCTGAACAGGTGTCATGTTGTTATGGTATGTCTAGGTGTCATGTTGTCATCAAACAGTCACAACAGTGTTAGCTGTTGAGTGAACAAGACTAATCACAACAACAATGATGATAAAACTGACTACACAGACAACAATGAGCATGAAGTATGCGTTGAGCTAAAAGAGGCCAAGACGATACGGACCTCTTAACAGTATGCTAGACACCAGATCACCCCATGTTACATATTCATTGTTCAGGACAAAGGTTGCGGCAGCCTGGTCAACCTAAGAGGGTCTGGAGTGACATTGTCCTGTCTGGCTTGTAACAGTTGAATATCAACTGTCCTTAACATGACACTCAGAACAAGCCAGCCTTGCAAGACAGGACTTATGCCAGACACACCTGGCACCTATGCTAACAAGTGTAATCATTATTATCACAACAGGGCACAATGATAATAGTATACATGTCCCAGCAAATGTGCTAGGTGTGTGTGGCCCATTCCCTGTTTGGCCAGGCTGGCTTGTTGTGAGCATCATGATTAGTAGAAGGAGGCGGGCATCAGGTGTGACAGTAGTCTCTCAGTGTAAGCACACTTGATACAAGGACATTCTTGCTGTAGGGATGATGCAAATCGGAACCACCCACTGCATTCCAACTGCGATGGTACTTCAGAGCGAGGATGATGCGATGTAAAACATGTTTTTAGGTAACCAATGCAGTCCTTCTGAGTGAGGACAACGCGACGTAAGGACATGTTTCTTGTGACCTGCATATTCAATATGCATGGTCTAGGTTAGCACAGAACCGAACTCATTGGAGACAGGTCCAGCTCAAACCTAGCTGGGCCTGTCTGTCATGGCTTGTGAATGATAATGAATGAACAAATGCAGTCCTTGTAATGAGAATCACTGTACCTCTTTTGGCCTTTGTCTGCAGTCAGCTGATTGTGGCGCCATGCCTTGGCAGCGTCTGCTGTGCTCAACGGCTTTGCCTCCTTCTGCTTGCCTTTGTCTTTGCCTTTCTTCTTGCTCTTGCTGGGCTTCTTGGCCTCTGCATCAGCATGCCGCTGGTCCCTCAAAGCCTGCAAATAAAACCCACATAGTTCATGCACACACTGACAACCAAAACAATGATGATCATGATGATGATAATAACTTCTTCGCCTTTCTTCTTGCCCTTGCCAGGCTTCTTGGCCTCTGCATCAGCATGCCGCTGGTCCCTCAATGCCTGCATATAAAACATACAAATCTTGCATGCACAGTCATCATAGTCATAGTAATGATAAGCTAACACATTCTAGCAAAGGTGCCCAGTGTGTATGGCACGGGCGCTGTGTTGCTGGGCCGCGTTGTTGTCAAAGCTTGCTGTACAGGTCCACTTTGTAAGCACACTACAGCTGCGGACCAAAGTTTGCATATACCGCATGCGCTTTGAACATGCAGAAATTGACACAGCAAGGAAGCTCTGTGCCATCAGACGTGATACCGGTGCAGCTGTGAGAGAAAACAGCTCATACGCTCATCATGTGTGTAACGCACATGCGCATGGCACAGCTGCAGACCATTGCAATGCATGCATTCTGTGGTATGCCTGTTGCAAGGCTTTTACTAAGGCAAGAAAGAGTCTGGTCCAACGCTGTCAACAGTAAAGCTCAATACGCAGCACCAGGTCTGAATCAGCACATGGTCTGCAGCTTACTTGCAAGCGCTCCTGCAGCTTCTGCTGTAAGGTAGAGTGTGAAGGGTCACCACCTGCAAGCCAATGAAAGCTTTGCATACACAGTTCACACAGCCCGTGGCTTGGCACTGGGACAGTGCTGCTGGATGTGACAGATGGTGATGAGCTAAAGCAGTGGTACTGGGAAATGCTGCTTGATGTGATCAACAATCGCAGGCTACAAGCAGAGTCAATACCTGCAGGTAGCTGCAGGGTCTTGACTGGCTCAGGCTCCTCGACTTGAGCAACTTTCTGCTGAGCGAGTGTTTGCTGAGCAACTTCGCTTGGCTCGTCAGCTCCGTCGTCAGAGTCGCTGGCGTCCGACTGCTGCAATCGTTGCGCCTGCTCTTGCTGGATCTGTAACGATGTTTTGGCAGTATCTGGATTGAGCTTAGCCCTCTTATTCTGCTTGTACTGCTCTTTCATGGCTTGTTTTGCCGCAGCTTTCGCATTTTTCTTGAGGTATTTAGTGTTGACAACCTCTTGATCGCTGTGATGGTAGTATTTAGCAGGGACAAGATCTACAAGTCGATCAAAGAATTTAGCGTTCTGCTGGAGGTCGTGCGACATAGCAGCAGCGTCTGCAGATCGTACAGTTGTACACGCTGACTTACGCGCCCGTAACGCGACTTCAGCAAAACGGATCAACAGGCGCAAAGCAGCCGCGTAAAGCGTGCGATGTGATCGGTGTTGCGCAAGAAAGACCTTGCTGTGCCGACAGGTTGACCTCCTCAGGCCTGATGACCCCCCTCATCCCACATCGGGGGTGGCTCGGGCTCACTAGTACTATTCAAATGAGAAATAGTTTACTTCGCAGAAGGGCGACACCGCGAAGCTGATACCTTTGCGCGAGCTGCAATCAAGATGAACGTTGCCGGTGCAAAAGTTTGATAGCGACGTAGGCAATGTGTTGAAGGTTCCACAACAAGAAGCAATTTGAGTCGACTGGAGTTGCACAATGTCAACATCTGTAACTCCCTGCTTTCTCTCCTTGAGTACCCACCGACTCCGCAGGACTACCTTTCCCGGCATCAGGTATTTCCGGGCACACAGCACAGCATGCAGTCCACGAAAAGGTATCGAACCACATGTGAATCCTAGACAAAGCTGCAAAGCTGTGTCCTCGCAAAAGCAATCAGATGAGAAGCTGCCCTACGGCATTCTTCCGTTGGAGACTCCAAGCAAGGGAAAGTACGAGGCCACAGATCGTTGGGCTGCTGTGTACGGGCTTGTTGCTTTGGGGCTCTGGGCTTATAGAGGGAAAGCTCAACTAACTTTATGGGTCATACAAAACATGCAACTGCTTAGCATACTTGGTCGTTTGGCCGTCATTGCCGGCCTGGCGACAGCCTTAACTTACTGTAGAAACAGAGCTGTGGAATTTTGGTGCAAGCAACAGAGGCGACTTAGCTATGTAGACATGATCCCATGCATCAAGCAAGATGTTGCACAGATCAAGGATGACGTAAAGGACATCAAGCAAATGCTATCTCGACCTTGATACAAGCAGTTGTAGTCTACATCGCATTGGCGCGAATGTGGCTGCAACCGCCAAATTTGGCTAGTTTGGATAGTGATTGTGGATACTGCCCAATTTCATTGCAATAGTCTGCTGGTAATTATGCCAATAAGCAACAGCGTTTGTTGTGCCCACGTCAAACAATATGAAGCACCAGGTACATCAGATGAAGCCAGTACCAAGCATAAAATAACATGAAATGACCGTAATCAAAGGCTAGCAACTTTGCAGTCGACGTCAAAAACCTTCTACAGCAATACAAATCAAGCACAACAAGATTTTCTGAAGGTTTGGGAGACAGCAATTGCGCTGACACACAGCTGCTTAAGGTGAGATATGCACCAAATCATGTTGTAACACAGCAAAACCCACAGGACAAAACTAGGGAGTACAGTTCATAGTGCTGATACTATTTTGCTAGTGCATACTGCTGCTTTGCCTCATCGTCAAGCTGTTTCCATTCTTTGGAAATGCGTTTTGTGGCATCAGGCATACTGATGCTAGGATCATCTGTTCTCAAGCTGTCCCATTGTTGCCTCCAGAAGACTCTATAGGCTGATTTGACAGGCGCATCATTTTCTGTCGCAGTTTTACACTCTGCACTAGCTGATTTTGTTTGTCTGCGGGTTCCTTTGGTTTTACTGACTGCTTTGCTAGACTTGCTGGACTTTGCCTTAGACTTTGTCACAGACTGGGTTCCAGTGGCTTTCTTGCCTTGCTTGCTTGCAGCATCAACATTTTTGGGCTTAGCAGCAACATTTTTAGCTTTGCCAGTAGACTTGGTGGTTTCTGTATCAGAAGCTTTCGCTTTGCCGCTTGCACGAACTGAACTTGCCCTTTTGGACTCATCAGCTTCTGTTCCCATTGCCTCATCTGAGTCATTGGTGCCTTGCTTGCTGTTGCGTCGCTTTTGAGTTGCCTGTTTGGCCTGAAGCAGCTGACATGCATCTTGCAGGCTGCTTGTGCTTGCCTCCTGGTCCTGGACAACAGCAAGCTTAAGTTTAGAACACAATATGCCATACTGCAACAGGGTTTGCCATGCTGTAACAGGGTCTGCCATGATGCGTTTTGGGGGAAACAAGCTGAAAAGCTAACCACTTCATCACAACACCGTGTAGGCTAGAAAAAACTATCGATGTTTTCCTCAAGGCAGAAAAGATCAAGCGGGGAACAGGAATTCCAGGAACAGGTTCAATAGGAAATCAAGTTCCGTACTCAACAGCAATGTAGCTGTCGTGTCATCACAAATGATGGTACTAACAACCATAAAAACAGTGCCACAGGGCATGCAGATGAGTCGAGATACAACAATCCCAGGCTGCCTGTATTCACATAAGATTCCAAAATGACACTAAGAAGCGTAGACTGCACTTGTCTCTCTGTTCTGTGCTTGTCTTGTGTGGAAGAGAAGCAGATCAGTACCTTGGGTATATTCGCCCTGACATCACCAGCTTGCACGTAGAAGCCAAACTTGCCGCGGTTCAGAGTCACAGGCTCATTGTCATCAGGATGGTTGCCAAGCGGCAAAGGGTATTGCAAGAACTCCACAGCCTTTGCAAGGTCCAGATCCTCAAGGTCAGCGGGCCTGCATTGCAAACCCATCAGCAAACAGAATTGTCTGCTTGGGTACAGCGGACCTGAGATTGCCAGCTTGCGCGTGTAAGCCAAATTTGTCGCGCTTCAGGGTGACAGGCTCATTGTCGTCAGGATGTTGAGCAAGGGGCAAAGGGTACTGCAAGATCTCCACAGCCTTTGCAAGGTGTAAATGCTCCAGGTCAGAGGGCCTGCATTGAAAATGAAGCATCATAATATCACATGAGAAAAAGAGAGTGACAGGCTCACTATCATCAGGGTGGTTGCTAAGGGGCAGAGGGTACCGCAAGAACTCCACAACCTAAGAAGGTCCTCCAAATTAAAAGGCTTGCATTGCAAGCCCTTCAGCAGACACAATTATCTGCCTGGGTACGAGAGGCCTGGAATGACCAGCTTGCAGATCACGGCCAAATTTGCTGCAATTCAGGGTGACAGGCTCATTGTCGTCAGGATGATCACCAAGAGGCAAAGGGTACTGCAAGAAGTCAATAGCCTTTGCAAGGTCTAGGTGCTCCAGATCAAAGGGCCTGCATTGAAATGAGCCGTCATAGTATCCACGAGGAAGAGAGTGACAATCTCATTGTCATCAGGATGGTTGCCAAGGCGCAAAGGGGACTGCAACAACTCCATAGCCTTTGCAAGGTCTAGATCCTCCAGCTCAAAGGGCCTGCATTGGACATGAATCATCATAGTATCAGGAGAAGAAGAGAGCAACAGGTTCATTGCCATCCGGATCATCACCAAGGGGCAAAGGGTACTGCAACAACTCCACAGCCTTTGCAAGGTCTAGGTCCTCCAGCTCAAAGGGCCTGCATTGAAATGAGCCGTCATAGTATCCACGAGGAGGAGAGTGACAATCTCCTTGTCATCAGGATGATTGCCAAGGGGCAAAGGGTACTGCAAGAAGTGAGGATTTGGACCCTCAAGCTCCATGGGCCTGCATCAAACATGAATCGGCACAACACTCCATGAGGCCAAAGGGTATGCACCCAAGATGAACTAGCATAAATAAACATGCGTGTCTGTCTTGATGATGTATGCTCACATAGAAGGTACATTTGCAGATTTGTGCCAAACTTTTGTGATGTCATTTAAGGCAAGTGGCACCACAGATGCTTGCATTTGTCATGACAAGTTGTCGCAATGACATGTATGCATGCATGGAGATACACAGGATGTGATTGGAGTATTGATGTGCAAGAGCTGGTTGCTGAGAGCCTCAACCTTTGCATGCCTCATGCTGCAAGCATGAGGTATACACAAGCAACACAGATGACAATGAGTTGCGGCGCAGTTGCACAATCACATGTGCACCCAGCCGCCCTGAAAAACACTCACTTTTCAGTTTGATCACAATTTGCAAGCAAAAATGCATTTTCAGAGCACTTGACAAATGCTTGCCAGTGCAACAAACTTTGCTCGCGCTGCATCGGGGGTGCTTCACTATGTCATAGGCTGCCTGAATTTCATGGAAATATAGTCATTGCCACAGTGTGGCACATGTGATCAGCCTTGTTGGCTGGCTAAAGCATGTAAAATTACTCTCTCTCTCTCATAACTCGACAGGGTGTTCATGAACGGATCAACAGTTGCGGTCACTGCCTTACTTGAGACTGACAGTCTTGGCAGTCAGTTTTGCCTTGGCAGTAGTTTTTATCTTGGCTGGCGCTTTGGCTCTACCCTTAACCTTGGGAGTGCGCTGCACTGCGCTAGGGCTGCTGTCAGTTCCCAGCTGCAGGTAGAACCCAAAGCGGCCTTGCTTGAGCTCAACAGTCTCCCCTGTTGCTGGGTGCTCCCCCAAGTTGATGGGTCCTGCAAACGGCAACAGGATTTAGTGCTGACCCATGGAGGTCAGCACTAAATGCAAGTGCTGTCAGTGCCCAGCTGCAGGGAAAGATCCAAAACGGCTCGATTTGTTACAGACGGTCACCATGATGCTGGGTGCTCACAAGAGATACGCACAAACACCCTTACACATGCTTCGTCCTGATCTGATGAAGAAGAAGGGGAACAGGTCAGTTTCAGACAGCAAGCATTCTTACATTCAGGGTAGTCATTGCAGCTGATGAAGCGGCCACACTTGGCAGTGCTACAAGGTGACACACACACGTACCATCAGACAAGCCTGGAAACTCCTGTGCAACTGCCTCATTTGCAACTGCTGAAGAAGAGGCAGAGCTGGCCACTTCCAGAGAGTAAGCTCGTCTGTACTCAGAGTAGTTACTGCAGCCAATGCAGCTGCTAGATCTCGTTGTTTCATAAGGTGATACACACCCATTTCTTCAGACAAGCCTGGAAACTCCTGTGCAGCTTCATCCTCATCTTGTGAAGAAGAGCAAGAGCTGGCCACTTCCAGAGAGCAAGCTCGTCTATATTCAGAGCAGTTACTGCAGCCAATGCAGCTGCTAGATCTCGTTGTTTCATAAGGTGATACACACCCATCCCTTCAGACACGCCTGAAAACTCCTGTGCAGCTTCATCCTCATCTGGTGAAGAAGAGGAAGTGCTGACCAGCTCCAAGAACAAGCAAATCAACATTCAGGGTAGATACAATAACAACTGAAGGTGCCAGACTGAGCTTGTTTGGAAAGTGACACACACACGTACCTTCAGACAAGCCTGGAAAGTCCTGTGCAGCTTCTTCCTCATCTGATGAAGAAGAGGAAGAGTTCAGCTCCAGAGGGCGGGCATATTTACACTCAGGGTAGTTACTACAGCCGATAAAGCCGCCGGACTTGGCAGGTTTTAAACCCAGCCTGCCCTGCCGCCCAAGCTCCACACACGCTGGGCACGCTCTGACATCAGCTTCAGTCTGCCCACCCTGCATCAAAACAACATAGCAGTTTCAATCTGACTGTCCTGCTCTCTACTGCAGCTCTGACATCAGAATGCAGTGCCACCATCCTTTGTCAACATAAAGGTCAACTGTCGCACTAATTTACACACTCCCTGCTGCAGCTCTGACATCAGCCTCAATCTGCCCGTCCTGTCATCACAAGGCTCTTTGAAACGTACATACACTGCTGGTCTCAAACTCAGCCTGCCCGGTCGCCCTTGCTCAGCGCACGCTGGGCACGCTCTGACATCAGCTTCAGTCTGACCATCCTGCGTCAACAGCGCAGCACACTTTTTGAGTTGCTTGTCATACTCTGTGGTGTAGTTGGTCCAAGAGTAAAACAGCGGAGCTTAGTAAACCCTGCGCACGCTCTGACATCAGCCTGAGTCTAATCACCCTGCATTTACAGCTCAACATGTTTTTCAAAACTGTTTTTGATATTCTGTGGTGCATTTGGTCCAAGAAGAATCAAGACAAGCTCAGCACATGCTGGGTATGCTCTGACACCAGCTTCACTTTAGTCATCCTGTGAATCCACAGCAAGCCGTTTGTTGAAAGCTGACTGCTGCAGCCAGTTCCGAAACACACAGAAAAGAAACACAGAAAAGAGCTGGGTACAAATTGACTTGTTGGAGTGAGCACATAACGCAAGATCAGAGGAGATTCAACTGCACATGCAAGTGTCATCTGAGCTGTCTGAGCAGCTGCACAAGCACTTGTACAGCTCTACCAAATGTTCACCCAACAGTGGGACGCTGGCGTGTCGCTCAGTTGCAATCTGTCCACTCACCACTGACTACGATGAAAGGACAAAGTGTGCTGACTCCCTCATCAAATGCAGCAGGGCCTGAGCATGTGGTTTGAAGCCATAGCTGGAAGCACAGCAGCACATTGTGCGCTGGGTACGCACATTATGCTCAGCATGTGCCATCGTGTGCAACAGCGCAAACAACAAGACTGCAACAACACAGAAGGCAATTGGGCAAGAGCAAAAGTGACATGCATGCAGCCACATTCAACTCCAAGCTGTCCATATCAGCAACCTGACAGCTCAACTGGGACTATATGACTGACCTGTGGCTGGAAGAAGTGACTGGCAAGGCCCTTGTTCAGGTCCCCAATGACTGATGACTGATGAAGAATGACCAGAAATTGACCTGCGGCTGGAAGAATTGATTGGCAAGGAAGCGATCCAGCGCAAAAATGACTGATGATTGATGACAGATGACCAATGACTGACATACGGATGAAAGTAATGGTTGGCAAGGCCTTTATCGACTTCGTCGGTGACTGTGACTTTTTTTCCTTAGACGTTTCTTGACTTTCTATAACTTGTTTCCCGTATTGTGACTTACCTGTGGCTGGAAGAAATGGTTCGCAAGACCTTTGTCCAGTTCATCAATGACTTCTTTGACTGGCACACCCTGGGTGCTCTGAATCCAGGCATGGAAAGCTGGGTAGAACTGCTCCAGCAAATGCAGATGGCCATGCTTGCCGCCTGCAACCATACGCCTGTCAACAGCAATGTTGCTTGCGGTCTGCATTGCAACATCTGCAGGCTTGACTGTTGATAATAAGGTGATGTTAATGCAAGTGCCAGCGTGTCCTGCTAGCAATGCCATCATGACAGGCTCAGTCTGCATTGAAACCACATAATACACAAGTCATGGCAGAATCAGAAGTCATGGCAGAAATGCTTGCCATGGTTGGACTACAAAGGATTGATGCACAGAATGTTGAGTAGAATCGCTCCAGCAAATGCAGGTGATTGTGCTTGCCGCCTGCAAGCCATGACAAATGGACTCATGGCAGGATCAGGGGTACAGCAGAACTGGTCATTTGCCGATTCTTGAGTTTTCTGAATCCTGGCATGGATCCTGGCACTGCTCCAGCGGATGAAGGTGACCAAGGCTGCCTTGCTCCTTTGTCAAAGAAGTGCAACAGGCCCCTTCTTTTCATTTCTTTCACTTATCCATCCATCCATCCATCCACCCACCCACCCACCCACCCACTCACCCACCCACCCACCCATCCATTCATCCATTCATTGTAAACCTGGGCTAGGCAGGCTCAGCAGGCCCAACTAAATACGTACAGAAGCAATCAACTGTCTCCAACCAGTTTGGACAGGGGGGCGGAGAGATCCTTGTATACAGTTGACTGCCAAGTGTCTCTGGGTTTACCCTTAGGCCTGAGTGCCTGATAACTCTTCTTTTGGGCAGCACTTACTTGCGGCTCAAGGTTATCAGGCGCCCATGCATGCATGCAATTATGACTGCTGCAGTATGATACTTAGATGGCTCCATGTCACAGAACATGCAATTGATAGTTGGGATGTCATGCGCTTGTTCTTCATGGTTGGAAGGTGAAACTAGACCCCTGTGTTGTGCAAATCCCATTGTTGTGCCACAGGTGTGTGCAGTTATGCATATGCAAATTGAAAAGTCTACCTGCAATGTCATCGAGCTGTGCTTCCATTTCTGATGTGAAGTCGTAGTCCATGTACTGGGCAAAGTATCTTTGCAGGAAGGCCGTCACCACACGGCCCTTGCTGGTGGCCTTTAGTGCCCTGCCCTCCTTCACCACATACTCCCTTGTCTGCAAAACAGCCCATTTAAGACCTGACTCATCACTATGTAGAGGATCATGTCAAGGGTGACTAATGATTATGTATGGCATCATGTGAATGACCTTGCTGATGGCCCTGAGTACCCTGCCCTTCTTTACTACATGCTTCCTCTTCTGCGACCATGCCCTCATTTCGAGGACAGATATGAAGGGAGCAGTCTATATGTGTCACGTATGCACAAGTGCAGGACAGATCCGCTAGGAAAGAAGGTCAAACATACCTATGGAGACAATCATGGGAGCATGAGTCAAAAGTTCAGGGCAAGCATTCCTGATGACAGCTATGACGGGGTGTAGGTGGACCTCAGGGGACACACACACCTGTAGGACAGGTATGATATGGGCACGATTGAGCACTTGAGCGCAAGCATGCAAATGCAAATGGGACACATGACAATTACAGAGGGCATAAGTGCGAGGTTGAGGGTATGTGCAGGACAGACACGATGGAAGGGGGGGGAAAGGGCAGGAGGAGGCACAGGACAGACATGATGGAAGGAGGGGAGGGGAGGGGGGCAGGAGGAGGCACAGGACAGACACGATCGAGGTTGAAGTCAGGGTGCGCACATCTGCAAGGCAGATATGAAGCAATGAGTGTTCAGGACTTGTATGATAAGAGGACAAATGCAAATGGGTTGCGCCCACCTGTAGAACAGATATCATGGGGGGCTCAAGTGGAGGGTACGCCAGGGCCTTGTGGGAGACAAATGCCCTACTTACCATGGGGCAAGGGAGGCGGGGGAGAACTACACACACCTGTAGGACAGATATGATGGGGGCGTAGGTGGAGGGTCTACCAATGCCCTTCTCCTGTAGGCTCTTCACCAGCTGAGCCTCCGTGAAGCGGGGGGGTGCCTGGCTGAAGTGCTGACTCAAGGCAGGCTCCTGTGCCAACCCCACCTCCTGCCCCACCTGCACACCAACAACAACTATTCTCAGGCACTTGCGGACACTGATTTGCTGGCCCACAAAAAATTATTGTCATGCATGTGTGAATTCATAAGTTCAAGTGGCTGAAGTTTTGACTCCAAAGGGGGGGAGAGTCCTTTGCCAACCCCACCTCCTGCCCCTTTCGCACATCAAAGATAGTGACAAGCACACAATTGTGTGTTCAGCTGTATGCCTTTCTAAGGTGCTGACTCAGGGAGGGCTCCCCTGCCAAACCCGCGTCCTAGCCCGCCTGCACCTCACATATGAGTACCATGTGTAGTCAACAGCCTGCCTTACTAAAATGCTCTACATGTGATGCTACGGTTGTCTGCCTGGCTGACTGGAGTGCTGCCTCAGAGAAGGCGCTGCTGACAACCCCACCTCCAGCCTCGCCTCCACATTATAAGGGGCAGGGTTCACTGAGCAAACATGACCCTAGAATTCAGCAAGACACATGCAGAGATGCTTCTGTGAACTCCAGAGATAAATGACAAGCTCTTCTCCTGGCACAACGCTGGAAAGCAGCTTAATCAAGGGTTAGGTTGTTTGGTCAGGTCACAGGTTCAAACACCACTAATCCACTTAGAAGAAGATCTGGAATGACACTTGCTGGTCCATCTTCCAACAGTTGAAAATCTGACATGCTTGCTGTGACGCTCAACACAAGCCGGCCTGGCGAGACAAATCTTGTACCCCACACACCCAGCACCTATGCTACTACTATACCTTCATGCTGATGAGCATTCTGGCCTGCTCCCCCTGATCCTGCTTGCCTGTGGCCTCTTCGCTTCCTTCTTCGTCCTCATTTTCCTCTTCTTCTTCCTGGTCAGTCTCAAAGTCCTGGAAGGCTTGCATGTAACCAGGAAACAGGACTTGGGTGGCTGAGGACCTCAGCTTGATGCTGCCGTCTGCTGTACTGAACTCAGCTGTGGCCTGCAGGCATTGTAGAAAAGCATGTGAGCTGCATTGCGTCAGCTTGCTTAGAAATGAAACTCTGAGGCACAATTTAGGACAGCATGGACAGCATGGGTAATCCGCAAACGAAGAAGTACTATGGAAAAGGATTTGGGTGGCTGAGGCCCTCAGCTTGATCCTGCAATCTGCTGTGTTGAACTCTGCTGTTGCCTGCAGGCAGCCTTATGCTTGACATGAGCACGCTAAATTCGGCTGCTTTGAACGACGCAGCTACATTGTCAGCTATTTTCTTGCATACACCATGCAGAACAGCGTCAACACCCTCCCAACAAGGGTTTGCACACAATGTGGTCAGACCCGATTCTTGCCAGGGTGGCTGACACCCTTAGTTTGATGCTGCCATCTACTGTGCTGAACTCGGTTGTTGCCTGCATGCACCCTGACGTGGGTAAGCTGTTGGGGAAGAGTGAGAGACTATAGCACAAGCCAGGCGCTTAGTCTTGCAAAGCATGCACTTGAGACCCTATACACTACGCTGGCCAGGGGTGCCAATTTACAATAGCATGTCTAGCCTCATGAAAGTTGATGTGACTTCTAGTTAAATGCTGCTGTGAAGGGTTGCATCTGGAACTTGACGTCATGCATGCTGTGATCAACATGGTCATAATGCATCCATGCAAACATGAGCATGCTCTGTAACAGCAAACCAATGGTGATGCAATTGTGAAACTACGGTGCACCTGTTGCAACCTGGCCTGAGCCATCTGGCAAGCTAAAGTACGCCGCCAGATCAGCTCATACAGCCGCCGCTGCTGTTCAGTCAACCCTAGAAGGGTGGAGCGCAAGCCCTCCTTGGCCCCCTTGACCCCGCTGTACACCCCTCCTGGGATCTGCTTGGGGTCCACCGGCACAATGGCTCCATGCCCCTGTTGAGCATTCTTTTGCTTTGACCTGAGCATTGCCAGAAAAGCTGAGCTGAGATGCTTGCATGTAAGCAGAGCAACAATAGGAGAGGGAGGGTTCAACGCCCCATGACCCTCCTTGGCCCCCTTAACCCCGCTGTACACCCCCCCTGGAATCTGCTTGGGGTGGCCTGGCACAATGGCTCCATGCCCCTGCTGAGCATTCTTCTGCTTTGACCTGTGCATTGCAGCAAGCAATTGCTTCATGTCAGTAACAGACCAAAAGACACTCAACTAGACATGGAACGCTGACGCGTTGCTCACTCACAGTCCGCCTCCTCACCACCACCGACTATGATGAACGTAAACATGCAAAGCAGACATATGCAGCCAGAATGGTGAACTTTGCAAATCCATCAGCAAAGCGTAGCTGTTACCAGAAGCAAGACAAGGTTCCAGATGCAAAGTCAGTCACCTGACAACCCTTGCAAGCTAGTCAGGTGGCTGGCTGTGTTGGTGGATTCTTGTGACAAATTTGTTTGATATGCACCTTGTGACTGCTTGGAAGAAGATGAAGTCTCAATCTCAAGCCCCATTTGCAAAGACCACTTGCTTACGATAGATTTGCTTTTGCACTTGCATGCAATATCATGAAACTTGGGCAACACGAGACCCTCAGCAGACAAGTGTAGAGCATATAGCCAAACGGCATGCTTAATCTGCACATGCTGCAGCCATCTGTAAAAACCAAAAATAGGTCAGCTGAAAGCCACAACAGTCCTGAAATCCCAACAGCTAGCAGCAAAATTGATGTGTCAAATTAGGTGGTATGAGGCCACGCAGCACAGTACACATGACATAGCACTGCTGCAAAGGTATGATGGCGGGCATGCTAGCAACTGGTTTTATGAGTCATGAGACACTTGGACTCACTCAGCATAGAATTTTGGCTCATCAGCAAGGTAGTTGGCTCCAAAGCATTGTGTAATGGCATCGCGGATGACATGAACGGCATCTGACCCCAGGCTGGTGCTGTCCGTGCGGATGTAGCTGATCAGCCCCTCTGCAAACAGCATGCATCTAAATTTAGATACAGCATCAAGTTGTACAAAAGCTGCTGGCTGACAGCAGCGGACAAAGATGTAGTAAGTAGCATAATCAGAATCAAGCTAGTGCTGTTTATTTCAATATGGCTGAGCAGCCCCTCTTCTGCAAACAGCACATGTTGCTTCTTTTGCAGCTTTTGTTGTCTACTGTCGATGTGATTAGGTACATGCATGTTTTCGACGGCAAGTCGCCCTTTCATTGGGGCAGTCTACGTCTTTGAAGCACCATGCAGCATAAAGCTCAAAATAAGCTGGATGAAGCTGATTGCCCGCTGAAAAGCAGATGCAGCTGGGCTGCCTGTGACAGACCAAAGGCATGTGATCCAGGCATTTGATGCAAGCATCTACTGCAAGCATATACTGCAAGCATATACTGCAAGCCTGTGATGCAAGGATTTTGATGCAAGAAGTCAGCGCAAGCAAGCTTGCTTCATACGCGCCTCAGGCACCCAAGGCTGATCAGGGTCAGGGGTTAGGGTTCAGCAGCTAAATGTCTCATTCATGACAGCATGCCTCTAACTTGAAGAGCTGGAAGCTCAATATGGAGCTATCACATGTTGATGTCATGTCGTGCTTTGAAAGGACAGAAAGCTATGTCAGGTCGTGGGCGCAATGAGACGACCATTGCCAGCAACATTGGCCCGCCTCCAAAAGGAGTTACCTGAAACAAAAGGTCGCAAAACCTCACATTGACACTACTGCTGATCATGCGTCGGAATGCTGATGTTGATGAGTCTTACCGTCGCCAGCAACGTTGTCTCCCTCAAACAGGGCTTGTGCATTGGACATAGTGGCCTGAACCTTGAAGCCTAGCCTGTTAGCAGCATCACTTAACATGCTGGATGTCATGTAAGGAGCTGAAGCGTTCCTCTTCACCTCAGTGCCCTTCACTGAAGATACCTGCAATGCAAGCACCCTGTCTTCACTGCTGAAAGCAAGTGTGTCACGCTTACTTGACATGTTTACTTGAGACATGTTTGTGGAATCATTGCTGTGTTTGTCTTGTTTCCTGCTTTCCCTGAGAATCGACAAAATGCATTGCAATCTTGCTGCTAGGTATCATGGTGTGATAAGCGTGGAGTAGGGACCATTCGCTGAGCTGACACAGGTTAAGATGCCTAATTGCTGTTTTGCAATCCTTAGCACACTGCCCCCGATATGAGACTGTTGTTATGTCAGCAAATACCAAGCTGCTTGTGGGAAAAGCTTTTGTGGTGCATCAGCACGCAGTGATTTTGGTGCAGTCTGCGCACTGGAGGTCACATAACACAGGCTGATGCATGACATTTCCATGTTTTCTGACATATGTCTCAGCCAAAAAGCTGTGTCAACTTGGTGAAACATTACACTCAGTAGCACGTGTCATGGAGGCACACAGCAAGACCACCACGGGAGCAGACAAGGCCACACTCCAGGAAAGACATGACAGCATCAAGAGAGTAATAATGCACAGCATGTAACACACCTCTGAAGTGGCTGCAGCACTGCAATCTGAGTTGCAACACCATGCACAGCAACACACATCAAGGCAACATCCAAGTGCAGTGTGTGGGAGCAAAACACCATAGTCACACACCTCCAAAGTAGCTGTCATCTCAACAAACCACGCAAGAACAGCATAAAAGGAGTCACCATGCAGCATGACTTACCTTCAAAGTGGATGCAGCAATACGCATGCTGAGCTCTTGAGCTTCAGCCTCTGATGTCAGATCACCCCTTTGCATCTTCTTGCCATCTACAGAAATGACTTGTGCCTGCACACACCTGCAATAGTGGGCTTCACAACCTGATGAAAAGCTGACAACAGTAGTGAAAATGACAATGCTGGCTGTTGCCTTTGCATCTTCTTGCGATCTACAAAGACAACCTGAGCCTGCACACACATGCAAGATTGGCTTCGTGATATCAGGAACGGCTGTCAGCAGATGGTGAGAACAACAATGCTGGTTGTTGCCTTTGCATTTTTCGTCTGTCATTTATGAATTGTTAACACAATGGCAAGACTTTGTTACCTTTAAGGGCTTGCCAGCAGAAGTGTTGAGTGTGACATCTACAGTCCACCATTCTTCTGGCTTGAAGGCCTCAATGTCAGCCTCCCTCTCTGCCAGCAGCCGCAAGGCAACAGACTGGACCCGCCCTGCACAAAATCAAAGCCTCCATGATGGTAAGGCACAGTTGTGACTTCCAGCACGTTGCTTGCGCCCTGCACAAACTCATGGACTTGGCATAGACACTCTATGTGTGTGACATGCTCTTCTCGCTTGAAGGCTTTGATGACAGCTTCCCTCTCTGCGGGCAGCTGCAAGGCAACAGACTGCACCTGCCCTGCACACATTACAGACTTTGCAATGCAATACCAGAGATCTGCATCGCTAACCTGTATATACCAGCAGCCGCAGGGCCATAGACTGCACTCAGCCTGCACACACTCACACACCTGACACAGCATGATTTATTGCTCATCCATGTGTCATTGCACCCACCTTGCACGCACTCATGGACTTGACACGGCATGATGAATTACTTACTTATGTGTCATGGCACCCACTCTGCACACACTCACGGACCTGTCCTAGACATGCCACAACAGAGGTGTCCACAGCATTAGTGTCTCAGCTGCTTTGACAAGTGGCAGAGCGCCTGCCTTGAAGCGTGAAGACTCACTCTGAACATAAATTGCGCTGATTCTGACCTGCTGATCTAGAGCCAACCATTTTCCCCCAAAGCACAGGAGAGAGTCCAAATCCAACCAGGAAGTCGAGCGCCCTCCTTGCCTTGTATGACTCAACCAGGGCATCTGAAATAGCTCTCGGGTGGTGGAGTGCTTCTTTGACGGCTTTTTGGGTCACTTCAGTGAATGTGATGCGCTCTACAGTCTTGCCTTGCACACTTTTCTGCACAGCAGGAGCGCTGAGCAGACCAGCCCCAACGCAAAATGATAGGTGTAGAGACATTACTGGTGTTTTGAGCTGTGCTGAACTCATTTTTCTCAGGGTTTGGGGTAGGTATTTCGTCTTAGATTGTTGTTGCGTGATGCAGACACACAGCAGCATTTTGATCTTTGACAGGTCAACAATGAGGCGTGAGGTATCTGTGCAAAGAGCAGTATACACATGTGCATACTTGACGCTGCATCTTGAGCAGTTCAAACAGATGCCATGCAAAGCGCAATTTGTATTGTTGAGGCAAATTACACCTCAGGCATTCTACACAAATACCACATCTAAATAAGCATCATATCTGACTGCTCATCTGTTGCCATACAGACAGCTTTTCACCCATGCGCATTACAGACAGGCGTCACGCCTGACTGCGCATCACAATTGTCAGCTCAACTGTGCCATGCACACAGCAACTCAGCCATGTGCGTTACTGACGTTCCTTTCAAGTCTTCTGTTCTTCCTTTTTGGTAATCTTTCTGATCAATCGCTACTGGTAAAATCTTTATACTTTGTACCTTGAGCCTTTCAGACAGATGCCATGCAAAGCACATTTCACATCACTGAGGCAAATCATACCTTGAGCAGTTCAGACAAATGCCAGGCTATGGCTTCTCCTTCCCTATCAGGGTCTGTTGCCAGCACCAGCCGCTTGATGCCCCTGCTGCTAAGAGCCTGTTTGATGGCATCCAAGCGGGGCTTGGCCTTTACTGCTACAGCCCAAGTCATCTTGAAGTTTGCTGAAGGGTCAACTGCACCAGCCTTTGGCACCAGATCTCTGATGTGACCATAGCTTGCTAACACCTGCAATAACACATCAGCCTTAGACAGTGTATCTCTGCCATGATCACAGCTGCAATAAAAGTCAAACAGCGCCAGCCTTTGCAACTAGATCTCTGATGTGACAATAGCTTGCTAACAGCTGGTTACATGCAATGTTATCTGTACATGGCTGATAAATGAAGGTTTGTGACAGGTGTTGTAGCGCAATGGTACCGGGGTGATGGCAAATATAGCACCTTAAACTCTGGCCCCAAGTACTTCTGAATCTTGTTGGCTTTGGTTGGCGACTCGACCACCAAGACTGTGCCGGCACCTCCGCTGTCAGAGCCACTCGATGCAGCAGCACTGGTACTCTGAGCTCGTCCCACAGGGTGCGCCTGGGCCTTCGCTGCGATCCGTGAGCCGCAGGCTCTGTCACCACCAATTCCACAGACATGCGCCTGGCGCCGGTGAAATTGTCGAGCATACAGCCCGCTGCATTTGACTCGCCGTTCAAACCCGGTGACTTCAGCGAATCCAGTGATCCTGGCGTGAACACCAGGTGACCACAGAGCGCCATGGCCACCGTGGGCCGTACAGAGCATGGCTGCGGCAGTCATGAGCCTAGATCGCATCAGATGTGGAAATCCAGACGCCTAGGAGTCGTTGAGCGCGTGCGGATTGTTTTGCAGACATGCGAAGCAGGTGGCCGGCTGAGTAACAATGCTGGCTGAAAAGGAACAGACAACTGCAGGCCATAGATGTGTACCGGTATCTCCACTGTCTACATACGCTGCATGATGCGGCAACAGGCTCAGATGGCGACAAGCAGTCCACTGACCTTAGCCGTTACAGTATTGCGTTACAGCGTCTGAAGTGACATAGACTGGAACGCCCCAGGTTTGTGATGCTTCAGTTGATCACTGTGTGCGACCATACTAGGCTTGGGCCGTCTGAGTTAGTTACTCTGAACCTCATGCCCACTGCCTTCACCTTCAGGTGCAGTGAATGAAACTTCAGCCTCTATTCACGATGACGACTGCCAGTGAACTGAGGACAGTTCGTGGAGAAATAGCTGAGATTAGGACAAAGATACAGCAGTACGAAGAGGCTCTACTTGCAGCTGAAGAGCCAGCAGATAAAGCTTTCCTGAATCAACGGTTAGGAGATCTGGACAAGAAAGAGATTCTTCTACTTGAGCAACAGAACGGGCTGCAAGGCCAAGCAGCAGGTGAACGCTGGTCTGCTACCTGTTGCCAGCAATTTGCTGAGATGCTTGCACAGTAGTCTTATATGCCTACTTAGGCTTTGTATTCAAGCACTGAATAAACTTGATTCTACTACTTTGATGTCAAACGTCACTGCAACCTCGCTTTGTACATGCTGTTGCAGTTCTGCTGCTGACGTTGAGAGGACTGATAAAGCAGCCGTTTGCAAAGATGGGTAGGAGTATGACAGACCGGGCATCTGCTGCCAAGACAGAAGCTGTGTTGCCTCAAACGTTCTCAGAAGTGCTCTCTTGGGATGCCTTCACTCCTGCAGCTCTGGCACGGCTGCAAGAGTTGGATGACACGACTGCTCGTCACATGCCCCAGGTCATCTATGTAGACGCAAACGCATATATGTTGTCACACTTGTTGGTGCACAAGTCCATACACAAGCATAAGTTGTGGTCAGCAATGCAACGCTTGCATACAGGTGTATAATGCTGCTGGACAGGTTGACGATTTAGTATCCCCAGCAGATGAGGCAGACGTGCAAGGCTATGTTTTTGGCTTCTTGCAGTTGCTGAATTCTGTCTCCTCCCAATGTGGCCTAGGTGAGTATCAGAAGCGACTTGCCCATGCAAGTCATGAAATTGTACTCATCTTAAGTTGTCATCAAGATTGTGCGCTATCGTCCCTTTTAATGTATCATGAGCACAGTTGCAACAAGAGGCAAGCAACACATAGCTGATGCGCCTTCTGTTACCTGCCATATGACAATTATAACAACAACATTCATTACACATTCCAACACAAGTGCCAAAGTCCTGTCTTGCCAAGCTAGCTTGTTCTGAGCGTCACAGTAAGGACGTCCAATGTTCAATTGTTTAATTTCAAATCCTTCTACCTGTCATATGTGCATTTGCAAAGCTACTGTGTGCTACCAAGCATCAAGAGCTTTGCTGTTCAACCTGTGATTCACCATATGAGGCGACTGCATGGTGTCTGCAGGCTTTCAGTATGTAGGCGCTTGCAGCAATAGGAATTTCTGTTTCACAGACTTGTTGTTGCGGCAAGGCAACACTGATGTGACCCGGCTGAGTTCAGCAAACTGTGCAGTGATAGAAGTGAAAGGGCCTTGGCAGCTGAATTTGCCTGAAAATGTCAGCTTGGGTGATGCCCTCAATCATGCAAGCTATCGCAAAGCAGTCTTGCGTGCAGCGCAACAGGTGAGCACAGCTTTTCAATGGCTGATGTGGTGTGTGCTTGTTGAGAATTGTGGCCAGTTGCAATGTGTGCAGTAGCTCAGAGTCTCTGTCAAGTTCCGTGTTGTGTAACGAGGCGTTACAATCTTGCCGTCATGACTTACAATTACGCCGTAGCCGTCTATCAGGCTATAGTCTCGCTCAACCACCACTGGTGTATCTTCTACACCTCCAAGCTTTCTTGGAATAAGCTCCTGCTTGCGACTTGCGCTTGCGTCACGCTGCATCCTGACAAGTCGTAGATCTATGTGGTTGCTGCACTGGACTTATGTGCATAGATGGTGTCGACGCTTGCAATTATACAACAGCAGTACGTTGCAGCATACTTGTTCCACAGGCTTATGGAGATGCTGTTGCGGAGGAAGCCCCCATCTTCGCCATCACAAACTACGACATAACAATATTTTGCCATCGCAATTTTCAACATGCAGCTGACAAGCTAATCTGGGCATCCCCACTAATCCCAGGGAACAGCACAGCCTTACCCCCTCGATTAGCTTGGTTGCACTTCATGGCCGTGGGTCAGGAGTGCCATGGTGCTGATGTCAAGAAGAACTTGTCACGTGATGACGTTCCCTCCATCCCAACATTAGGGCACCCTCTGTCAGTGGATGGAGCATATACTTGACAATTAAATGCAGCAAGGCAGGCGAGTTGCCAGACTAGAGCGACCCGAGAACAGCCTTCACGAGCAGCCAAGCGCCGGAAGGGGCAGCTGATTGCATTGCAAGCGGACCGTGGTCCTAGCTCACAGCTGCAAAGTGACGATGGTGAAGTTGGTCTCGGCATAGATCACATGACAACAGATCCTGCTCTAGCAGCTTGGACTAGCCAATTGCTTCCACAGCATGCGGAAGTCGCTGTTGCTCAGATGCCTTGGTTGCCAACCCACAAGATGCATCTGACCATGGAGTACGTTGCTAGCACCTCATTCGTCAGGGGTATGAAGGTAAAACTGTAGCAAACCTGAAGCGAAAAGGTTTGACCCCATTGTGGCAGGGTGAGGGTGATGTCATTATAGGCCCATAGATCATACTGAATGCCAAGTAACGGCCACTACATTACAGAAACTTTCTAGCATGCATTGCTTTGCTCAACGCATCGCATGTGCCAGGCCTCTTGCATAGATTGCAATGCTTCTTGCAATCAGTTCGAGTCCATGTTGCAGGCACTTCAAGACCAGGATTTGCTGGTTGCAAAAGTTTTTGATGACAACAGTATTGAAGGTTTATATCACAAATTTGATGGCTGAGCTCAAGGCAGCGCAATACCAATACTGCACTCCTTTGGCCGAACGGGTCATACAGGCTGACCAGCAGTGCTAACACATTGGGCTGGGAGCACTTTGAGAGCAGAGCAGCTCAGCCCTCAATCACATGCTGCAGCAAGAGAAGCTTTATGTGCCATACATGCATGCTGTGCCATGGTGATGTACGGCTGGAGAACATGTTGTGGAAGCAGGGTAGGATCGTGTTTGGTGACTTTGGGCAAAGCAGCATCAATGCAACATCTGTCAGGTATCAACATGATTTCCAGATGCTCGATGCCTTGTTTCACTGATTGTTCCATTTAGCTGTTTTGTCGTCAAGAGTACTTGGACGGCACAAACGCAGAGTGTTACAAGTGCTTTGGTCCTACCTATCATAGCATTACAGAGCGTCTAATAGCGGGAATTGCCATACTTTCGTTGTACCGCGATCGGTATCCTAAACAACACTTTGTATTTGCTGTATTGTTAACGACATATCGTGCATTGCGCAACTTGTAGTGTCTGCATTAAATCACACAAGACTACCACGTGCGCAATGCAAAATCATGACATAATCACAGGGACTTTTGCGTGTGGATAACATGAATATTTACATATCACAGGGTTTGCAGAACCTTTTGCAGAACCTCAGACTCACAGATCACGTGGCATGACATAACCAGGATAATCCTTGATCTGTCTGTAAACTGGATGAGAGAGAGATATATATATATATTATGATCAAGCTTGATTGACACTCAGCGCAGCAACATTCAGCGCGACAAGCTTCCCCTGGGTCACCTGGGCAGATCAGTTCGACCTGCAGCCTCCAAGTTGGTCAGCTGTATGTCTGTTGTTGTGCAGCGCAAGTCATTGTCCAGGCAGATTGCAATTGGGAAGCATGCAGTCTGGCTAGCTAGCGTGCACTGTTGCAGCAGACACAGCAGCAAGCTGTTCACGCACCCATCTGGTTGTTATGTGGTCGCTAGGCTGTGCTGAGCCATGTCATAGCGAAATACTAATTTATGCAAGGAATGCAACTGATGAAGCCTAGGTTTAGACGCAAGATTGTTTGTCAATTAATGCAGCCTTTACACTGAAAGTGCAGATTATGCGCCTGCCACCACTAGCAAACGTCACTGGTACTATATGCATCTGGCAAACTGAAGGGATGCACTGCAGCACCAGCATGCTATGTTATTCTGTGACATACAATGGAAACAAAATTGACCCCACAAAACCCTGACAAAGTTTTTCAGAAGTCAGTGTCGTCTGAGCACCAGCAGCGTTAGTGTCACAGTCAGGTACGCAAACAGCAAGCACAACAGGACAAGCACATGACTTTGTATGTTTTCTGATTCGAAGCCAAACGTTCCAAGAATGGTGTCGCCATCAACCTCAACTGAGGGCAGTTTGGCACCAGGAATTCGCTTCTGTGCATATGGAGTGAAAAAGAATCCAGTTGCTCCATGATACTCATTGTACACTAGGGCCTCAAAACCATACCTGTACAGCACATATCGGTCAGACACAACACCAGGTGCACAATAAAGGGTGAATACTGTTTTACGCAATAAAACACGTGTAAGCAGCTGGTCAACAAGAAGGGCAGGTGCTCATCCAGCAAACTTCCAATCGAAACTGAGACATGCATTGACACGAGCTGGGCACACACAATGCCTGGGGCACAACAAACACGAACAAATTTCAGAACGCGCAATGCAATGTGTAACGCCAGCTAGAGTACAGATCTATACGCAATCACGCCATGTATGCTGCAACATGCTGCACAGTCTGTCATGATTTACTATCAGTAGTTGCAAAGAAGCGCTTCACTGATGCAAGGCTGATTGTCACAGATTGCCATGCCAGAAGATCACGCTTGCTGCCCAGCATTGATGCAACCTGTCTCTAGTGAAAGTCTATCTGAATCTGGTGAATCTGAACAGCTTCTAACGCAACAGTGCTCACCTGAAAGGACAGGAGCCACTCACAATGTTGACAACAGTGGCGTCAATATCATCATCATCACTCTTACTGTCATTGCTTTGATGTGGTGCACGCTTGCCTGACAAAAAACAACTGAGCCATCCAGCTGACAACATATGCATGATGTTTCATGAAACACCACCTGATCATCTTTCATGATCGTGCTCACCTGACAAAGGACAACTGAGCCATCCAGCTGACAACGCTGGGCATGCGGGTGCTACTGAGCAAGAAGCCACCAAACAGGATGGATAGCAGTACTGCTAAGCTACCCAGCAGGTTGGCCACAGCTGTGGAAGGGGCAGCCGCCCCTATGGCCATATTCATGGACGCCCCAACCTGCAAGCACGCTCTACAACTAATAGAAAGGTTGACAGTGACATACCACACACATGCAAACTTGGGCAACCTGCAGGAACGATTACATGCCAGAGTGTGTTCTCGATGCAATGACCGCATATGTTGCTGAGTATGAAGCCGCCAAACAGAATGTACAGCAACACTGCTAAGCACGTTGGCCACAGCTGTGGACAGGGCAGCTGTCCCTATGGCTGCGTTCATACATGCTCCAATTTGCAGACAAAACCTCATGATAACAATATCAATCATCACAGATGAGACACAGGCAGACCTAGGCAACCTGCAGGAACAATCCCATGCTACATATGATGCTGAGTAAGATGCCACCAAACAGGATGGACAGCAGTATTGCTAAGTTACCCAGCAGATCAGCCACAGCTGTGGAAGAGGCCACCACCATGGCCATGTGCATAAACGTCCCAAACTTCAAACGTGATATCATGCTACAACCCCTAGCTGACAGCGATGCATGCATACAAAGTTAAGCTGCAGCATTCAGAGCATCGGGAGTGCGGAACTGATCGTAACAACAGCAAATTATGCAAGGGGGATGTGCTGAAGATAAAGTCTGCAGCCCAAGTTAAAAACGCTCAGTAGAAAACATGCCAGATGACATCTGGTTGTGCTGTGCTGATTCAAGTCTCAAAATGCGGCAGCTGCCAAATGTAATTTGTTGTGGTCAATGGTGCTGAGACTCTCGTAGTGAACCCACAGTCTCATGGGTTACGGCCAGAGTTCTTGCAACTAACACAATGCAAACACAAATAAAGATTTAAAACTTTAAAAAAGAAACCAGTACTTGCATGGCACACACAGCATGCGCGCAGCATGTGGCAGGCTCATTACGTTGCTGAGCGCCAGAAGAAGAAGATGGGCAATTGCAGGAGCCTGATCAGAAGCCAATTTGGTGGTCATTTGGCCTGCACACACTCAAAGCATGCACAGCGTGTAGCAGACTCACCATGTTGCTGAGCACCAGAAGAAGAAGGAAGGTAAGTAAGTGCCAGAGGCCTGGCCGGAACCCGATCATCCAGTATGTGGCTGCGGCAAAGAAGCACGGGGGCAGCACCCTCATTGGTATCAGGTCAAATAGCACAGTAGCTGTGAAGTAGGCAGGAGTGCCATATACACCACTTGCCCTTTCCCTATATCATGCATGAACCAGTCACATGGCAGCTACAACCTTGACTCATGGGGATCAGGTCAGAGAACACAGTGGCTGTGAAGTAGGCAGGCCTCCCAGCTGTCTGCAAGCTCTAATGGTTTGTGTATAGATTAATTGACAGAAGATTTGATTGCTGGGAACAGACACGTGCATTGGGCGCTGTGCCACACAGCACTGAGACCATGCACTATTCTGGGAGAGTGTGTGTTACCTGAAGAAGAGGAGTCTGTCCTCCATCCACAGAGGAAGGGAACTGAGGCTCATGACGCTCATGTAGATCAGGATGAAAAACAAGCTGCCAAAGCGATTTTGTATCCCGCCTGCACCAAAACTACACATTAAGGTTTGATGCCGCAACTGAAAGAACCTGTCACTCATAGGGTTGTACTGCTGCAGGCAAATTGACCCGCCATGCATTGGTTTGCAGTGCTGCAAACAGAATGTCATGTCAACAAGGGCTGCGAGGTCACACATTATAGTTGCAGTACCGTCTTTTGAACTTACAGAGAAAACAAAGAAAGAATTTTGACATATGGCGCTGCATACAGTGTCACTCAAGCAGCTGACTGGTGCTCAGGCCAGATAAACTATAAACACAGCTTTTTTTTCAGCATGGCAGCACAAGCATTGTGGCAAACAGCACCCAGATGACAGGGCTTGCAGGTGTCAAAGTAGCAGATACACAGCATGAGCTCACGACTTGCTGATCTGCCTCAGACGAAGCATGAACATAGCATCTCTTTCAGCATGGCAGCACAAGCGACATGGCAAACAGCACACAGATGAAAGGGCTTGCAGGTGTCAAAGCAGCAGACATACGGCATGAGCTCTCGTTTTGACGGCCTGCCTCAGACAAAGCATAAGCAATGCAGTTTAAACAAAGCACAAGCAGTGCAGTTGAGAGAAAGCACAAGCAGTGCAGTCAAGAGAACAGTATGAACGGCGCAGCCAAAAAAGCGCGAGCATTGCAGTCACAGTAAGCATAAGCAACGCAGTCAAATGGAGGCGTGCCTGTGTCGCGTGTTGCATGCCCATATACTATCCCAAGCCCAAGGGCCATAAGCAGCGCCGCTCCCCAGTTCATGGCTAGCAGCATGGGGTCCACATACGTTGCCTTGCCCAACCGGCGTGACAACACCGCTAGCTGCCGCCAGTAGTTGGCCTGGTACCGCAGCTGCAGCGTCCGTGCCCTGTAGAAACATAACTCTTTGCAGGCTTTTGACTGCATAATCATACAAAAGTTTGTCATGAGAGAAAGATTTTGCTTAAAAAAATATTTCCCGAAAAGAGAATTGTTTTGGGGTACGAAGAGATCTTTTCCAGCCTCTTTTTATCCTTTCCGCAAGGAGCTTTTTTTGGGTACTCCCCTTGACTGCTTTTGTATGCTGCCAGCAGGGTTGCAGAGCCTCGCTAGATGATGATGAGATACAATATGATCTGAAAGCTTCTGCAAGTTTTGATAGCAGCTGACTGCATTGCAATCAAGTATGCATGAACACATAGTCATTGAATGTGCTGTGGCCAAATCCTGCAGCTGTTAAAACCACTCGTTGTCATTTCTGCAGACTGGCAACTGCAATGTCAAAGAGGGCTGCAAATGCTCTCCAGCCTTGTCCTTCAAAGATGCACAGCCCTCTAGCAGAATTGCTTGCCTGCAACAAATCACTGTGCGCATGTGCAGCTGCTGCAACTATTTGCAAATGCTTTGAACAATGGATTGTGCAGAGCTTCTCCCAAAGCCAAAGCAACAGCAAGAGAGCAAGAGCAAGGGGCCATGAGGAACAGGTTGGCAGCAGCAACAGCAAGAAAATCAGCCTTGTACAGTAACTTCTCTCTGTAAGGACACTTGATAAAGGGCATTCTTGATGTAATGACAATGCAATTGGTAATCACTGCATGAATCACTGCATTCTGACTACAGTGGCACCTCTGAGTATGGACAATTCAAAATAAGGACAATCTGCTTGGCAACCAAAGCAGTCATTACAGAGAGAAGTCACTGTACCTTGCAACGCCATCACTGGTAGAGGCTAGGTCATGCACGAGGGTTCTGTCAGCCGCCGCCATCTAGCTGTCCCTATACAGCTCATGCTCTGAGCATTGGCGCCCAGTTTGCAATACTGGAACATTTCTGCCATGTTTACAATTGACATCTGGCACACAAAAACCCAAACTTGACATTGATCAACTTGATTGGTCAACTTGGTTGCTGGAATGGGTTGTACCTTTTGATGCCATCGCTGATGGAGGCTAGGTCGTGCATGAGGGTTCTGTCAGCAGCCGCCACCTAGCTGTCCCTATACAGTTCATGCTCGGAGCATTGGTGCCAGTGCGCAATACTGAACAAGTTGACAATTGACATCTGGCACAAAAGCCCAAACTTGACATTGACTGACTTGGTTGGTTTACTTGGTGGCTGGAATGGGCTGTACCTTTCGACGCCATCACTGGTGGAGGCTAGGTCATGCATGAGGGTTCTGTCAGCAGCCGCCACCTGGCTGTCCCTGTACAGCTCTACTAGCTCTGCCACCTCAGCACCCTCAGACCTGATGACTACGTCCAGCATGTGGTCTGCCATGCTGATGTCCCTGCCTGGTGCAAAGTAGCCGGCTGTGGCAAAGTGTTGTGCAGCCATTTCTTTGGGACCTGCAAACGCCACAGGCTTATCAACATGGGATGGGTTCACCAGCTGTGGAACCTCAGAACCCCTGACCTGATGACTACGTCCAGCATGTGGTCTGCCATGCTGATGTCTCTGCCTGGTGCAAAGCAGCCGGCTGTGGCAAAGTGCCATGCAGCCATTTCTTTGGGACCTGCACAAGTCACAGGCTTGTCGTTATGGGTTGAACAGTACCAAGGGTATATAAATTCACAGCAAATGCTGCATACTAATCACCACGACCAGCATGTGGTCTGCCATGCTGATGCCCTTGCCTGGTGCAAAGTAGCCGGCTGTAGCAAAGCGCTGTGCAGCCATCTCTTTGGGAACTGCACACGCCTCAAGCTTATTACTGGTTTGAGGACGTAATCACACAGCAAGGGGGCTGTAGCAAAGTTCTGTGCAGCCATTTCTTTGGAGCCTGCACATGCCACCGGCTCACCCATATGGCTTGAACTATTTCACATGGACATGAACACACAGCAATCACAGTACAGTATCCACCACGTCCAGCCTGGGGTTTGTCATGCTGATGTCCCTGCCTGGTGCAAAGTAGCAGGCTGTGGCAAAATGCTGTGCAGCCCATTTTCTGGGACCTGCACATGCCACAAACTTATCAGTAGTGGTAGGACGTAATCACACAGCAAGGTGGCTGTGGCCAGATGCTGTGCAGCCATGTCGATGAGGCCTGCACATGCCATTGTTGTGTCAATAGGGGTTGGATCGGACACCACAGCAAAGTAGCCAGCTGTCAAGCATGCAACTCTGCCATTGAGACTCCTCGTGGGAGTGAGAGAACTGTGAGGGTTGCATTGGGGGTGGATTTCTAGCACACGCCTCTGCATGTTCTGAGTGCGCGCGTATGCATGTAGGCAGCTGTAGCAAAGCGCTATGTGACCTTGCCAGACATCAATCAGCAATGAGCAGTATCTTATATGCTAAACGTCACGTCAGCATGCCAAAGATGGAGCTAGCTGCTGCAAAGTGCTATGTAGCCTTGCTGGATAGAAAAGACAGGGGAGCCTGACCTGAGTAAACCAAGCGGCCATCGCCTGACAAGATCATGACGCGCTGCATGAGGTTGAACACATCTGGGCGAGGCTGATGGATGGTGATGATGACCGTCACCCCAGCTCCTGCCAGCCCAGCCAGGATGTCCACCACCCTAGCAGCATTGCTGCTGTCTAGTCCTGCACAGTTGCATTTGTCAGATTCTTTCACAACTCTGAATAGTGACATGGGAGCTTGAAGGGAGCTGCCACAGTTGCAGCGAGAGTAACAGCAGCACCATGACAACTGCAGGGCATCTTTTGATCTGTGGTGCAATCCTGACAAGAGGCATCTTGGCCAAGATGATCAGAGTCTTGTGATGACTGTCACTGATCCTGTCCATATTGTAGTGAGGAAGCAACAGCAATGTTGGCTTGCCTGTGGTGGGCTCGTCCAGGAGGAGGCAGGTCGGCGAGGTGAGCAGCTCCGCGGCAATGGCGACCCGCCGCCGCTCACCGCCTGACAGCCCTCGCGTAAATGCGTCCCCTATCAGGCTGTGTGCCACCTGCGACAACAAGCAGGACAAATTAGCCGAGCATTTTGCGTTCTTTTGTGCCCTGGCATGCCTCCTGCAAGAGTGTTCATTAATGACAACTGGCTGTGCTGCATGGGGTAGATAGTTGCAAGGCCAATCGTAGGCGTGACTCACATGCGGAGTACACTATGTCTTATTCAGGCATGCCCAGAGCTAGACTTTTTGTGCAATGTGGTGAACAGGATGGCATACTGTGCAATACGGGCTATCAAAAGCAGGACTGCAGTAGACAAGAGGTTGTGGGGGCTGACAAATTGATAGACTCTGACATTTGACATGAAACGGGCAAGGGGGTACCTTCTGCAGTCCCAGCTGCTGTATGAGCTGGTGAACATGTGACTGCCGCGCTGCGCTGTGCACTGATCTAGGTAACCTCAAGTCCGCTTGAAACCTGCATCCAGCACCCCTCAAACTCAACCACAGTGAGGTGCTGTTGTGCAGCTGGCACTGCCAGGGGCTATCTCTGGCTGATGCATCCAGTCAGCATTGCTCATGCAAGCGCTTTGGGCATCACAGGAGTTCAAGGGAGATCTTACAGGCTAACAGACAGAGTCTGATCAGACTTGACATGTGAGTTGGCAAAACTGATTTACACCCTCACTAGGTGACAGGCACATCGCATAGTCACCATTGCATGCTTGGTCGTTCATCTGTTTGTGAATGTGCCTTGCAAGCCTCTGTGATTGCTCAGGCAGAATGGCAGGCATGCGATCTGACTGAACAAGTTTCAAAGTCTTGCAGTGCACATAATTGAACATATGGCCAACCAAGCACGCAGGTGAGGCCATCACAGACAGAAGCGTCAGCGCAGCAAACAGCAATAGCAGCAGCAGCAGCAGCAGCAGCAGCAGCAGCAGACAGTTGTGAGGGCATACAGAACAAGGCTCAGCTTGCCTGGCATATTCTGAGACTGTTGAGATGCTCAGCAATACGACGTCTTGCAGGAGGGTGGGAAGCAAACCACACAGCAGGTACTAGAGCGGGAACCTAGGCAAAGCCAGCAACACCAGCATGACAGGCTATGGACTGCTGGAGCTACATATATGAAGACTCAGCTTGCCTGAGGTACTCTGCAGCTGTTGAGGTGCTTGGCAATACATCGTCTTGCAGGATAGTCAACCTCAAACTAAACAATATGTAGTAAACCATGTCCATAGGGAGAGTCATCAATCTCAACAAGAACAGCAGTTACTTGAGCAAGGCATGCAAGTGGACTTGCCTCAGGTACTCTGCAACTCTAGAGGTGCCTGGCAGTTCATCGTCGCGCAGGACACAGCTGAACAAGTACAGCAGACAGAGCTGTCAACATTAGCATAACACTGTATGAGGCACATGAGTGGAGGTTCAGCTTGCCTGAGGTACTCAGCAACTGTTGAGGTGCCTGGCAGTACGTCATCCTGCAGGACATAGCCACACAGGCGCTGCATAGTGCTAGCAGTCAAGGGCTGCCCATTCACGCTCACAGTGCCAAAAACACCTGCCAGCATCAGCACATAACATTGTTGGCATTGATTATGACATGCCTAGCACTAAGCAGTACGCCATCTTGCAGAACATAGCCACATAGGCGCCGCATGGTGTCAGCAGTCAATGGCTGCCCACTCACGCTCACAGTGCCAAAAGCGCCTGTCAGCATCAGCACAGCAAGTCAGCAATTGCCAGTGGACAGCACGTCTGCTTCAAGGGGAGTCAACACCATTTGCGTCAATCATTGCTCTCCAAGTAACCATGAGATCAGTACTGAAACCTCACTGTAAATGCATGACTTGCACAAAGTTTTGAGACTAGACGTCAACTGTTTTGACATCAAAACTCGATCTTGCACTTGTCACCGCGTAACAATAGAGCAAACTATTGAGGCATTAATGTGAACGCTATGATGCAATACATGGAGAATACAAGGCCACCTTTATCTCGTTTTCGACCAGACAAGATATCCATGAAAGTGGTCTTTCCAGCTCCTGAAGGGCCCAAAACAGCAAAGAGGCAAGGTGACAACTGCCCATCTTCTCCTATCACGGCAGCCACACCAGAGATGGAGTGCAGGATCTGGCGGGGCTGCCTAGTGTGGCCCTGAGGCACTTGACAGCTAATGCCCTCCCATGTGACCACCTGAGGTATTACTTGGGAAAAGCTGTCCAGAGACACTGATGCTTGTTGATCCCTGCAAGTGTACACTTCATGCTGGGTAACTTCCCGTATTTCAGGACACTGAGCTTGGTTGAGCTCACTAGTAAGCTTGCGGCATCATTATTTCTGGGAAAAGGCATGACTCATGTCTGGGCGTCGCACATCCCACATGTTCCTAGTCAGGTCAAGCGTACTGAGACTGCGGCAGCGTTTTGCAGATGAACAGTGTCAGCAAATGTCACAGTCCCAGCCTCTGATTTAGCACACCTCTGGCATGACTCACAGATGCACTTGGGAATGCTGTGCTTCGCTACCCTACTGCTCAGCAGCGACAGCAGCAGCAGCAGCAGGATCAACGACACATAATGTGCAGTATTGACAGATGTGCAAGACGGCTGATACCTTGAGACTTCATCAGAGCTGCTGGTGTGTATGAGACCATTTGAAGATTTAGCCCGGCTTGGCAGCTTGTGAAGGGTGGGGTGGGTAGAGGGGGTTGCCGCCCCCAACCTTGGCGAGGCTGCTTGCTCCATATGGCCGTTAGATGGCTCTGCATTGGCAGTTGCAGCTCAGATTCATTTTCTCATACGTCTTTCATTCAGGTGTTGTGCTGATTTCAGGCGGCAGTGCCCATTCTAAACGCTAGTTCAGATTGTTCATGATGCAACAACTTCTGCTTGGAAGAACTGAATGCTCAATGAACAATCCATCGTGCCATGCAGTACAAATGGTATGATCGATATCTTGCAAGTTTGCAAAGCTCAGATGCAACTTGAGGCACTGGCAGAACCTGCACAACATGCAACAGGTGCCCAAGATCTTTGCACACTCTTGCCTGCTAGCTCTTGGTCAACTCCTGCAAAAGGCGAAACCGGCTCTGAACCGTCGCCCAGGTTCCTTCTCCTCTTTTTCACAGACTGCACCCAGACCATGCAGATTCCCCACAGGCTCTGCTGACCAGTTCTGCCAGCTGTGTCCAAGAAGAAGTATGTCAGCATGCCAAAACAGGCAACCAGCAGCCACACCATAGCTGCATCCAACCATCCCCGTCCTGGCTTGAACCCAAACTCTCTCAGGACACCATCACCAGACACCCTCAGGGGAGGTAAGACGGTGTCATTGAGTGGGGAGGTGAAGATGAAGTCAATGGGCGCATGGTGAAACTCGTTGACCTGTGATTGCATCATGATGTGAGTCTTGCAGTCTGCCTGATGCTGTGTGTGGTACAGCAGATTCCAATGCATTAGTACTGAGCAGCATCAGGCATGCATGCGGGGCTGTCCGCAGAGAGCAGGTCATGTGTTACCGTAGCTGATGAGCAACTTTGTCAGCTTTTGCTGAGCTATGCACAGAGCCTGGTATGCTTTTGCAGTGCAGATGCAGAATAACAATACTTCTTTCCCCATATCAGCTTCTTGTGGGCGCAGGTGCATTGCTCGGCACATAAACAACTAAAGCCATCCTGATCACCATATGCGCAGAAGGATAGACGCAAGTTAAGATCTCAACAAGTCTTTCATGCAAAGCATTGCAACCAAGCACCAGTGCCACATGCACATAGCAGAACTGCAGGCAAGCTTGTCTCTGGGCATATGACCATGACTTGTGCAATGAACCTTGTGGAGGTTCAGCATGCAACAGATGCCCTGAAGAATGTCAGCAGCAGCTTGCATGTACACAGGGTACCCACCGCCAAGGCTTCATAAGCATAGTTGAAGTAGGAGAGATCTGCAATCCAGGTGCAGTACCAGGGCACTTGATCCCTGTTCAGCAGGAAACCCCCAAACAGTAAGAACATCATGATGGCCAGACTGCCAATCAGGTTGGCCACCCGCACTGATGCCACTGCTGCTCCAATGGCTTGGCTCATTGTGGTTGCAGCAATGTTGGCAGACACAAGTACACCTGCAGTTGGCAAGAATACGTCAATGGGTCAATGCAGTTGCAGAACAAATGCCATATTGCAACTACTATGCTTGGTATGGCCCTGGGTGGGTTTGAGGTGCTTCGCAATCGCTTGAAGCTTGCATTGCGTCATCGTGACAAGTTATTTGTGCAGGCGACGTCAGAACTATTCTTCTTCAGCAACAGAATGTCTTGCGCATACACAGTCAATCCACTCAACAAAAGAACCAGCTTAACTTGCTCGTTTGGGCTGAAACAATGACACCTGTCCTGCTAATAGTGTGGTGTTGCTGCCCAACAAATGCAAAGATAGAGGACTCGCCAAACAAGTCTGCGCCAGACAAGACATACATAGGAGGTCTTGTTCATGCACCATCAAAGACACAAAGGTATACAGTATGCAGGAAGAGATTGCAAGTCATTTTACCCATGGTGCTGACAGTATGGTGTTGCTTACCAATGAAGGCAAGGTAGGTACATCTACTGCAAGTTGTATATCTGTTCTGCTGACAATGTAAGCCAGCCAAACATGCACATATTGGCTTGCAAACAACCACATCTGTCCTGCTGAGATGTAAAGTTGCTTACCAATGAAGGCGAAGATGCAGGAGGTGCACTGGGTGTGCAGACCAATCATCCAGTAGCTGAACATGGCAAAGAAGAGGGGCGGCACCACTCGCATGGGCACAATGTCAAACAGCAGCACTGCGGTGTAGTAGGCTGGAGTACCATAAGCACCAGCATCCCTCTCCCTGCAATGCAGCCAATAATGCGGTTCACAGTTGAGGCAACACTACAGCAAGAGCAGGAGGTACCAGAGGCATGGGCACAATGTCAGACAGCAGCACTGCGGTGTAGTAGGCTGGAGTACCGTAAGCCCCAGCATTTCTCTCCCTGTAGCACAGCAGAAGCCACAGTCACGCTTCAGAATATGGGCTACACCATAGCAGAAGCCACAGATGTGATGGATGCAATCTTAGGGCATGGGCACAATGTCGAACAGTAGCACTGCAGTGTAGTAGGTCAAAGTGCCATAAGCCCCAGCATCCCTCTCCCTACACCATACAACAAAAATAAGTATATAGCAATATACAGGTCGAGGTTCACAAGGACGCAGCATTTGCTAAGAATGTCATGGTGCTCAAGAAGCATGAACGTTTGCTTGAGCTGCCGGCCAAGAACCTTGCAGCACATGGGCAAGCACTTACATTGGCAAGCGCTGACTAAGGGCGCAGATGCTTGCTATACTACCAGCACAATTTTATATTTGGCCTGTGATGATGCAAACAAGCATGGTTTTGCAGGAACAGTAGGCATGTGGAAGGTATACTCAAATGCAAACAATTCAACAAGATTAATAGACATGTCATGCTGAAATGTACTGAAGCGACAAAATCTGATCAGAAATGCGTCTTGCCTGATAAATAGCAGCTTGGCAGCTCTCTGTGTTGGGAATGAGCACAAACTCAGAGGAGACACATTTGAGTCATGCAGAGATGTGGTGAATTGTGGTAAGCTGATTGACAAAGCACACCTTACCTGATGAAAAGCAGCTTCTCAGCTCTCCAGATCGGCAGCGAGCTCAGACTCATCATGCTCAGGTACAGCAGCATGAAGAACAAGCACCCCAGCCGATTTTGAATCCCTCCAGTGTCAACTCCAGCGTTACGGAAAATCAGTCCCAAGGCAATTGCAGTCACCAGGGTGGCTATGAAGTTGACGAGAATGAGGAAGGGATGGCGGTACAGTTTGCGCATGAGTCGTGTTGATAGGACCCTGAGCTGCAGGGAGTAAGGGGGTGGTGGGCGGGGTGGGGTCAGTGGCCAGGGATCCTGACACAGCTGTTGCAGAGCAGACTCATCCTTGTTAGCAATGTCAGACCTGCACAACAGGTTTCGTGTGTGACAGCACAGTATATCAAGCTGGCACATGCAGAGAAGACATTGCAGGCTGTGCTGATCAAAGCATGGCACAGCGTAGCACAGCATGGATAGCATGGCACTGACAGAACATAGTAACAGCAGCAGCAAAAGCTCAGCACAATACAGCGTCCTGCAACACTGTGTGTCCACAACACACCACACCACAACGCAATGCAACAAAACGCAACGCAACACAATACAACACAACACAATCCAACAAGCACATCACTGAGCGGCACTCACAGAAAAGACAGCACAGCACAGCAAACACAGCAGCTTACCCAGCAAAACGCTCCACCATGAGTGCCACCTGCGCTTCGTCAGCACGTATGACTAAGTCCAGCATGTAGTCAGCAATGTTGCTGCGCAGCTCATCTGGCACAAAGCCCAGCTCCTTGAAATAGGCTGCAGCCTCATCTAGCGGCCCTGAATAAATAATCTGCAGCCAAGCACATTACTGAATGTGACTTTCACACAGTCTGCTCCTTGAAATTTGAAATAGCTGCAGCCTCATCCAGCGGTCATGAACAAACCACCTGCAGCCAAGCATTCTTACTGAATGTGACTGTCACACAGTCTGCTCCTTGAAATTTGAAACAGGCTGCAGCCTCACCCAGCAGTCCTGAATGAACCACATGCAGCCAGGCACTTTGCAAACAGTAGATGTCACAGAGTCTGGTGGCAGATAGGCTGGAACAAGAGGCATGTTGAATTAGGCTGCGGCCTCATTCAGCGGTCCTGAACACACCAGCTGCACCCACAGTAATGATAACGATCAAACAGTGATCACAGTGCCAATTACTGTGATAACAATGATGACACGACCAAACTAAAACCATGGCCAAAATTGCAAAGAAAGATATAACAACAAGAATAAGAATCAACATTAAAGTGATAAAAGCAACAACCATAACAATGTTACTGACAACCAAGATGACAATCAATTACACTTTTCTGGTGCAGGTGCTAGGGCTGCATGGCTCAAGGTCCTCTGTTCACAGGCAGCCAGAGGCAGACAACAAATTGGGTGGCCTTCTTTCAAGAAAGTGTGTGAAACTCTCATATGGCCGTTGCCTGAGAGCAGGAGCATGCAGTGCATGACCTATCTTGCAGGACAAGTAGAAAAGGTACCTGGCCATTGCCAGAGAGCAGGAGCATGCAGAGCAGGAGCATGCAGTGCATGAGAACCTAGCAGGACAAGTAGAATAGATACCTGGCCATTGCCTGACAGCAGAAGCATGCAGTGCATGAGAACCTAGCAGGACAAGTAGAATCGATACCTGGCCATTGCCTGACAGCAGAAGCATGCGGTCCATGAGGCGCAGGATGTCAGGGCGCGGCTGGGTCCCTCTGTTCACAGGCAGCCAGAGCCAAGCAACAGGTTGGAAGAATATGTTTTGAGGAGGTGTGCAGAGGCAATATCTGGCCATTGCCAGGAGCAGGAACATGCAGTGCAGAACTTTGCAGGACAAGTAGAATAGGTACCTGGCCATTGCCTGACAGCAGAAGCATGCGGTCCATGAGGCGCAGGATGTCAGGGCGCGGCTGGTGAATGGTGATGATCACTGTCACTCCTGCTCCTGCCAGTCCGGCCAGAATGTCTACCACTCTAGAGGCATTGCTGCTGTCCAGCCCTGCATCACAGACGCACCCAGATGTTGCTATTTGCAACCAGACCTGCTATGCTAAATATCTTTGGTGCCTCGCTGACTCATAATCTGCCTACTCATTACTACTGACTGCAACTATGACCATAGCAGTGACTGCAATTGTAGACAGATTTAGCGCAATGACGAGATGGGGCTGTGGGTAGCTTGCCTGTGGTGGGTTCGTCCAGGAGGAGGCAGGCCGGCGAGGTGAGCAGCTCCGCAGCGATGGCCACGCGCCGCCGCTCGCCGCCCGACAGGCCCCGCGTGAACGCGTCGCCTATCAGGCTGTGCGCCACCTACACCAAGATCAAGACAGCACGTTTATTAGCTTGAAGTGTGGAGGCTGTAATCATGGTGATAGTTGGGTCCTGTTGGTCCTGGCATCGGGTGCTTCAGTACAGGCAAACCCGCATGCCACTTTGCTGACCTGTGAACCTCGTGAGGTATCAAAACCCCCAGAAAGGTCAGACATGGCATACAAACCAGAGCAGAGAGGAGCAGAAACAGGGAACCAAGCTGTGGGAACCAAGAAAGGATTTTATAAAGCAACACTGGCCAGCAAATTTAATTTCCAAGAAGAAATAGAACAGGCAGACTCTGACAGAAGTAAGACAACCAGAAGAGCTAGAAGCATGCAAAAGAGATTCTGGGCAGCAACACCTTATTGAGGCCCAGCTGGGAGATGACGCCCCACACCTTGCTCTCAGCACCGTTATTCCTCTTCTGCTCCTGGGGCATGCGCAGGCGGGCGTGAAAACGCAGGAACTCCCACACTGTGGAGGTGCCCGGCAACTCTGGCTCCTGCTGTGCATACCTGCAAATGCATGATTAACATTATTACAGCTTGAGTGGCCAGTTAATTCCTGTGAGCTTGTTGAGAATCACTCACTGCATTCTTGGTGTACTGGTACTGGTACTGGTCGAAACTTGAAAGAGGTTGAAAGCGAAGAAACCTCCACATTGTGGAGGTGTCTGGCAGCTCTGGCTCCTGCTGTGCATACCTGCATTTGTAAAATTTCTGGGATGACAATGCGATCTTTTCAAACAAAACAGCTTGACCAGTTTGAGCTTGTGGTTTTGTTACAACTTTATCAATTAAAAGAGCAGAAACACCCTGACTGTGAACGTGCCCGGCAGCTGTGGCTCCTGCTGTGCACATGTGCATGTTTCATACCATATTGTTGTCTCGTTGATTTCATAACATCATGCATGGCATGCATTCATATTGATACAGTGTTCTGTACTGAGTTTTATGACATTGTTGATGAGCTTGTTGCAACACTGCTTTGGTCTCATTATGATTGTGATAGGATGAGCTGGAATGTAAGTCTTACCCAACAGAAGCCCGGGTCGCTTCTCCATCGACCGGATTGCCATTGAGGCTCATGTGCCCTTGAACGCCAGCTCCTCTTCTTCTACCAGCAAGAATGTCCAGCAATGTGGTCTTTCCAGCTCCGGAAGGGCCCAAAATGGCAAACAGACAACCCTTTTTGGGCTCCCCGGTCTGGCTGTCTGTGCGCATGTGCGCAGCACTGGTGACACCGGAGACATCTGTTAGTATCTGCAGCCATTGTCCACCAGCCTGCAAGACATGCAAGGAAATGTAACTCAGCACCAGTTTGTTGAATCGGCTCTGTTCAGTTGGCTCCGTCACATGCCAATGTCACAGCATGCAAGAACCAGCAGGTAAACCCACAACGTGCAGCTGATGCTGCTGTCAGTCCTTGTATGACAATGTTAACATCCCAAAACAAAGAAAATCAAGATAATAACAATAATGATAATGAAATCAACAATGATACATACAATAACAGCGTATAAATAAAAAGCATTCCAGCATGAGTGCTGGGTGTGTGTGGCACAAGTCTTGTCTCGCCAGGCTGGCTTGTTCTGAGCATCACAGAATGGACGTCTAATGCTTGACTTATTAAAGTCAGACAAAACAATGTCGTTCCACTCCAGACTCTGATACATCATGGATTGCTCACGGCATTGTCTGCAGCCGCTGAGGATTCTGTCAGGATTTCTGTTCGTTAACATTCAACATCCTTTCAGGGATCCAACATGTGGGGCACCAGACATCATTCAAACTCTAGTAGAGACCCAATGTAGGCCCATACAGATCTGGCATGGTGTGCAGTCAGCATGCGATTAGGACCAGCCAACCTTGAGACAAGCCAAACCTGGTACAAACATGGGCATGCGACACAGCATTCACAGTTCATGCTTACCTTGTAGACGGTGCAGCTGATGTTGTGCCAGTCCAAAGCCATTGTCTCCAGCGGGCTGTCTAGCACCACGTCTGTTGAGCTTTCCTCCTCACCCAGCAAAGCTGTTGTTGCTGTCGGCGCTTGTATCTCACCTGAAGACGCACAGGTGAATCATGTGAGGTGGATCTGATGTGATGTTGCGTTTGGCGGCTGTAGTTCACCTGAAAAATTTATGGATGTAACAATTGAGCGCAGCACAACTTTGGTGTCATGGACGGTCGTCTTTCACCAGGATCCACATAGGAGTCATGATCAAGCTGAACAAAGCTGTTTTGAATGTAGCGTATTGCATCACAACCAACAATGTGGAGGTGCAAAGTCCAAGCGTGGCAAAGCTGTTGTCACTCTGAGCATTCATGTCTCACACAGAACTGCACAGCTGCAATGATCAAGTTTAGTAAAGCTGTTGTTGCTGTCCATGCTTGCAAACAATTTAGAGGTGTACAGTTGTTATGAACAAGTCCTCCTCGCCTGGCTGTATGTGCAGGCCTCTTGAGCTTTTCTGAAAGCAGTCTATGTGCTGCCCTGCGGTGCTGATTGTTTGTGTGGTCAGTGCAAAAAAAGGGCAAATCTTGCTTGCCTTGAGACCAAGCTTTGTATCTTGCTTGGGATAGTCTACTGTCCTGGTAGATCAAGAAGCCACCCAACACCATCCCCAAGCTCAACACCGCACCTATGCTGATCAGGGTGATGATCTCAGCAGCCACATCATGGTGCTCATGAGGGGGCAAGGGTGGGGGTGCTGGAGGGGCAGGAGGGCCTGGCGGCTCTGGGTGTGAAGAGTTATAAATGCAGCTGCCAGTCTGGCACTGCATACCTAGTGATGCCAGAAATGCTCCCTCCTACACAGAGTATAATGCCAAACAATCATTTCAGCCATCTGATTACAGCCAAACAACAACATTCATGACAGACAGGGCAACCAAGAAGCTGCCAGCTCACTTCTTGATGAAGCACAAAGGCCAGGACTGCAAGGTATGTAGAAGTATACAAACAAGTAAATACAACAAAGCAAAATGCAAAAAATTGAGCTGAGGATGAATGCAGTGTACGTGACATTGCGCAGCTGTCCACGATAGCACTGAATGTTGCCATGGACAGGCTCTGGCTTGCAGCTTAAGCAAAAAGCTGTCAGCTCAATTTCTGAATAAGCAACAGGAGCAAGAGACGGAATGGCATGTGAACACTCAGTCACATGCTGAGTGTGACGGTGCAGCAGCATTACAAGGAAGTAATGGCACAACTTACATGAACAGTTGATGCATATGTGGTGTGCCATGTACCTGTCCAAAGTAACATTGGAAGGTACCATTGACGGCCTCTGGTTTGCAGCTCAGGATAGTAGCTGTGTCATTCTTGGGCACTGCCAAAGGATTGCAGCGGTGCATCCAGTAGTACTCAGGGCTGTCAGGGTGAATTCTGCCACAGGAAGTTGGAGTCCATCCAGGACACTTCTTCACATCTAGACATGCACAATCAAGTCAACGAGCAACAAGCTTGCTTTTGAGCATCAAAAAGTATCAGGTGGTTGTTGCTGCATGTTGACCTGCCTGTCACAGGCAGTTGGCATCAACCAGGGCACTTCTTGATGACTACATGGTACAGTCAACTGGATAGATTTAATGGTCAACATCCTGTTTGCACATGAGATGTGCAGTTGTCTCTGCAGTTGATCTGGCTATTACAGCGATGCTCAGGCATGTCAGGGTGGACTCTGCCACAGGAGTTTGGGGCTCAACCAGTGCATTGTTTCACATCTGCATGGCAAGACGCAGTCAACTCAACCTGCCTATTACAGCCCTGCACCCCGTTGTGCTCAGGGCTGTCGGCATGGACATTGCCACAGGGAGTTGGACTGCAACTAAGGCACTCTCCACATTTACGTAACAAGACATTGTCAGCTTTACAGGTATGGCAATGCATGCAAACAAATTACCCCAGCGCGACTTGGTCTAAAAGTCGTCATTTCTGTTTGATGCAGAGCACACACACTGGCAAACAACAGTGCACCTCATCAGAGCATGCCATCTCTGGAAAGGGTCAGAGAGTATGACAGAGGGGTACCCACAGGGAGGCTTATAGACAGCCCCAGCGCCTTGACATCTGGCCACAAAGCAGCATTCTTTGTCTGATGCGCGCAACAGTCACCAACATGTAGTGCGCATTGTGAAGGCAGGCAGGGAGCATGCTGGGTGTCAACAGGGCGTTACGCACAAGGAGGCGGACAGACAACCCCAGCGCCTTCACATCTGGCCACAAAGCAGTCATCGCCTTCAAGTGGTCGAGTGCAAGCTCCAGTGGAAAAGGCACATCCAGTGAAGTTACCCTCCCAGACACCAGCATAAGCATACTGAAAGTCATGTGGGTTGTAGTCAATTGACATGGTACCCCCACGCTCCACCACATGGAAGTCAACTTTAGTATCAGCAGCTGAGGCTGCTTTGGCAGCTGTCAAGAAGCTGCCCAAGGAGTCTGAATGCGCCTGCTGTGCCTGCTGGGTTCCTGTTGAGTACAAGCTGCTAACTGCATTGCTGCTGTTGCTGTTGTTCTGAGGTAGCATGGTGAACACCCAGTAGGTGAGAGGTTGCTGCTTGCATGCCCATTCAGTAGAGAGGTCTCCAGGCATACCGCCACACATGCATGAGAAGGTTTTGCCATGGTCTAGCTCATAGCTAGTAGGCGTCATGCTGTCTGAGGCACAACCTGCTGGCTGTTGCTGAGTGCCATCTGGTAGAGTCTGGGTCGGGCATGAGTTAGCTGTGGTGCATACTGCAGGGCAACAGTTGTAGCTGTTGTTGCAAGGACTCCTTGTAACCTGATCTTGCAGACAAGTTGCAAAGCTCATCTGCATTAGCATACTGCAACATTGCGCCAAGATGGTGCATTTGAACAATGCTGATAGCAGGTGCCTTTGCTAGCTGCAGGTGTATGCTGCACATTCTGAGCATCTTTTAGGTGTGACGGATGATGATGATGATGACCTGTTTGCTGCAGAGCATGGGCAGGTGCTTGTGTGTCCATGCATAGCATAGCATTGCAGGCACTGCGCAGTGCAGAGCACCACACCCCCTGCCTGTGTGCTGACTTGCTTGTTGTAGACCAGAGTCTACATTCTGCTGATGCAGCAGATACAGTAAATGAGGAGTGACGCTGCATTTGTAAACATTGTCCAATGTCATGCCAGTTGCGTGCTTCAGACACGCAGCTGCGTATGACATTCACAATTGTCAAAGTCATGGCAAGCCTTCCAGCAAGACTTACAGCTGCAGTCAGTGCCTCCCCACCCTTCTGGACAAACGCAGATAGCACAGTTGTTCTGCTCAGTTGTGTTTTTGGCGTACAAGTATCCTCCATTAAAGCATCGAGGGTCAGCGTTGTCAATGCTGTTCTTGCACACTGCATTGAGACAGACAGATCAGGTGTGTGACCTGCTGTTCCAGCGTTTACGAATAGGGGTGCTGCTGCACTCACTTCTGTACAAGCCATCGGGGTCGTCTGGCGTAAGACTCAGTACACTTGATGTGCTCAAGAAAACGGCCGCCCATACTGCCAACCCGACCGTAGATGAGCGGGTGCTTGGCAGCATGCTGACTAGATGCATACCATAGTGATCAGATACTACAGCGGGACATTTGCGGGACCTCTGACTCAAACGGGTAGCGCTGACTTTCATACATCGAATGCCGTGCGAGTCCAACCTATGCGCTAAGCGAGCGTGTGTCGAGCGGTTTCGCAACTACTGTACGTGCCATCCTGCATGTTTGCAACGATGGCAGGCTTCATTCCTTAGTCAAAAGCTGCTTGAGATTACAGAGCAGGCAGCACTGCAACTCATTAAGCAGCACATCGATATCGCATGTGCACACCACTTCGCACACGATGGTGTCTACATATGGGCGGCACAATCTGTGCATCAAATATTGGAGAGCCCGTTATACATGTGCAAAGCTATGATCGCACTGCAACGCTGTAGTACTTGCAAATTCTGTCCGTGAACTGGTCAAGTGCGACAGTCACTGCGCCAGTTTCCAGCTTTTGCTGAGTCATGCAGTGATTTTGCTGTCAAGGCAAGAAGGAAGTGATGTGAGGTCTTCCAATTTATGCCTTGACACGTATCTACCGCCGGCTGCATGCTTGTTTCGAGAGAGCTTTGTGCCCTTGAGCACCAAGCTTGACTGCGAACAATTGGGTTTTTGAGAAGTTTAGCCTTGTTCAGGATGATCCCCAAAACATGATCATTGGTAACAGAGTCATTGCCATTATTCTTCTAGCTGCTGGCCTCTTTGAAGTGCAAACAGCTTTGCTGCTAGTCCTCTGCACACCTGACAAAGCCTTTGCTGCAATCTTCATGCGCCCGTGAGCTGATTTGCTAGCTGCTTGTTGCGCACAGATACCGCCACGTCATTGGTTATCTTGGGCACAACTCAGGCCAGAGTATGCATATGCAATTGCTGAACCCAGACTCACAACATCATGAGCTGCCAAGTCAGATTCACAGCATGACGACCAGCGAAGCCAGATTCATAGCATGATGATCAGCCAAGTCAGCAAGCACGCATTCATGGCGCATGCATGAGAGTAAGTTTGAGCCGAATCACGTGAGTAGTACAACCACATGTAATTGTAGTTTGCTAAAACTACAGTAGATGTACAGGATATAATCGTAGTCGGCTGTACTTGTAAGCATGTAGTTGTTTGTAGTGTAAGCATGCACAGGCAAGTCAGGATGAGATACACACCAGGTATGCGACGTTTCATGTCGATGTTGAGTTTCTGTATAGTGAAATTCTGCATTACAAGATATGCAATCTTAAAAGGCTTGCAAAGACCATGTTCTCAATTTTCATTTGCACACAACGTTTACCATTCAGCTTCATGTGGCACACCTGGCCTTTGCTTGTCTAGAGCAGACCTGCAGTGTCAAGACAACTGACTGACGGTATATTGATGTCAAAATCGAAAGTTGATGTTACCAGTTCATCAGTGCATACCACTGACAGGACGATTGCAGCCAAACTATGCAATGTATAACTTGGACCGGAGGCTGATTTCCCTAGCATACACTTGCAAGTTGCACTGCCATGATGCATAACGCAAGCAATGAAGGCATCAACACCTCGACACGCTAGCGCACTTACCTTGGGACACTTACCTGAAGTCTCGTTTGAAGGGTCTTGCGTACAGGGCGCGCTTCCTGGACCTGTCAGTGCGCCCTCTGACAAGTCGAGTCGCTGCCTGTACGATCTCTGTCGAAGATCATCAAGGTCGTCTTGGTGGAGCCCGTGCACCAGCACTAGTGTGCACGGGCCAGTCGCGGCGCTCTGCTCTGACTGAGGCTGACGGCGCTGCTGCCGGCCGATTTCATTAGCTTGATTTCGATGGGAATATGCTCAAGATTAATGTGGGCGCGGTTCATATACACACACGTCAGTCACGCTAAATCAACGGCTATGGGATGGTAACCCTGATAGGGTTCGCTGCTGTCTACTGTCGATTCCCTTTCCGTGCTCGTGCGCCTAATCACGTCCGCATGCAGGTTGTTGTTTGCACCTCGCAATGTTTAGGCGCTTGTCGTGTCTTCTCTACTCCAGTGTAGCTCCCGCTTCAGTGCCGGACGCGCATGCTTCAGGCTCCTGTCGGCCATTCAGGTCTCGGACCCAGACCGTACTTGTCATGGGTGCAGCTCCACGAACTTTGGTAATGAACAGCTGAAAATCATCTCGGAGTCGTCCCGTTACTATCCAAAAAGCTTCAAAGACGCAGAATGAGTGTTGTTCTCCAATCTTGGCACGACGCCTCAGGGTCAGGATGCCTGCTTATGCTGTTGCTGCGTGGCAGCCCTGGGGCGCTTTGCACCACAGAGCACGCAGATCCACTAATGTAATGATTTTGAACGTAATGACAGCACGCAACTAGTCCTAAAGCTCAACGCGCAGTCTGATAACCTCTCATCAGGACGACACCAACAGCAGTTGCACTTCTTCTATAGCTGCACCAGGGCTCAAGCGCAGTAAAGCAATCAAAACAAATCAGCAAAGCTGAAACATTGCAGATCCATTGCTCTGTGCACTGACAGGACCCTGTATTGCTCTTCTTCCTTTCGTTCTGTCAGCGCCTGCCATGGCTTCTCACAGCACAAGCTGCTGTTCAGCTGTGTCGGTAGCAAAGGCAGGGCTATACAAGACACATGGCAAAGCAAGAAGATTATGGCAGATAGTAGCTGCCACACTACTATCAGTTAGTTAGTTACTACTATCAGTTAGTTAGTTACTACTATCAGTTATAACAACTAATTAGTTGTGACATTTATAGCTGCCAGCCCAACTGCTTGTCATACCAACAGCTTATACAACAGCAACTTGCAAAGGATTGTAATGTTGGCGCAATCGACCTTATGTAGTCAGCACCCTCACATCTTCTGGTGCAGCTGAGTACTCATCAGTAGCAGGAGAGGCAGCAAGAATGACTGCATTACTGGCTGACTGCATCACTGGCTTTTCAGTCTCAGCGCTTGGACCTGCTGAAAGTGCTGGTGCAGACGCTGCAGTGGTTGGTTGCGCTTTTCTGCGCTTCATCAGCAAAGCTGCCATGCCAACAATGCCAGCAATTGATGCTAGCAATGCTGCAGCTGCTAGAGTGTTCCCAACTATGACGCCAGCTGCATACCCAACACACAAGTGGGTCAACCTTAGGCTGAGACTGCGCTTTTCTGCAGTCACATCAGCAAAGCTGCCATGCGTCAGACACCAGCAACAGATGCTAGCAATGCTGCAACTGCTAGAGTGTTCCCCACATTGACGCCAGCTGCATGCCCAACACATAAGTATGTCGATGTTAAGACTATGCATTTGCATTTTTCTTCGTTTTATCAGCAAAGCCGCCATGCCCAACACACTAGCTATAGATGCTAGCAATGCTGCAGCTCCTAAAGTGTTCTCAACTATGACGCCAGCTGCATGCCAGACAAAAGCATCAGTCATAGGATGACCTCTACCTCTTGTAACAAAAGACAGTGAGTGCAATAGAGCTGAGACGGTCATGGGTTCAAATCCAATATGCTACACCTGTGTCTGCTGCAAGTCATTGCTGCCAGCAAATTGCAATCGCTTGTGAGCAGGTTGCTAGCAAATTGCAATGGCGGGTGCCAGCCTGCCAGCTGCACGTTGCTGCAGCAAGCGTTCATCATCACATGCAGAAGCAAATACAATGCCAGTACACATGATAAGACTCCGCTTGACGGCAATATTGCATATTGCAGGGAACCCTTGCGCTAATGCACATTCATAATGGGACAAAAGTGGCTGTACCTTGACCAGAGTGCTTGCTGTCAGCTGTTGAAGCTGTTGACTCAGTGATGGTAGGCATTCTGTTGTACACAACACTGAAAAGGGGCAGGCCAGTCGAGCCCTGAAGCTGGTTTTGAAAGCTGCCATTACTGATAGCATTGGACAAGCCTTGTACTGCCGTATTTGCAGTGTCTGAACGAAACACAGCTGGCTCAGCGCAAGCATACAATAGTATAGAGAAACAGTGAACAATATGATGTGGCTGGGGACTGTATCACTGCTTTATATACCAATGCCATATGAATGGCTGCATGACATGCTGTAACACACAACATACGTGACAGTTTAGCTTTGCCAGAGCATGAGCAGAAGACACAATATAACAAGAAACTGCACAACAGTCTATTCAAGATGCGAATGCTGCATTGTCACACTCTCTACCTGCTGAGTCAAATCCTGCAACAGTGACTCTCAGCATCAAGGTTGAGGTTTCCGTCAGTTTGCGCCTGCATGCACATCAAATTCTGAGTTGAATCCTCAAAGTTAACCCAGAGGCCAATTGTGTATGCACAGCAACTGGTGAATGGATTGCTGATGCTCAGGGTTGTCATGACATTGGTATGAGACTCAGTGGTCACCTGGGCAGGGAAGCACCTGCAACATAACCTGCGCCTAAGCTGATGCATATGCCACACACAACAGCACGTGATGTAGTCCAACGTGACCCTTTCACCTTTTGCACTGCCCACTGAATCTTTGAAAAGAGAAGGCCCAGAATTGCATGCAAGGGGTTTGCCAGGTGGGGGCAAGGTCATGTTGGGCTGGTGGCTTAAGCAATGAAGTCATGGAACTAGCTCTAAAATATTATGGCAAGACCTGACATTGCATTGCAATCATGCTTGCTGGCAGTATCACAGCATTGACTGCCATAGATCACCATTTGTACTGATGTATTGCCTTCTTGATAGCAAATAGCAAATGACAGGTGTTGCAGACTGCTTCACAGTCATGCTAATATGGCTAGCTGATCACAATTTAGATAGCTATTGAGTGTCTCCGCCTGGGTTATGCTATCAATCGGTGTTGGTCAGCAGGACATGATGACGATGGCCAGAGCCACTGGGCTCACCAGAAAAGAGAGCTTTGCTTGGAGTCCACAGCAGCTGTCACAGCTGATTTGGCACTGCCATGAGTTATGCAATCAAGGCTGCAAATGCAGCAAGGGCAGAAGAAGATGACAGCGTTTGCAGACTGCCACACACTGATACCAGCACGTCATTGTGATTGCCAGAGACAGCTGATAAGACTGGCTCACCGGAAAAGGGAACTTTTCTCTGAGTCAACAGCGACTGTCACAGCAGCTTTCGGCACTGCCATGATTTATGCAATCAAAGCTGCACATGCAGTAACGGCAGGAGCAGATGGCAGTGTTTATGGACTATCACACGACAATGCCAGTGCATCATCATGACGGACAGAGACAGTTGGAAGACAAGTTTTTGGCTCAACAGAAAAAGGAGCTCTGCTCTGAGGTAATAGCAACTGTCACAGCTGATTTGGCACTGCCATGGAGTATGCAATCAAGGCTGCAAATGCAGCAAGGACAGGAGCAGATGGCAGCTCGCATGAAGTACCACACGAAGTCGCCAGTAAATGATCATGATGGCCAGAAGCGCTTGAAAGACAAGTGTTTGGCTCACCGGAAAAGGGAACCTTGCTCTGAGGTAACAGCGCCTGTCACAGCTGATTTGGCACTGCCATGGAGTATGCAATCAAGGCTGCAAATGCAGCAAGGACAGGAGCAGATGGCAGTTTGCATGAAGTACCACACGACGTCGCCAGTAAATGATCATGATGGCCAGAAGCGCTTGAAAGACAAGTGTTTGGCTCACTGGAAAAGGGAACCTTGCTCTGAGGTAACAGCAACTGTCACAGCTGATTTGGCACTGCCATGGAATATGCAATCAAGGCTGCAAATGCAGCAAGGACAGGAGCAGATGGCAGTATGTATGAAGTACCACACAACGTCGCCAGTAAATGATCATGATGGCCAGAAGCGCTTGAAAGACAAATGTTTGGCTCATCGGAAAAGGGAACTTTGCACTGAGTCAACGGCGACCGTCACAGCAGATTTTGGCACTGCCATGGAACTTGCAATCAAGCCTGCAAACATGTCAAGGGCTGTGACATTGAAGCTCTGTTCTGTGACACCCGCCATACCCACACTGAAGTCAGCCTGCAATGTATTCGGTTCAGCTCATTCCAACATGCACAAGCTCATATGATATTGCTTGTCCTCAGATGCAAAAGCTCATAACTGTGTCATGGGACCTGTTGTGCCCACACTAAAGTCAGCCTGCAGGCTGGCATCACAGCTTTTCACAAGATGCAACAGCTCAGATCTGCGCTGTTACACTTGCCCTGCTCACACTGAAGTTTGCCTGTAGTGTGCCAATCTCAGCTTATCATAAGATGCGCAGGTACAGACATAAGCAGCAGAGTTGGTAGTGTTTCTGAGCTGATCTGTCTGAATCATCTGCTCAAACGCTGCTGTTGGGAGCAGTCGATGCAACCAGACCTGCTAACGTCTCTGCTGATCATTCTGTCAGACGCCGCAACAGCGCAAAGGTCCGCTGCTTGCAGCATCACAGAGCAAAGCATTCTTGAGTTGCAAGAACACTATGCAGCGCTTTGAGACAGTGCCACAAACACATAATGGCAGCCCTGAAGTCACAGGTGCAAACATGCTTCAACTGTATGTAAGCAAAGCTGATCACTGGAAGGCGTGACATGCTGTGAGGTAAAGCGCTTACCTTGTAATTTGTTGCTGCTGGACTGGGAGATATAGAGACAGGTGGAGGGGGAAAGGGTAGGGGGGTTAGTGGGGTTGGTGAGGGTGATGCCGGGGG